>CM047431.1:13987400-14434079 GCA_026168455.1 Theocolax elegans
CCTTTAAAGCGTAGCAGTATATGCTAAGTTTTTAACAAAGCGTTAAAAATAATTAATTAATAAAAAAAAGCATATCTAAAGTGCACACTTAATTCAATTATTTACAAATATACATATAAGCAGGCACCTTTAAAGAGTAGCGCTCAAAATTTTAAAACAAATCATCAATAGAACAATTCAAAAATTGAAGCAGCACCTTTAAAGTGTACCACTAATATTGCTATGTTTTTAACAAAGCATTAAAAATAAATTAATTAATAAAAAAAATCATATCTAAAGTGCACACTTAATTCAAATATTTACAAATATACATTTAAGCAGCAACTTTAAACCGTAGCACTAATATTGCTTAGTTTTTAACAAAGCGTTAAAAATAAATTAATTAATAAAAAAAAGCTTATCTAAAGTGCATAATTAATTCAAATATTTACAAATATACATATAAGCAGCACCTTTAAAGAGTAGCGCTCAAAATTTTAAAATAAATCATCAATAGAACACTTCTAAAATTGAAGCAGCACCTTTAAAGCGTAGCGCTAATATTGCTAAGTTTTTAACAAAGCGTTAAAAATTAATTAATTAATAAAAAAAATCATATCTAAAGTGCACACTTAATTCAAATATTTACAAATATACATATAAGCAGCACCTTTAAAGAGTAGCGCTCAAAATTTTAAAAGAAATCATCAATACAGAAATTCAAAAATGAAGCAGCACCTTTAAAGCGTAGCACTAATATTGCTAAGTTTTTAACAGAGCGTTCAAAATAAATTAATTAATAAAAAAAATCATATCTAATGTGCACACTTAATTCAAATATTTACAAATATACATATAAGCAGCACCTTTAAAGAGTAGCGCTCAAAATTTTTAAATAAATCATCAATAGAACAATTCAAAAATTGAAGCAGCACCTTTAAAGCGTAGCCCTAATATTGCTAAGTTTTTAACAAAGCGTTAAAAATACATTAATTAATAAAAAAAAATCATATCTAATGTGCACACTTAATTCAAATATTTACAAATATACATATAAGCAGCACCTTTAAAGCGTAGCGCTAATATTGCTAAGTTTTTAACAAAGCGTTAAAAATAAATTAATTAATAAAAAAAATCATATCTAAAGTGCACACTTATTCAAATATTTACAAATATACATATAAGCAGCACCTTTAAAGTTTAGCACTAATATTGCTAAGTTTTTAAAAAAGCGTTAAAAATAAATTAATTAATAAAAAAAGTCATATCAAAAGTGCACATTTAATTCAAATATTTGCAAATGTACATATAAGCAGCACCTTTAAAGAGTAGCGCTCAAAATTATAAAATTAATCATCAATAGACCAATTCAAACATTGAAGCATCACCTTTAAGCGTAGCACTAATATTGCTAAGTTTTCAACAAAGCGTTAAAAATAAATTAATTAATAAAAAAAATCATATCTAAAGTGCACACTTAATTCAAATATTTACAAATATACATATAAGCAGCACCTTTAAAGCGTACCACTAATATTGCTAAGTTTTTAAGAATGCGTTAAAAATAAATTAATAAATAAAAAAAATCATATCTAAAGTGCACACTTAATTCAAATATTTACAAATATACATATAAGCAGCACCTTTAAAGAGTAGCGCTTCAAATTTTAAAATAAATCATCAATAGAACAATTCAAAAATTGAAGCAGCATCTTTAAAGTGTAGCACTAATATTGCTAAGTTTTAACAAAGCGTTAAAAATAAATTAATTAATAAAAAAAATCATATCTTAAGTGCACACTTAACTCAAATATTTACAAATATACATATAAGCAGCACCTTTAAAGAGTAGCGCTCAAAATTTTAAAATAAATCATCAATAGAACAATTCAAAATTGAAGCAGCACCTTTGAAGCGTAGCGCTAATATTGCTAAGTTTTTAACAAAGCGTTAAAAATAAATTAATTAATAAAAAAAATCATATCTAATGTGCACACTTAATTCAAATATTTACAAATATACATATAAGCAGCACCTTTAAAGAGTAGCGCTCAAAATTTCAAAATAAATGAACAATATAACAATTCAAAAATTAAAGCAGCACCTTTAAAGTGTAGCACTATTATTGCTATGTTTTTAACAAAGCGTTAAAAATAAATAAATTAATAAAAAAAATCATATCTAAAGTGCACACTTATTCAAATATTTTCAAATATACATATAAGCAGCACCTTTAAAGAATAGCGCTCAAAATTTTAAAATAAATCATCAATACAACAATTCAAAAATTGAAGCAGCACCTTTAAAGCGTAGCAGTAATATTGCTAAGTTTTTAACAAAGCGTTAAAAATAAATTAATTAATAAAAAAAAGCATATCTAAAGTGCACACTTAATTCAATTATTTACAAATATACATATAAGCAGCACCTTTAAAGAGTAGCGCTCAAAATTTTAAAACAAATCATCAATAGAACAATTCAAAAATTGAAGCAGCACCTTTAAAGTGTACCACTATATTGCTATGTTTTTAACAAAGCGTTAAAAATAAATTAATTAATAAAAAAAATCATATCTAAAGTGCACACTTAATTCAATTATTACAAATATACATATAAGCAGCACCTTTAAAGAGTAGCGCTCAAAATTTTAAAACAAATCATCAATAGAACAATTCAAAAATTGAAGCAGCACCTTTAAAGTGTACCACTAATATTGCTATGTTTTTAACAAAGCGTTAAAAATAAATTAATTAATAAAAAAAATCATATCTAAAGTGCACACTTAATTCAAATATTTACAAATATACATATAAGCAGCAACTTTAAAGCGTAGCACTAATATTGCTTAGTTTTTAACAAAGCGTTAAAAATAAGTAAATTAATAAAAAAAATCATATCTAAAGTGCACACTTAATTCAAATATTTACAAATATACATATAAGCAGCACCTTTAAAGCGTAGCGCTAATATTGCTAAGTTTTTAACAAAGCGTTAAAAATAAATTAATTAATAAAAAAAATCATATCTAATGTGCACACTGAATTCAAATATTTACAAATATACATATAAGCAGCACCTTTAAAGTTTAGCACTAATATTGCTAAGTTTTTAAAAAAGCGTTAAAAATAAATTAATTAATAAAAAAAGTCATATCAAAAGTGCACATTTAATTCAAATATTTGCAAATGTACATATAAGCAGCACCTTTAAAGAGTAGCGCTCAAAATTATAAAATTAATCATCAATAGACCAATTCAAACATTGAAGCATCACCTTTAAGCGTAGCACTAATATTGCTAAGTTTTCAACAAAGCGTTAAAAATAAATTAATTAATAAAAAAAATCATATCTAAAGTGCACACTTAATTCAAATATTTACAAATATACATATAAGCAGCACCTTTAAAGCGTACCACTAATATTGCTAAGTTTTTAAGAATGCGTTAAAAATAAATTAATAAATAAAAAAAATCATATCTAAAGTGCACACTTAATTCAAATATTTACAAATATACATATAAGCAGCACCTTTAAAGAGTAGCGCTTCAAATTTTAAAATAAATCATCAATAGAACAATTCAAAAATTGAAGCAGCATCTTTAAAGTGTAGCACTAATATTGCTAAGTTTTTAACAAAGCGTTAAAAATAAATTAATTAATAAAAAAAATCATATCTTAAGTGCACACTTAACTCAAATATTTACAAATATACATATAAGCAGCACCTTTAAAGAGTAGCGCTCAAAATTTTAAAATAAATCATCAATAGAACAATTCAAAAATTGAAGCAGCACCTTTGAAGCGTAGCGCTAATATTGCTAAGTTTTTAACAAAGCGTTAAAAATAAATTAATTAATAAAAAAAATCATATCTAATGTGCACACTTAATTCAAATATTTACAAATATACATATAAGCAGCACCTTTAAAGAGTAGCGCTCAAAATTTCAAAATAAATGAACAATATAACAATTCAAAAATTAAAGCAGCACCTTTAAAGTGTAGCACTATTATTGCTATGTTTTTAACAAAGCGTTAAAAATAAATAAATTAATAAAAAAAATCATATCTAAAGTGCACACTTATTCAAATATTTTCAAATATACATATAAGCAGCACCTTTAAAGAATAGCGCTCAAAATTTTAAAATAAATCATCAATACAACAATTCAAAAATTGAAGCAGCACCTTTAAAGCGTAGCAGTAATATTGCTAAGTTTTTAACAAAGCGTTAAAAATAAATTAATTAATAAAAAAAAGCATATCTAACGTGCACACTTAATTCAATTATTTACAAATATACATATAAGCAGCACCTTTAAAGAGTAGCGCTCAAAATTTTAAAACAAATCATCAATAGAACAATTCAAAAATTGAAGCAGCACCTTTAAAGTGTACCACTAATATTGCTATGTTTTTAACAAAGCGTTAAAAATAAATTAATTAATAAAAAAATCATATCTAAAGTGCACACTTAATTCAAATATTTACAAATATACATATAAGCAGCAACTTTAAAGCGTAGCACTAATATTGCTTAGTTTTTAACAAAGCGTTAAAAATAAGTAAATTAATAAAAAAAATCATATCTAAAGTGCACGCTTATTCAAATATTTTCAAATATACATATAAGCAGCACCTTTAAAGAGTAGCGCTTAAAATTTTAAAATAAATCATCAATACAACAATTCAAAAATTGAAGCAGCACCTTTAAAGCGTAGCAGTAATATTGCTAAGTTTTTAAGAATGCGTTAAAAATAAATTAATTAATAAAAAAAATCCTATCTAAAGTGCACACTTAATTCAAATATTTACAAATATACATATAAGCAGCACCTTTAAAGAGTAGCGCTCAAAATTTTAAAACAAATCATCAATAGAACAATTCAAAAATTGAAGCAGCACCTTTAAAGTGTACCACTAATATTGCTATGTTTTTAACAAAGCGTTAAAAATAAATTAATTAATAAAAAAAATCATATCTAAAGTGCACACTTAATTCAAATATTTACAAATATACATATAAGCAGCAACTTTAAAGCGTAGCACTAATATTGCTTAGTTTTTAACAAAGCGTTAAAAATAAGTAAATTAATAAAAAAAATCATATCTAAAGTGCACGCTTATTCAAATATTTTCAAATATACATATAAGCAGCACCTTTAAAGAGTAGCGCTTAAAATTTTAAAATAAATCATCAATACAACAATTCAAAAATTGAAGCAGCACCTTTAAAGCGTAGCAGTAATATTGCTAAGTTTTTAAGAATGCGTTAAAAATAAATTAATTAATAAAAAAAATCCTATCTAAAGTGCACACTTAATTCAAATATTTACAAATATACATATAAGCAGCACCTTTAAAGAGTAGCGCTTCAAATTTTAAAATAAATCATCAATAGAACAATTCAAAAATTGAAGCAGCATCTTTAAAGTGTAGCACTAATATTGCTAAGTTTTTAACAAAGCGTTAAAAATAAATTAATTAATAAAAAAAATCATATCTAAAGTGCACACTTAACTCAAATATTTACAAATATACATATAAGCAGCACCTTTAAAGAGTACCACTAATATTGCTAAGTTTTTAAGAATGCGTTAAAAATAAATTAATTAATAAAAAAAATCATATCTAAAGTGCACACTTAATTCAAATATTTACAAATATACATATAAGCAGCACCTTTAAAGAGTAGCGCTTCAAATTTTAAAATAAATCATCAATAGAACAATTCAAAAATTGAAGCAGCATCTTTAAAGTGTAGCACTAATATTGCTAAGTTTTTACCAAAGTGTTAAAAATAAATTAATTAATAAAAAAAATCATATCTAAAGTGCACACTTAACTCAAATATTTACAAATATACATATAAGCAGCACCTTTAAAGAGTAGCGCTCAAAATTTTTAAATAAATCATCAATAGAACAATTCAAAAATTGAAGCAGCACCTTTAAAGCGTAGCCCTAATATTGCTAAGTTTTTAACAAAGCGTTAAAAATACATTAATTAATAAAAAAATCATATCTAATGTGCACACTTAACTCAAATATTTACAAATATACATATAAGCAGCACCTTTAAAGAGTACCACTAATATTGCTAAGTTTTTAACGAATGCGTTAAAAATAAATTAATTAATAAAAAAAATCATATCTAAAGTGCACACTTAATTCAAATATTTACAAATATACATATAAGCAGCACCTTTAAAGAGTAGCGCTTCAAATTTTAAAATAAATCATCAATAGAACAATTCAAAAATTGAAGCAGCATCTTTAAAGTGTAGCACTAATATTGCTAAGTTTTTACCAAAGTGTTAAAAATAAATTAATTAATAAAAAAAATCATATCTAAAGTGCACACTTAACTCAAATATTTACAAATATACATATAAGCAGCACCTTTAAAGAGTAGCGCTCAAATTTTTAAAATAAATCATCAATAGAACAATTCAAAAATTGAAGCAGCACCTTTAAAGCGTAGCCCTAATATTGCTAAGTTTTTAACAAAGCGTTAAAAATACATTAATTAATAAAAAAAAATCATATCTAATGTGCACACTTAATTCAAATATTTACAAATATACATATAAGCAGCAACTTTAAAGCGTAGCGCTAATATTGCTAAGTTTTTAACAAAGCGTTAAAAATAAATTAATTAATAAAAAAAATCATATCTAATGTGCACACTGAATTCAAATATTTACAAATATACATATAAGCAGCACCTTTAAAGAGTAGCGCTTCAAATTTTAAAATAAATCATCAATAGAACAATTCAAAAATTGAAGCAGTATCTTTAAAGTGTAGCACTAATATTGCTAAGTTTTTAACAAAGCGTTAAAAATAAATTAATTAATAAAAAAAATCATATCTAAAGTGCACACTTAACTCATATATTTACAAATATACATATAAGCAGCACCTTTAAAGAGTAGCGCTCAAAATTTTAAAATAAATCATCAATAGAACAATTCAAAAATTGAAGCAGCACCTTTGAAGCGTAGCGCTAATATTGCTAAGTTTTTAACAAAGCGTTAAAAATAAATTAATTAATAAAAAAAATCATATCTAATGTGCACACTTAATTCAAATATTTACAAATATACATATAAGCAGCACCTTTAAAGAGTAGCGCTCAAAATTTCAAAATAAATGAACAATATAACAATTCAAAATTTAAAGCAGCACCTTTAAAGTGTAGCACTATTATTGCTATGTTTTTAACAAAGCGTTAAAAATAAATAAATTAATAAAAAAAATCATATCTAAAGTGCACACTTATTCAAATATTTTCAAATATACATATAAGCAGCACCTTTAAAGAGTAGCGCTCAAAATTTTAAAATAAATCATCAATACAACAATTCAAAAATTGAAGCAGCACCTTTAAAGCGTAGCAGTAAAATTGCTATGTTTTTAACAAAGCGTTAAAAATAAATTAATTAATAAAAAAAATCATATCTAAAGTGCACACTTAATTCAAATATTTACAAATATACATATAAGCAGCAACTTTAAAGTTTAGCACTAATATTGCTAAGTTTTTAACAAAGCGTTAAAAATAAATTAATTAATAAAAAAAATCATATCTAAAGTGCACACTTAATTCAATTATTTACAAATATACATATAAGCAGCACCTTTAAAGAGTAGCGCTCAAAATTTTAAAACAAATCATCAATAGAACAATTCAAAAATTGAAGCAGCACCTTTAAAGTGTACCACTAATATTGCTATGTTTTTAACAAAGCGTTAAAAATAAATTAATTAATAAAAAAAATCATATCTAATGTGCACACTTAATTCAAATATTTACAAATATACATATAAGCAGCAACTTTAAAGCGTAGCACTAATATTGCTAAGTTTTCAACAAAGCGTTAAAAATAAATTAATTAATAAAAAAAATCATATCTAAAGTGCACACTTAATTCAAATATTTACAAATATACATATAAGCAGCACCTTTAAAGCGTACCACTAATATTGCTAAGTGTTATAAATTTATTGGGACGATCTGTCGAAACATTGACAATCTGTTCAACATAGGTATAAATAATTATACAAATGAATAAGGCGGAATAGTAATTAATGATATCTTACCTTTTGGAGACTCGGATAGCCAGGCGATAAGTATATATCTATATATATTGGTTGGTTCTAGGGCTCGATGAATAAATAATTAGATATTTCTACTGCTTTATTTTAGACTTTTAACTTTATTGAAAAGAAATCACAAAACGGAAAAAATATAAGATTATAAATTTAGAAACCGGCGAATATTGTCGAAAATAAAAATAACTATATAAAATCAAATATCGCCGAACGAAGAAAAGAACTAATTGTCGTACAACTCGTAGGAGATTACTTTCTCGCGGCTGAGAGAGAACTGGGCCCGGGGCAAGTGCAATGTCAGGAAGGAACTAGGAGAGGACCTTCCCTACTCCTAATTACTTCCCCACATTGACGTCACGCAGTTGGCCTTCGCTCATCAAAGTTGCAGTGTTGTGCATTCCTTGACCAGCGATAAGGAATCCGTGCGACTTTGTTAGCCCCGAGTCGTTCTTACATATATTTTCTTACATATATTTTCTGGCATGTAACATCCTCCCCCCCTTAAAGGCGTTTGCCGTCCTCGGCAAAAGGTGGTACATTTTATTTCGTAAGGTGAGAAAGAGGGCTAAATGTAAAATTAACATATATAAATAAAAAGGAAAAGCAAAAAAAAGAATATCCTTTGGTCGATTTAACTTTTGGTCAATTTGGTCTTTGGTCATTATTTCTTTTTTTTTTTTCTTTTCTTTATTTTCGTCGTAAGTGTTTTCATTTGATTTGATTACGTTTTTCCTCTTTCTTCCTTTCACAATAAAAAATTTTATATAAAAACTCGATCAAAAGAAGGAAATTAATAATAGTAAAAAAAAAGTAAAAATTTGATTATTATTGATCGGTTTAGTTTATAACTAGTCTTGTTTAAAGTTTCGGTCCTTTCGCTGTATCTTCATACGGATGTTGCTACAATATTCGGGGTTCAATTCCCGCTTATTTAAATGTTCGTTTGGTCTGGTTCTATTTTGGTCTGTAGTGCCTCGCCTAACTTGTTTGCAGAATCGTACGTGGTCTAGGAAGTTTTTTCCATTGACCTGTCTACCGCATTGATAGTGAATCCTTTTCAATGGTCCGTTGTATCTGGTTAACGCCTGAGGTCCAACATGTTTTGGTTTAAACCGTCTTTCCCTTTGGACCGCTTGGTTTGCTGCCTCATTGTGAAAAAAACAAATGAATGCCATTCTTCCGTTATTTGTTTGTTCAATTAAATGGACATATTCTATGTCCCCGTGATTGGAGAAGGTGTCGTAGATGTCTTGATCGGGTAAATGGTCTGGTACTAGGATGTGAATGCGCCTTCCTGATTCGTCCACCACTTGGCGCACCTTGTTTTCTGGTTCTTTGAACTCTCGTCCGACCGATATCAGCGACTCATCGGTCGATTGAGTTTCATATTCTTGGTCATTTTTTTTGGTCTTAGTTGTGGTCGCTGGTTTCAATTTTCCATATTCCTCCGCATTCTTGGCACTTTCTTCCTGTTTGAAAGTTACATAAGCTATACCAGCTGGTATCTGATCTAATTTTATTTCTAAAATTTCTCCGAAGCGGACGAATAGGTCGAAGATTGCTCCTATATTTAAAGGTATGTTGAGAATGAGGATCAGTTGGTTTAGTGCTCCTGCTGAGCGGAAGGTTGCTTTCACAGATTCCATTTTGGTTATCCTGTGTAACAGAAAGCAAATAAGACAATATATTATAGATATGTAAATAGAAATTTATTTTATTTAGTGTGAGCATGCTTGAATGGTTAGAGAAAAAGGAAAGAAAAAAAAAGATAGAAATAAAGAAGAGAGGGAATTGCCATTGGTGTTAGTAAATGTGGAAGCTTTTTGGTCATTTTGGTCAAGTTAATTTTGGTCACTTTGGTCAATATCTATTAAGTTTTCAGTGGTTCCAAGCTCCGCTGCTTCTGGTTGCATTTGCATGAGCTGTAAATGTTCTCGAATTGTATTGACTTCTTCATCGGTTACATCTGGTTGTATTCTTCTTCTTTTTGGCTTTTCAACGTCTATGAGGTTAGCATTTTCACATAATACTCCTTCGAACGGATCTGCTTTGATTTCTGTTTCTAAATGAACAGGCTTGGGGCCTTGTTCCATTAAGTCCCCTGTGATAATATGTTTTCCTAGCTTCCAGATTATGGGGGAGCCTGGTTGGACCTCAGGTTCTCGCCACGAATAATCGACAACTTCTGTTTTTTCTACAACTTCATTGCTTAGGCGCCATGTTCCTGGGTCTCTTCTTATGTTTCTTAATTCCGTCTGTTTCTGGCATATTTCTTCGTGATGGTGATAGGTGCTGCTGCTGACTAACCGTTTGCAAAGTGGATGAATACGTTTTTCTAATCTGGGTGGATTTTTCCATTTATCCTTACTTAATTTCCGTGGTTCCGATATGAAAGCTCCGTATCTGGGGTGGCTTCGTTCCAGTGCTTCTTTTGTGTCCCTCGGGTCCAAGTATCTTACGTAACCGTAAAGACCTCGTCCTTTTTGGTCAGTAGTTGTGTATAGGTAATCTAATACTCCGAATTTTTCAAATTCTAAAAAGAAAGTTTCCTCGCTGATTGCGGGAGGTATTTTACAGAATAATCTGGTCCTGTCCTGTTTCTCCGTGATATATTCTTTTGGTCTTGTCATAATAGGCGTTAGCTCGTTCAATAATTTTACTTTTTCTTCTTCTTTCATAAGCGTCGCTCTGAACATATGATTTGGCCAGCCCTGTTTCACAATTTCGATCTTGTCCAATGGTCCATAATTTGATTCTATCCACTTGGCAGCTTCCCCAAGTGGTGTTGGTTTTTTCGCCGAGATTAGTATATTATTATCAGAAAGTTGTAGTTGGAAATCGAATCCGTATCTTGTATTTGATCCGTTTGCCATTACTATTTTTTTTTTATTTTTTTATTATTTATTTTTATTTTTGGTCGATATCTGTAATCATAAAATTTCAATTAATTTCTGTATTTCTGATGGGGTGAGTTGATGTTAATGGTGACCAAATGTGTTATGACTCTTGTGTTTCTTTTTATGCTATAGGCTTATAGTTAGTCTAATTCTGCTGATTGTTTGGGTAATGCGTCAGATTGAGAATGGTGTAGATTAGTTGGGATAGAAGCGTAATGGGAATTTTCAGGAACAATAAAAATAGTATCAGTACTATGGTCTCGTCGTCGGTCATCTGTCCGTGGTGCTACCTTTGTTAGGGTATTAGATTTAGTTGAGGTCCTTTTAGATTTAACCTTAGTGTTAACCCAATAACCAACTAATGATATGAGGGTTAAAATTAATAAAATGTGCAATGAAAAGCTTCCAAATGTCCAATAACTATAATGATTTTGACTTCTCTTGTGCTGCCTGATTTGGTCCAGCCTTGTTGATATATCAATCAACTTTTCTTCCTTATCTTTCCAGAGTGGGTGGTCAAAGGTTAGTTCCTTGATTACGTCCAGTTTGTCAGTTTCGTCGTCATGATGTTTAAAAATTGGGTACAGGTTTGCAATTTGTAAGTTAATATCTGGTTTGTAAATGTATCTATTCGGGTTTCTCGATTTTTCAATAATGATTAAGGTAACTCGGTCTGTGTGTCCGGTGCAGGTTGGTGCAATCCTTAATATTCCAACTCCTTTTAGGGTCGTAATTATGTCTGGTTTTTCTGGACATGTGATTCTTAGCATTTCTGGTTTGGCTGCAGAAAATAGCCATGCTTCATCTTCTTGTAGGTACTTCCATTTAGTTTCAAGGTTGTGATGGTATATAATTTCACAAGTTTTTAAGTTTTTGATATTTGGTCTCATCAGCATTGACAATTCGCAATCATCTTGAATTGATGCTTCCTTGAGTGGTTCTTTTAATGAACAAATATGTCCGTAGATTAAGTGTCGGCAATCGTTGAGTACGTCATAATTCACTTTGAGATATTGTTTATGGTCCTCGCTCACTATTATGTAAGAATGGCTCGTTTTAACGTAGGCGAATCCGATAGTTTTATTTTCTATTTCCTGTGGTACAGCCAAAGAATGTATTTTATACAAATTAAATGAATTTTGATCTACTAGCGGTAGGTGTAAGGTGGCTAATACTTGTCCGTTATGGTAGCTCGTAGTAATATCAGCTATGTTAGAAATTTCTTCTGCTTGTAGGTGTTGATAAGGAATGGGTAATTTAAAATAATTCATTTCTCGATGAATATCGTCTACTATTTGTCTGATTAGATTGGTTTTCAACAATCGCGGATGTATTTCTTTTCGCCTTAAAGATTGAAGAATTTCTAAAAATTCTTTATTGCTATTTATTAGATGGTCGAAAATGGCTTCAACTTTTCTTGCGTAATTCATAAATTCTAGAACGTAATCGATGTGTTCTTCTTTGGTGGCTAATCCTCCTACTCTATCCTTAATAATTTTTACTAAAGTTTGTAAAGTTTTTGAATGTTGATTTGTAACGTTGTATAGATGGTCTAGTGAAGTATTAATTATATGGGTTTTTTTATTACTTAGATTAATTATTTCCTTTTGGTCTTCATAAATTTGGTCTATGTTGTTATTGATTTCATCTATTTCTTCCATGGTTGCTGTTCCGAAGAGGCTTTTGCTAACGCTTCCTATAATTCCTAACGGCGCTGATCGTCTTCTTCTGATGGTGTATGGTGTACCTTTGTCGTTCTTTGGTGTATATTTTAAGTCTGAGAATACGATATTTATTTCTTTTTGGAGTTCTCGAAGAGTGTTATTTTTTATGTTGATTAACTCTTGGTCCAGTGACATGTCACATTTCCAGGTAAAAATAGCATTTTTACATTGTAAATAAACTTGGTCGTCAATTTTGAGACCTGAGTGGTTATTTAAAAATTTCTCGGCATCGATATAGATTGCTATTTGCCAATCTGCTTTCTTTATTCTTAAATTTCCTATTCTTTCATAATATATTCCGGATATTGAGTTTAATTTCTCTATGTCATAAGGGTCATTTGTCATGGTCACTGTCCGTAAGAGTAAAGGTAAAAGTAAGAATGTGTAGACTGTGGATATTTTCATTGTAAGAGAAATAGCTGGAAAACAGAAAATAATAATTTATTTGATAAGAGTTTTGCGTATGGGGGCGGGTTTTAATTTATTAATATGTTTTCGGATTCTTTTTCCATTGGGTAGTTCTAATATGACATTGCTGCGCCCTAATATTTCAATAATTTTTAAGGGTTTCTTATAATATGAGTCAAATTTAGATGTTCGCGGTTCATTCAATATATATGCATAATCACCTATTTTCGCATCAAACGGTTTCGTCTTCCTATCATATCTCTCTTTCGACTTATACTTGGCTTTAATCTGGTTTTTACCGGCTTTAATTCGTACTTCATTTAGTCGTGTAATTAAATCACGTAAAAACGAATTGTATGTATGTAATTTTTCATGATTTGGAATATACATTGGGAATCGAGCTATTTTTCCGAATACTAATTCGTAGGGGGTGTAGTTAGTGGCAGAATGCACGCTAGTATTGTAAGTAAATATGGCAAAGGGTATCAATCTGTCCCAATCATCAAAATTTTCTGAATAACATTTTAGAAAATCCATTAGTGGTGCATGGCTTCTTTCTAATTGGCCATTAGTTTGTGGTCGGTATCCGGACGTGGTCAAATGGTTTATTTTAAATGTTTGTAGCATAGTTTCCACTATCTCTGATAAGAAACTTGTTCCTCGATCTGATAAAATTGCTCTTGGGGCTCCAAATTGACAAATTAAATGTCTGGCTAGTGCGTCAGCTATAGTCGTCGCTCTAAGGTTCGGGATCGGCACTGCTATTAGATATTTGGTCAGATTGCATTGCATGGTTAATATGTGGCAATTTCCTTGAGGTGTCGTTCTTAATTTCCCCACGGTGTCAATAGATACCTTGTCGAAAGCGTCTATAGGAGTGTCGGTTATTATCATTGGTTCTCTTGTTTTTATTCGGTCTAGTTTCTTTTCTTGACAGTCCGGACAAGTTCGAATGTAATCTAGTATATCGTTTCTCATTCTCGGCCAGTAAAATCTTTCTCTAATTTTCTGGTACGTTTGATTTACTCCTTTGTGTCCTCCTATCAAACTGTCATGCAATGTTGATATAATATTTTGCCTTTCTTCAGTCGATGGTAGTTCTACTTTTCCGTAACACATGGTAATTTTTATAGGTGAGTGTTCGAATATGTTGTATAATATTTCAGTCAATAATCCGGGTTCAAGGACATCGGTAAAATCACCTTTTCTAGCTATTCGAAAGCTATGTAAATTTTTTTGAATTAAAATAGCTTTTAAATTTCGAAGGGTTGTTTTTAATACGCTTACTTCTAAAGAGTCATAATGTTTATCTTTTATAACTAATGAAAAAATGTTATGATTTTTATATGGCGTGACTAAAATTTGGCCTATTTTGGGTCGTTTATATTTAAGAGTCTTTAGATCTATTCCTTCTATTTCACTTAATAACGTTATAGTTGAGTTGCTTGCTTCGCAATCTCGGGAAATAAAATGCACTAAATTATCTCGTTTATACATTAAGCATTGTCGGGTCGTGATTAAATTATTTTTCATAAGTATTGGTAAATCTGATAATGGTTCCGATTCACTGATAACTATATCGTTTTCGCTAAGCGGTTTATACTGATTAATGGGTCCTTGTGGTGGAGGTATTGGGTAAAATATTGGGAAGTCAATTTTGGGTGGATTGGTAAAGTTTAATTCAATTGGATCTGTAGATTTTCCTTCTTCCTGGATGCAATCTAGAGGGTTGAATCGAGGTATCTTATTGATATGGTTTTCAACAAGCGGTGTACTTCGAGCTTGGGGAATTCCTGTTCTTACTGTGGGTGTTATAGAGATCGCTCGTGGAATCGGTCTAATGTCAATTATCGTATCACCCTGATTAGATTCAATGTCAGCTTGATTATTTTCTTCCTCCTCAGTTGGGTCTATATCCTCAGCAGCTGACTGTCGTGTACTTTGTTCAGCTTTTCGAACGAGTTGTTCTATCCTGCTTTCCATGATTGAGTCATCGTTATTTTCTGGGTCATACGGATCCATTTCTAATAATTCATCTTGGGCTTCCGGAGGTATTTCATCTCCATCAGAAAAATGTGTTACGGTCACTGTTTTTGATGGTTCCTCATCTTCTTCTATTGGTCCACCAAGTCTACGCATTAGACTATTATTAAATTTCTCAATTGATTGTTGTAATTCATAGTAACTAAGGGTGGAGTCACCTTCTTTGGACTCATTAAATACGTCGTCATTATCACTAAGAAGTTCTGTTGCCTTTTCAGTTTCGCTGGAAGGTGCTGGAGTAACTACAATTTCTATTGGGTCTTGGTTAACATCGGTCGTGGAATCGGTGTCTGAATCAATGGTCGTTTCATCTCTTAAACAGCTTCGTCTGGGGTTATATATGGGTGGTCTTTGGTCGTTGCTACTTGATAAATCTGAATCATATACATTATGCGGTAGTCTTTTATTGCTCTGGAAGCTAGTAGTTTCATCGTTACTCTGTTTTGATGTCGTGGGTCGTTCGGTATCTCTTATTTGTGATGTTCCAGGTTCGATTCCTTTGGAACGCGTTCTCTGTGCTATAACACTGTGGTCTAATTTGGGTGCAATTTTGTTAGTCTTGGACCCAACCGGTCTTCCTCGGGTTGTTTTACTGGTTGCATCTCCTAGGGTCTTTGCTCTTGGTCTCGTTGTTTTCCTTTCCGTTCTTGGTTCTTGCTCTTTGCTTTTAAGTACGAGGACTTTCAAAGTGGGTAATTTTTCATTTATCTCTTGTTCTGTAACGTCGACCTCAGGATTACGTGATAAAGCGTCGGCATTATCATTTAATCTTCCTGGTTTATATTTAAAAACATAGTGGTAATCAGTGAATTTGAACATCCATCTCATTAGTCTTTGACCTGGATCAGTACGATTATGCATCCAATTTAGAGGTTCGTGATCAGCTCGTAATATAAATTTATTACATAACAAATATGGTCGGAATTGATGCATCGCGTAGAGTGCTGCTAGACACTCTTTTTCGGTTGTAGTATAATTTCGCTCAGCTTTATTTAGGGTTCTAGATAGGTATGCCACTGGATGATCAAACCCATCAATGTCTTGGCTTAATACTGCTCCGATTGCGTAATCAGAAGCATCTGTCGTTAATGTAAATGTCTTGTTAAAATCGGGAAATTGTAAAATTGGGGATTTTAATAAATGTCCTTTGAGGATGTCAAAAGCTTGTTGTTGTTCAGATTTCCATTCAAAAATATTTTCTTTCTTTAGAAGGTCATTGAGGGGTTTGGCTAATTTCGAAAAATCTTTTATAAATCGTCGATAATAACCGACTAAACCTAAAAATTGTCTAACATTTTTCTGATTACGTGGGATTGGGAATTTTTCTACAGCGGATACCTTTCTTGGGTCTGGTTCTATGCCTTTTTCACTTACTATATGGCCTAGAAATGATACTTCTTTTCTTAAAAACTCAACTTTGTCAGGTTGAAGGACTAGCTTTGCATCTCGCAAGCGTTCTAATAATTTTCGGGCTTTTCGATCATGTTCATGCAGATCTTTCGCGTAAATTATAATATCATCGAGATATACAAGCATCTCGGTGTTTTGTAGTCCTCGAAGGACTTGATCCATTAGTCGTTGGAAAGTCGCTGGTGCATTCTTCAATCCTTCTGGCATTCTTCGATATTGATAATGTCCATTTGGGGTAGAAAATGCTGTTTTCCATTTTTCGCTTTCTTTAAGAGGAATTTGTTGAAAACCACTAGCCAAATCGAACAGGCTAAAGTAAAAACACTTTCCTAATTGGTCAAATATGTCGTAGATATTCGGTAGTGGGTATGCGTCTCCAATAGTTTTTTTATTAAGTTCTCGGAAGTCGATCACCATTCTCCATCTCGGTTTTCCTTGACTATCTGGTTTCTTAGGTACAATCCAAATTGGACTATTCATTGGTGATGTTGATGGTTCAATAATTCCATCAGTTAATTTCTTTTTTATTTGTTCATTGATAACTTCGGAATGTTTTGGTGGGTGTCTATATTGTTTGGTGTTTATTGGTATATTGTTTTCTAACGGGATTTCATGTTCTACTTTATTTGTGCATGGCAACTTTTCTCCTGGGATCAAAAATACATCACTAAAATCGTTTATAAGATCATCAACGTGTTGTTTTTCTTCTTCATTCAAATGATTTGTTTTTAGCATACCTTTGACATTATTTATTCTTTCATAATTACTTTTAAACATGGGTTCTTCTAGTTCACTTTCAATTTCCAAATAAAAATCAGGCGTATAATATTCAAAGGGCAAGAGTACTCTCGGTTCTATATCTATTTGTGTATCTTCTTCTTTTGTGTTTATAGCCATAATATTACATTTTCCATTTTCATTTTTCACTATTCCTTTTCCTATATATATATCTTCATGACCTACATCAATTCTTGGTAAATATCCTTCTTTTAATTCAGTTTGTGCTAGATTAATTCTTATAATTTGTCTTGATCGACCTTTTAAAATATAACTTTCCTTTTTTGTCATTTCTTTGTTTCTTTGTTCATTAGTGTTTATTTCCTTTTCTTCTGTTTCATTCTGTACGGCCATTATATTTTTACTATTAATATTTTTCATCTCGACGACATTTCTTTTACTAAAGATCTCTTCCTGAAGATCATCAGGCATAAATGGTATCGGGTTCATAACATCTCCACTTATCATCAAGGCATTGTAGTGATAGGAGATTACTGCTTCTTCTTGTTTTAAATAACTTCTTCCTAACATTCCATCCTGTAGAATGGGAAAGTTATCAGGTACTATATGGAATTCAACAGGATTACCCTGAATAGTAATCCAAGTAACGCCGTAAGTAGGTACGCAATCATTGGTGATGCCAAATAATTCGGTTTTTTTCTTTGGGTCATATAAGGTCGTTGAATTAAGTGCATCTAATTTAATTAAGTTGGCGGAGGCTCCACTATCTATCATAAAGGTCAAGCATTGTTTTGATCCTTCTGGTACGCGAAGTCTTATCGCTGTAGGATAGTCATTTTCTTCATATTGTTTACAATTTCGGTTACAGGATGCAATCCGTTCTCCTGTACTTCGGGATTGGGGACTATTTGCATTATTTGGTTCCTTGTCGGTTGAGACTGGACACTCTGGTTCGTTTCGTTCGATTTCAATTGGTTCGAGGAGCTTTGGCTCGCCAATTCGGCATGGCGAGCCCCGTTGGAGTTTAAAGGCTCATCATTTTGTCTGTAGTTTCTTTGGTTTTCGGCTCTAGTTTGATAATTTTCTCGAGGTCCCTGCTGATAATAATTGTTTCGAGTTTGATAATAAGATTGCGGGTTTCGGTGCGCGAAATTTTGATTTTGTCCGTTAGAAGAATAATTGTTTCTATAATAATTATTTCTATAATTACTGTTGTCATATCGTGGATTTTCATAATTATTTCTCCGATAGTTGTTTCTTGGGTCGTTCTCATAGTTATTTCTTGGTTCTGAATAATTATTTTGGCGATGATTAGCTTGATAATTGTATCGGTAATTCTGTGATTGAGTTTGGTCACTATGTGGTCTGTATTCCTTATAATTTTGCCTGGAGTCAAAGTTATTATAATCATTTCTTTGCGTCGAGTAATTCCTCGGTCTGTTTTCCACCCTATTTTCCTGTTGTACGTATCCTATTTGTCTAGGTTGATTAGAAAATCTGTCGTTATCTTGCCATCTTTGATTATAATTAGGTTTCCTGTATCTAGAAGAGGCAGAATATTCAGTCATTTCCCAATCTTGTTCGCGTGGTCTATTATATTTGTATCTCGTGTCGGGCAAAATTTTTGCCTCGATTCGGGTCTCGATTCTTACAGCTTCTCGATATGCTTCCTCGAGATTATTTGGGTGGCTAGCGTCCACCTGACGAGCGATGTCTACGGGTAGTCCTCTTATGAAAACATCTAATGCTGTGATGTTTAGTGGCTTCATCAAGATATTTATGTCTTGAGCACCGTCGATCTCTTCTCGTAAAGCATTGCAGGCTCCGCTTATTAAGATATTTAAATGGTCGTAGAAATCTCCGACGGTGTCTCCTTGTCTCATGCGCAAATTGTTTATTTTTCCTGCGTAGTAAGAATAATTTTTCCCTGGAGCGAATCTGGTTTTTAAATGTTTGATTAATTCCTCTACCGTGTTAAATTGCTGCCCGTAAGTGCAGTCCCTAGCACTTCCCTGCAATCGTCCTAATATGGCTTTTACGTAATGTCCTTGTTGGTCCTGAGCAACGTATATGAGTCCATTACGAATGTCTTGAATAAAATCTTTTAATGGCATATTACGCCCATCGAAAAACCGAATGCCTAACAGGGCATTTTGTAACGCGAAGCTACTCGCCATCGTGGTCATCATGGCTGCGGTGGTGTTCCACGGGTCATTCCGATTTTGTTCTTGATTAGCCATTTCCGAATTTATAATAAAATATCCGATATTTTTGGGTTGAATTTTTACAACAATTTATTAAATAATAATAATAATAATAATAATAAGTAATAAGACAAACGCTACTTGTAATATAATTTATGAAATAATCTTTATCTAATGATAAATTTATCTAATAATTGGTGTTTAAAGCTGTCTAAAAAAAAAATTATATATGCATATATTTATGTACATAAATAATATAAAAAAAAAATTTGTAAATGTAGAGTGAAAAATCCAAGCTGGATATTTAATTTAGCTTTCAATTTAATGTATATGGCAAAGCGGGTAAAAGGTTAAATTTTTATTTAAGTTTAAGAAGAAAGGGTATTATTCAGTTTTAGATAAGGTCTACTGATATGAATTTTATGCGAACGATTAATTTAAACAAAGAAAAGTTAAGGGCAGTAAGAAAAGAATATTTATTAATTAATAACTCAGTGATAATCAAACCTCCTTGGACGAATAATTTATGTATTCGATAATATTTATTAATCCCAAATTATTAATTTATTTATTATTTTTTTTTTTATCAATAAAACGTTTGCCTTAATTTTGTATAATTCCCGTTATTTTATTTTAAGGTTTTTGTCAATATACTTCTATTATAAGTAAGCAATATTATTTAAATAATAGAAGAAATTAAGGATATTTTATCGTAGTTATTTAAGTTAAATGATTTTTATTAATTATATTTAAATTGTAACGATTTTATGTCTCTTTAGTCTTAATTCGATAAGTTACATGTTTACTATATTTAAATTATTCTCGTTAATAAATAAAATAATTCATAAGTTGTCGCCCTATGATGTTTTGCTTTTAGACCTTAAATTATATAATCTTACTGTCTATCAATTGAATTTAAATAAATATAAATCAACAACGTAGAGATTTATAAACAAAAATTATAAATTAATTCGTTTATGATTAAGGCATAAGAATTAAAGGAAAAGAAAATATTAGCAAAAATTTCAAAAATTAATCAACCTAGTTTTTAATATGATCTTAATTAATTTAGCGGTGCAATGGAAAACAGATATCAATTTATTTATTTAGTTATTTTAATTTATTTATTATATTAATTTATTTATCGAGATTTATCATAAATATCAAAATTTTTTAATTAAAATAGGGTCTCAAATCAGTTTTCAGTTAATAACTTATATATTTATCAAGGTTAAATTTATTAAATTTATTCGCTTGTTTAATAAAAATAAAACAAGCACCGGATTTTAATTTAAAATATATCACTATTTACAATATTTGTAGAAATAAGTGTTTAAAATAATTGTCAAGCTAAAAATAATATTTATTTTTGTTTTAAATTTTTAATAAAAAAAAATTATTCTATTAAGCAGATTCCTATGATTGCTAATCCTATGTCTATTAGCCTAAACAAATATTTCAAATTATTATTTAAATATTACAAGCTTTTTCTATAATAACCTGGACCTTAACAATAATCATCAAAAAAAAAATTTCTAATGTTAAATGGTAATTTGTTTACAACTATTTATCAGAATTACACTAGTTAATAAAAAAAAAACGTATGGATTTTTAATTAATTAATAAGAAATAAATTGAATAATAATGAATTGGATTCACAAGAGGTAGAACTTAAATAGTTATTGATCGCAAAAATTAATAATGATACAATAAAGTTCATTTAATGTTTAAAAGAAAAAAAATTATATTTCACTAGAAGAAAAAGTAAAGTTGTCAGCGTTTTCGGTTTCCACTAAGATTGACAAATAAAAATTTCCTACGTAATTTGAGGAATATATATAAAAAAGAAATTAAGATAGTTGAGTACTAGGAAATGAAACAATAATTTTAAAATAATAAAAATGCTTACTTTTGATTTATCAATGGTAAGCAGAAATCAGATATTTTTTTTCAATCAGCCTAAAATATTAGCAGTTGCGTTATTTGAAACCGGAAAAAGAAGGTAAAATTTAACACCTTAGTGTTTGAAACTTGCTTAGCTTTCAATTCGATTAAAAGTAAGCAGTAATTAAATATTTGCTTAAAATTTCAAAAATTTATATCTGGCTCATAAATAAATATAACCAGATTCTCAAATAATAATAATCAATAGTCTTTCATAAATGGAAATCAAATCGAATAAATAAAATAATAATAAAAAAAAATCTAAAATACATAATTATTGGAATCCTTATTTCACAATCGAAGAAGTAGATTTTTGTAAACAAACATGTTAACTGGTTATAATTAATGATCGGATGAAAATGTTAATAATGACAGTAATCAAAAGTTAGGAAACAAATACCACGATTAAGAGTAATCTAATAATGTTTAATGATAGTAAATTCTACAAAAATTAAGTATTAAATTTTGGCAATTGGTATTTATAATTAAAAATAGTAATATAGGGTAAAATTTACAAACGAATAATTAATTACATTTACAACAGAATTTTTGATGATAGAAATAACTTACAGCCTTTTACCGATCGAATAATAAAAAAGAAATGTAAAATACAATAAAATGACATGGATAATTTAAGAATAAATACAACGTTGTGAAAACGAAAGAAAGGTCAAAAGAAGAAATTTTTTTAAAATAAAAGAATAAGATAGTGTTCACTCTCACTAATATGCTTCAAATAGATGAGATCCGTGGTTCAGAAATTTGCTAAAAATTTGCTAAAGACCTTACCTACGTTTATTAAAATATTTAATAATAAAAAAAATTTAATATTCAAATAAACTGCTTCGGATCAATTTCCAATAATATTTCACAAAATGACCCGAATCACGATCCGACGGCAAGGCGAAATCATTCAAAAAGATTATTTGCCTTTTCAAAATATAATTTATCAACGAGAAAAAGTATTAACAATAAAGAAAAAGAATGGGTGAGGTCATTAGGTATAAAAATAAAAAAAAAATAACGAGGGTTAAATTAGATTAAATAATTATAAATCGAAATTGTCGAAGTTAGTATAAGGTTAGTTATTATTTAAATAGTTATATTTGTGTACAATAAAACTTTAGTTTTACTAATAAATTTAGGATTTATTGTATTAAATGTATTAATATTAATAATTTATCTAATGTTATTAAATTCAAATGTTATTTTGATTTTATATTATTTATTATTTATTATTCGTAAAAACTTTAGGATTAATTGTACCATTTATAATAATTCGTTAGAAAATGATATTATTGATTGATTAATATTAATATTCCGATAAAAATTTATTTATATATTTTTGTAATAATTATATATCTAATTAAAAGAATGTGGATTGTATATATTTATTTATTTTTTACTTATAATGATTTTATCATTAATACAAGTGTTTGGTGTTAATTTTTATTTAGATTGGATATTTCTATATATATGTATTTAATGTCAAATTCCCAAGTTAATTTATTAAATTCAAAAGGCGAATAAAAATTAAGATCACAAAAAGTTGTATAAATAAAAGTTTAATAATTTCGAATAATCAAAATTACGAAAGAAAAAGAGATAAAAAGAAATAAAAATATCTGTAAACGAGGTGAAATTAATTTAAATCTGTCTTCGATAATATTCACTAAAATCACTCTATTCATGTTCCGACGGCAAAGTGAAAATTACGATGACTTCATTTTACATTAAAAAAAAGGTACGACAAGAAAGTTATTTATCGTTACTTCTTTCATTAATTTTATTAAAATAACAAATAACTAAACCGAAGAAAATGATCCATTAATTAATAATAAATTTGCAAAAAGGAAAAGATTGAAACTTGAAGGATGAGAAAAAATATTTATTAGTTATTAAAGTAATTAAACTTAATAAAAAAAAGGAAATTTTCAGTCATACATGCACAATAAATAGTCAATGTCGGATAAAATATTAAGAGGAAAGAAAGAAATAATAAAACAGGCCGTCAAAATCTCGACATATAATCGTGTCCCTGTCCGAGCGCCAGTTTTTGTTATAAATTTATTGGGACGATCTGTCGAAACATTGACAATCTGTTCAACATAGGTATAAATAATTATACAAATGAATAAGGCGGAATAGTAATTAATGATATCTTACCTTTTGGAGACTCGGATAGCCAGGCGATAAGTATATATCTATATATATTGGTTGGTTCTAGGGCTCGATGAATAAATAATTAGATATTTCTACTGCTTTATTTTAGACTTTTAACTTTATTGAAAAGAAATCACAAAACGGAAAAAATATAAGATTATAAATTTAGAAACCGGCGAATATTGTCGAAAATAAAAATAACTATATAAAATCAAATATCGCCGAACGAAGAAAAGAACTAATTGTCGTACAACTCGTAGGAGATTACTTTCTCGCGGCTGAGAGAGAACTGGGCCCGGGGCAAGTGCAATGTCAGGAAGGAACTAGGAGAGGACCTTCCCTACTCCTAATTACTTCCCCACATTGACGTCACGCAGTTGGCCTTCGCTCATCAAAGTTGCAGTGTTGTGCATTCCTTGACCAGCGATAAGGAATCCGTGCGACTTTGTTAGCCCCGAGTCGTTCTTACATATATTTTCTTACATATATTTTCTGGCATGTAACACTAAGTTTTTAAGAATGCGTTAAAAATAAATTAATTAATAAAAAAAATCATATCTAAAGTGCACACTTAATTCAAATATTTACAAATATACATATAAGCAGCACTTTAAAGAGTAGCGCTTCAAATTTTAAAATAAATCATCAATAGAACAATTCAAAAATTGAAGCAGCATCTTTAAAGTGTAGCACTAATATTGCTAAGATTTTAACAAAGCGTTAAAAATAAATTAATTAATAAAAAAAATCATATCTAAAGTGCACACTTAACTCAAATATTTACAAATATACATATAAGCAGCACCTTTAAAGAGTAGCGCTCAAAATTTTAAAATAAATCATCAATAGAACAATTCAAAAATTGAAGCAGCACCTTTGAAGCGTAGAGCTAATATTGCTAAGTTTTTAACAAAGCGTTAAAAATAAATTAATTAATAAAAAAAATCATATCTAATGTGCACACTTAATTCAAATATTTACAAATATACATATAAGCAGCACCTTTAAAGAGTAGCGCTCAAAATTTCAAAATAAATGAACAATATAACAATTCAAAAATTAAAGCAGCACCTTTAAAGTGTAGCACTATTATTGCTATGTTTTTAACAAAGCGTTAAAAATAAATAAATTAATAAAAAAAATCATATCTAAAGTGCACACTTATTCAAATATTTTCAAATATACATATAAGCAGCACCTTTAAAGAGTAGCGCTCAAAATTTTAAAATAAATCATCAATACAACAATTCAAAAATTGAAGCAGCACCTTTAAAGCGTAGCAGTAAAATTGCTATGTTTTTAACAAAGCGTTAAAAATAAATTAATTAATAAAAAAAATCATATCTAAAGTGCACACTTAACTCAAATATTTTCAAATATACATATAAGCAGCACCTTTAAAGAGTAGCGCTCAAAATTTTAAAATAAATCATCAATACAACAATTCAAAAATTGAAGCAGCACCTTTAAAGCGTAGCAGTAAAATTGCTATGTTTTTAACAAAGCGTTAAAAATAAATTAATTAATAAAAAAAATCATATCTAAAGTGCACACTTAACTCAAATATTTACAAATATACATATAAGCAGCAACTTTAAAGCGTAGCACTAATATTGCTTAGTTTTTAACAAAGCGTTAAAAATAAATTAATTAATAAAAAAAAGCTTATCTAAAGTGCACAATTAATTCAAATATTTACAAATATACATATAAGCAGCACCTTTAAAGAGTAGCGCTCAAAATTATAAAATTAATCATCAATAGACCAATTCAAACATTGAAGCATCACCTTTAAGCGTAGCACTAATATTGCTAAGTTTTCAACAAAGCGTTAAAAATAAATTAATTAATAAAAAAAATCATATCTAAAGTGCACACTTAATTCAAATATTTACAAATATACATATAAGCAGCACCTTTAAAGCGTACCACTAATATTGCTAAGTTTTTAAGAATGCGTTAAAAATAAATTAATTAATAAAAAAAATCATATCTAAAGTGCACACTTAATTCAAATATTTACAAATATACATATAAGCAGCACCTTTAAAGAGTAGCGCTTCAAATTTTAAAATAAATCATCAATAGAACAATTCAAAAATTGAAGCAGCATCTTTAAAGTGTAGCACTAATATTGCTAAGTTTTTAACAAAGCGTTAAAAATAAATTAATTAATAAAAAAAATCATATCTAAAGTGCACACTTAACTCAAATATTTACAAATATACATATAAGCAGCACCTTTAAAGAGTAGCGCTCAAAATTTTTAAATAAATCATCAATAGAACAATTCAAAAATTGAAGCAGCACCTTTAAAGCGTAGCCCTAATATTGTTAAGTTTTTAACATAGCGTTAAAAATACATTAATTAATAAAAAAAAATCATATCTAATGTGCACACTTAATTCAAATATTTACAAATATACATATAAGCAGCAACTTTAAAGCGTAGCGCTAATATTGCTAAGTTTTTAACCAAGCGTTAAAAATAAATTAATTAATAAAAAAAATCATATCTAATGTGCACACTGAATTCAAATATTTACAAATATACATATAAGCAGCACCTTTAAAGAGTAGCGCTTCAAATTTTAAAATAAATCATCAATAGAACAATTCAAAAATTGAAGCAGCATCTTTAAAGTGTAGCACTAATATTGCTAAGTTTTTAACAAAGCGTTAAAAATAAATTAATTAATAAAAAAAATCATATCTAAAGTGCACACTTAACTCATATATTTACAAATATACATATAAGCAGCACCATTAAAGTGTAGCGCTCAAAATTTTAAAATAAATCATCAATAGAACAATTCAAAAATTGAAGCAGCACCTTTGAAGCGTAGCGCTAATATTGCTAAGTTTTTAACAAAGCGTTAAAAATAAATTAATTAATAAAAAAAATCATATCTAATGTGCACACTTAATTCAAATATTTACAAATATACATATAAGCAGCACCTTTAAAGAGTAGCGCTCAAAATTTCAAAATAAATGAACAATATAACAATTCAAAATTAAGCAGCACCTTTAAAGTGTAGCACTATTATTGCTATGTTTTAACAAAGCGTTAAAAATAAATAAATTAATAAAAAAAAATCATATCTAAAGTGCACACTTATTCAAATATTTTCAAATATACATATAAGCAGCACCTTTAAAGAGTAGCGCTCAAAATTTTAAAATAAATCATCAATAGAACACTTCTAAAATTGAAGCAGCACCTTTAAAGCGTAGCGCTAATATTGCTAAGTTTTTAACAAAGCGTTAAAAACTAATTAATTAATAATTAATAAAATTCATATCTAATGTGCACACTTAACTCAAATATTTACAAATATATATAAGCAGCACCTTTAAAGAGCAGCGCTCAAAATTTTAAAATAAATCATCAATAGAACACTTCTAAAATTGAAGCAGCACCTTTAAAGCGTAGCGCTAATATTGCTAAGTTTTAACAAAGCGTTAAAAATAAATTAATTAATAAAAAAAATCATATCTAATGTGCACACTGAATTCAAATATTTACAAATATACATATAAGCAGCACCTTTAAAGAGTAGCGCTTCAAATTTTAAAATAAATCATCAATAGAACAATTCAAAAATTGAAGCAGCATCTTTAAAGTGTAGCACTAATATTGCTAAGTTTTTAACAAAGCGTTAAAAATAAATTAATTAATAAAAAAAATCATATCTAAAGTGCACACTTAACTCATATATTTACAAATATACATATAAGCAGCACCTTTAAAGAGTAGCGCTCAAAATTTTAAAATAAATCATCAATAGAACAATTCAAAAATTGAAGCAGCACCTTTGAAGCGTAGCGCTAATATTGCTAAGTTTTTAACAAAGCGTTAAAAATAAATTAATTAATAAAAAAAATCATATCTAATGTGCACACTTATTCAAATATTTTCAAATATACATATAAGCAGCACCTTTAAAGAGTAGCGCTCAAAATTTTAAAATAAATCATCAATACAACAATTCGAAAATTGAAGCAGCACCTTTAAAGCGTAGCAGTAAAATTGCTATGTTTTTAACAAAGCGTTAAAAATAAATTAATTAATAAAAAAAATCATATCTAAAGTGCACACTTAATTCAAATATTTACAAATATACATATAAGCAGCAACTTTAAAGTTTAGCACTAATATTGCTAAGTTTTTAACAAAGCGTTAAAAATAAATTAATTAATAAAAAAAATCATATCTAAAGTGCACACTTAATTCAATTATTTACAAATATACATATAAGCAGCACCTTTAAAGAGTAGCGCTTCAAATTTTAAAATAAATCATCAATAGAACAATTCAAAAATTGAAGCAGCATCTTTAAAGTGTAGCACTAATATTGCTAAGTTTTTAACAAAGCGTTAAAAATAAATTAATTAATAAAAAAAATCATATCTAAAGTGCACACTTAACTCAAATATTTACAAATATACATATAAGCAGCACCTTTAAAGAGTAGCGCTCAAAATTTTAAAATAAATCATCAATAGAACAATTCAAAAATTGAAGCAGCACCTTTGAAGCGTAGCGCTAATATTGCTAAGTTTTTAACAAAGCGTTAAAAATAAATTAATTAATAAAAAAAATCATATCTAATGTGCACACTTAATTCAATATTTACAAATATACATATAAGCAGCACCTTTAAAGAGTAGCGCTCAAAATTTCAAAATAAATGAACAATATAAACAATTCAAAAATTAAAGCAGCACCTTTAAAGTGTAGCACTATTATTGCTATGTTTTTAACAAAGCGTTAAAAATAAATAAATTAATAAAAAAAATCATATCTAAAGTGCACACTTATTCAAATATTTTCAAATATACATATAAGCAGCACCTTTAAAGAGTAGCGCTCAAAATTTAAAATAAATCATCAATACAACAATTCAAAATTGAAGCAGCACCTTTAAAGCGTAGCAGTAATATTGCTAAGTTTTTAACAAAGCGTTAAAAATAATTAATTAATAAAAAAAAGCATATCTAAAGTGCACACTTAATTCAATTATTTACAAATATACATATAAGCAGCACCTTTAAAGAGTAGCGCTCAAAATTTTAAAACAAATCATCAATAGAACAATTCAAAAATTGAAGCAGCACCTTTAAAGTGTACCACTAATATTGCTATGTTTTTAACAAAGCGTTAAAAATAAATTAATTAATAAAAAAAATCATATCTAAAGTGCACACTTAATTCAAATATTTACAAATATACATATAAGCAGCAACTTTAAAGCGTAGCACTAATATTGCTTAGTTTTTAACAAAGCGTTAAAAATAAATTAATTAATAAAAAAAAGCTTATCTAAAGTGCACAATTAATTCAAATATTTACAAATATACATATAAGCAGCACCTTTAAAGAGTAGCGCTCAAAATTTTAAAATAAATCATCAATAGAACACTTCTAAAATTGAAGCAGCACCTTTAAAGCGTAGCGCTAATATTGCTAAGTTTTTAACAAAGCGTTAAAAATTAATTAATTAATAAAAAAATCATATCTAATGTGCACACTTAACTCAAATATTTACAAATATATATAAGCAGCACCTTTAAAGAGCAGCGCTCAAAATTTTAAAATAAATCATCAATAGAACACTTCTAAAATTGAAGCAGCACCTTTAAAGCGTAGCGCTAATATTGCTAAGTATTTTAACAAAGCGTTAAAAATAAATTAATTAATAAAAAAAATCATATCTAATGTGCACACTTAATTCAAATATTTACAAATATACATATAAGCAGCACCTTTAAAGAGTAGCGCTCAAAATTTTAAATAAATCATCAATAGACAATTTCAAAATTGAAGCAGCACCTTTAAGCGTAGCCCTAATATTGCTAAGTTTTTAACAAAGCGTTAAAAATACATTAATTAATAAAAAAAATCATATCTAAGTGCACACTTAATTCAAATATTTACAAATATACATATAAGCAGCAACTTTAAAGCGTAGCGCTAATATTGCTAAGTTTTTAACAAGCGTTAAAAATAAATTAATTAATAAAAAAATCATATCTAAAGTGCACACTGAATTCAAATATTTACAAATATACATATAAGCAGCACCTTTAAAGAGTAGCGCTCAAATTTTAAAATAAATCATCAATAGAACAATTCAAAATTGAAGCAGCATCCTTTAAAGTGTAGCACTAATATTGCTAAGTGTTTAACAAAGCGTTAAAAATAAATTAATTAATAAAAAAAATCATATCTAAAGTGCACACTTAATCATAATATTTACAAATATACATATAAGCAGCACCATTAAAGTGTAGCGCTCAAAATTTTAAAATAAATCATCAATAGAACATTCAAAAATTGAAGCAGCACCTTGAAGCGTAGCGCTAATATTGCTAAGTTTTTAACAAAGCGTTAAAAATAAATTATTAATAAAAAAAATCATATCTAATGTGCACACTTAATTCAAATATTTACAAATTATACATATAAGCAGCACCTTTAAAGAGTAGCGCTCAAAATTTCAAAATAAATGAACAATATAACAATTCAAAATTTAAAGCAGCACCTTTAAAGTGTAGCACTATTATTGCTATGTTTTTAACAAAGCGTTAAAAATAAATAAATTAATAAAAAAAATCATATCTAAAGTGCACACTTATTCAAATATTTTCAAATATACATATAAGCAGCACCTTTAAAGAGTAGCGCTCAAAATTTTAAAATAAATCATCAATAGAACACTTCTAAAATTGAAGCAGCACCTTTAAAGCGTAGCGCTAATATTGCTAAGTTTTTAACAAAGCGTTAAAAACTAATTAATTAATAATTAATAAATTCATATCTAATGTGCACACTTAACTCAAATATTTACAAATATATATAAGCAGCACCTTTAAAGAGCAGCGCTCAAAATTTTAAAATAAATCATCAATAGAACACTTCTAAAATTGAAGCAGCACCTTTAAAGCGTAGCGCTAATATTGCTAAGTTTTTAACAAAGCGTTAAAAATAAATTAATTAATAAAAAAAATCATATCTAATGTGCACACTGAATTCAAATATTTACAAATATACATATAAGCAGCACCTTTAAAGAGTAGCGCTTCAAATTTTAAAATAAATCATCAATAGAACAATTCAAAAATTGAAGCAGCATCTTTAAAGTGTAGCACTAATATTGCTAAGTTTTTAACAAAGCGTTAAAAATAAATTAATTAATAAAAAAAATCATATCTAAAGTGCACACTTAACTCATATATTTACAAATATACATATAAGCAGCACCTTTAAAGAGTAGCGCTCAAAATTTAAAATAAATCATCAATAGAACAATTCAAAAATTGAAGCAGCACCTTTAAGCGTAGCACTAATATGCTAAGTTTTTAACAAAGCGTTAAAATAATAATTATAAAAAAAATCATATCTAAAGTGCACACTTAATTCAAATATTTACAAATATACAATATAAGCAGCACCTTTAAAGAGTAGCGCTCCAAATTTTAAAATAACTCATCAATACACAATTCAAAATTGAAGCAGCACCTTTAAAGCGTAGCAGCTAATTTGCTATGTTTTAACAAAGCGTTAAAATAAATTTAATTAATAAAAAAAATCATATCTAATGTGCACACTTAATTCAAATATTTACAAATATACATATAGCAGCAACCTTTAAAGTGTAGCACTATATTTGCTAGTTTTAACAAAGCGTTAAAATAAATAATTAATAAAAAAATCATATCTAATAGTGCACACTTAATTCAATATTTACAAATATACATATAAGCAGCACCTTTAAAGAGTAGCGCTCAAAATTTTAAAACAAATCATCAATAGAACAATTCAAAAATTGAAGCAGCACCTTAAAGTGTACCACTAATATTGCTATGTTTTAACAAAGCGTTAAAAATAAATTAATTAATAAAAAAAATCATATCTAAAGTGCACACTTAATTCAAATATTTACAAATATACATATAAGCAGCAACTTTAAAGCGTAGCACTAATATTGCTTAGTTTTTAACAAAGCGTTAAAATAAAGTAATTAATAAAAAAAGCTATCTAAAGTGCACAATTAATTCAAATATTTACAAATATACATATAAGCAGCACCTTTAAAGAGTAGCGCTCAAAATTTTAAAATAAATCATCAATAGAACACTTCTAAAATTGAAGCAGCACCTTAAAGCGTAGCGCTAATATTGCTAGTTTTTAACAAAGCGTTAAAAATTAATTAATTAATAAAAAAAATCATATCTAATGTGCACACTTAACTCAAATATTTACAAATAATACATATAAGCGCACCTTTAAAGAGTAGCGCTCAAAATTTCAAAATAATCAGACAATATAACAATTCAAAATTTAAAGCAGCACCTTTAAAGTGTAGCACTATTATTGCTATGTTTTTTAACAAAGCGTAAAAATAAATAAATTAATAAAAAAAATCATATCTAAAGTTGCACACTTATTCAAATTATTTACAAATATACATATAAGCAGCACCTTGTAAAGAGTAGCGCTCAAAATTTAAACATAAATCATCAATACAACAATCAAAATTGACAGCAGCACCTTAAAGTCGTAGCAGTAAATTGCTATGTTTTTAACAAAGCGTTAAAATAAATTAATTATAAAAAAAATCAATCTAAAGTGCACACTTAATTCAATATTACAAATATACATATAAGCAGCACCTTTAAAGTTTAGCACTAATATTGCTAAGTTTTTAACAAATGCGTTAAAAATAAATTAATTAATAAAAAAAATCATATTCTAAAGTGCACACTTAATTCAATATTTACAAATATAATATAAGCAGCACCTTTAAAGAGTAGCGCTCAAAATTTTAAAATAAATCATCAATAGAACAATTCAAAATTGAAGCAGCACCTTTAAAGCGTAGCACTAATATTGCTATGTTTTTAACAAAGCGTTTTAAAATAAATTAATTAATAAACAAAATCATATCTAAAGTGCACACTTAATTCAAATATTTACAATATACATATAAGCAGCACTTTAAGCGTAGCACTAATATTGCTATGTTTTTAACAAGCGTTAAAAATAAATTAATTAATAAAAAAAATCATATCTAAGTGCACACTTAATTCAAATATTTACAAATATACATATAAGCAGCACCTTTAAAGAGTAGCGCTCAAATTTTAAATAAATCACAATAGAACAATTCAAACATTGAAGCAGCACCATTTAAGCGTAGCACTAATATTGCTAAGTTTTTAACAAAGCGTTAAAAATAAATAATTAATAAAAAAATCATATCTAAAGTGCACACTTAATTTCAAATATTTACAAATATACCATATAAGCAGCACCTTTAAAGCGTACCACTAATATTGCTAAGTTTTTAATGAATGCGTTAAAAATAAATTAATTAATAAAAAAAATCATATCTAAAGTGCACACTTAATTCAAATATTTACAAATATACATATAAGCAGCACTTTAAAGAGTAGCGCTTCAAATTTAAAATAAATCATCAATAGAACAATTCAAAAATTGAAGCAGCATCCTTTAAAGTGTAGCACTAATATTGCTATAGTTTTAACAAAGCGTTAAAAATAAATTAATTAATAAAAAAAATCATATCTAAAGTGCACACTTAATTCAAATATTTACAAATATACATATAAGCCGCACTTTAAAGAGTAGCGCTTCAAAATTTTAAATAAATCATCAATAGAACAATTCCAAAAATTGAAGCAGGCACCTTTAAAGCGTAGCCTAATATTGCTTAAGTTTGTAACATAGCGTTAAAAATACATTAATTAATAAAAAAAATCATATCTAATGTGCACACTTAATTCAAATATTTACAAATATACATATAAGCAGCAACTTTAAAGCGTAGCAGCTAATATTGCTAAGTTTTTAACAAGCGTTAAAAATAAATTAATTAATAAAAAAAATCATATCTAAGTGCACACTGAATTCAAATATTACAAATATACATATAAGCAGCACCTTTAAAGAGTAGCGCTTCAAATTTTAAATAAATCATCAATAGAACAATTCAAAATTGAAGCAGCATCTTTAAAGTGTAGCACTAATATTGCTAAGTTTTTAACAAAGCGTTAAAAATAATTAATTAATAAAAAATCATATCTAAGTGCACACTTAACTCATAATATTTACAAATATACATATAAGCAGCACCTTTAAAGAGTAGCGCTCAAAATTTTAAATAAATCATCAATAGAACAATTCAAAAATTGAAGCAGCACCTTTGAAAGCGTAGCGCTAATATTGCTAAGTTTTTAACAAAGGCGTTAAAATAAATTAATTAATAAAAAAAATCATATCTAATGTGCACACTTAATTCAAATATTTACAAATATACATATAAGCAGCACCTTTAAAGATTAGCGCTCAAAATTCAACAATAAATGAACAATATAACAATTCAAATTTAAAGCAGCACCTTTAAAGTGTAGCACTATTATTGCTATGTTTTAACAAAGCGTTAAAAATAAATAAATTAATAAAAAAAATCATATCTAAAGTGCACACTTATTCAAATATTTTCAAATATACATATAAGCAGCACCTTTAAAGAGTAGCGCTCAAAATTTTAAAATAAATCATCAATAGAACAATTCTAAAATTGAAGCAGCACCTTTAAAGCGTAGCGCTAATATTGCTAATGTTTTTAACAAAGCGTTAAAAATAAATTAATTAATAATTAATAAAATTCATATCTAATGTGCACACTTACTCAAATATTTACAAATATATATAAGCAGCACCTTTACAGAGCAGCGCTCAAAATTTTAAAATAAATCATCAATAGAACACTTCTAAAATTGAAGCAGCACCTTTAAAGCGTAGCGCTAATATTGCTAAGTTTTTAACAAAGCGTTAAAAATAAATTAATTAATAAAAAAAATCATATCTAATGTGCACACTTAATTCAAATATTTACAAATATACATATAAGCAGCACCTTTAAAGAGTAGCGCTCAAAATTTTAAAATAAATCATCAATAGAACAATTCAAAAATTGAAGCAGCACCTTTAAAGCGTAGCACTAATATTGCTAAGTTTTTAACAAAGCGTTAAAAATAATTAATTAATAAAAAAAATCATATCTAAAGTGCACACTTAATTCAAATATTTACAAATATACATATAAGCAGCACCTTTAAAGAGTAGCGCTCAAAATTTTAAAATAAATCATCAATAGAACAATTCAAAAATTGAAGCAGCACCTTTAAAGCGTAGCGCTAATATTGCTAAGTTTTTAACAAAGCGTTAAAAATAAATTAATTAATAAAAAAAATCATATCTAATGTGCACACTTATTCAAATATTTTCAAATATACATATAAGCAGCACTTTAAGAGTAGCGCTCAAAATTTTAAAATAATCATCAATACAACAATTCGAAAATGAAGCAGCACCTTTAAGCGTAGCAGTAAATTGCTATGTTTTTAACAAAGCGTTAAAAATAAATTAATATAAAAAAAATCATATCTAAAGTGCACACTTAATTCAAATATTTACAAATATACATATAAGCAGCAACTTTAAAGTTTAGCACTAATATTGCTAAGTTTTTAACAAAGCGTTAAAAATAAATTAATTAATAAAAAAAATCATATCTAAAGTGCACACTTAATTCAATTATTTACAAATATACATATAAGCAGCACCTTTAAAGAGTAGCGCTCAAATTTTAAAATAATCATCAATAGAACAATTCAAAAATTGAAAGCAGCACCTTTAAAGTGTAGCACTAATATTGCTATGTTTTTAACAAAGCGTTAAAAATAAATTAATTAATAAAAAAAAATCATATCTAAAGTGCACACTTAATTCAAATATTTACAAATATACATATAAGCAGCAACTTTAAAGCGTAGCACTAATATTGCTTAGTTTTTAACAAGCGTTAAAAATAAATTAATTAATAAAAAAAAGCTTATCTAAAGTGCACAATTAATTCAAATATTTACAAATATACATATAAGCAGCACCTTAAAGAGTAGCGCTCAAATTTTAAAATAAATCATCAATAGAACACTTCTAAAATTGAAGCAGCACCTTTAAAGCGTAGCGCTAATATTGCTAAGTTTTTAACAAAGCGTTAAAAATAAATTAATTAATAAAAAAATCATATCTAAGTGCACACTTAATTCAAATATTACAAATATACATATAAGCAGCACCTGTAAAGAGTAGCGCTCAAAATTTCAAAATAAATGACAATATAACAATTCAAAAATTAAAGCAGCACCTTTAAAGTGTAGCACTATTATTGCTATGTTTTTAACAAAGCGTTAAAAATAAATAATTAATAAAAAAAATCATATCTAAAGTGCACACTTAATTCAAATATTTACAAATATACATATAAGCAGCACCTTTAAAGAGTAGCGCTCAAAATTTTAAATAAATCATCAATAGAACAATTCAAAAATTGAAGCAGCACCTTTAAAGCGTAGCACTAATATTGCTAGTTTTTAACAAAGCGTTAAAATAAATTAATTAATAAAAAAAATCATATCTAAAGTGCACACTTAATTCAAATATTTACAAATATACATATAAGCAGCAACTTTAAAGTGTAGCACTAATATTGCTAAGTTTTTAACAAAGCGTTAAAAATAAATTAATTAATAAAAAAAATCATATCTAAAGTGCACACTTAATTCAAATATTTACAAATATACATATAAGCAGCACCTTTAAAGAGTAGCGCTCAAAATTTTAAAACAAATCATCAATAGAACAATTCAAAAATTGAAGCAGCACCTTTAAAGTGTACCACTAATATTGCTATGTTTTTAACAAGCGTTAAAAATAAATTAATTAATAAAAAAAATCATATCTAAAGTGCACACTTAATTCAAATATTTACAAATATACATATAAGCAGCAACTTTAAAGCGTAGCACTAATATTGCTTAGTTTTTAACAAAGCGTTAAAAATAAATTAATTAATAAAAAAAAGCATATCTAAAGTGCACAATTAATTCAAATATTTACAAATATACATATAAGCAGCACCTTTAAAGAGTAGCGCTCAAAATTTTAAAATAAATCATCAATAGAACACTTCTAAAATTGAAGCAGCACCTTTAAAGCGTAGCGCTAATATTGCTAAGTTTTTAACAAAGCGTTAAAAATTAATTAATTAATAAAAAAATCATATCTAATGTGCACACTTAACTCAAACATTTACAAATATATATAAGCAGCACCTTTAAAGAGCAGCGCTCAAAATTTTAAAATAAATCATCAATAGAACACTTCTAAAATTGAAGCAGCACCTTTAAAGCGTAGCGCTAATATTGCTAAGTTTTTAACAAAGCGTTAAAAATAAATTAATTAATAAAAAAAATCATATCTAATGTGCACACTTAATTCAAATATTTACAAATATACATATAAGCAGCACCTTTAAAGAGTAGCGCTCAAAATTTTAAAATAAATCATCAATACAACAATTCAAAAATTGAAGCAGCACCTTTAAAGCGTAGCACTAATATTGCTAAGTTTTTAACAAAGCGTTAAAAATAAATTATTAATAAAAAAATCATATCTAAAGTGCACACTTAATTCAAATATTTACAAATATACATATAAGCAGCACCTTTAAAGAGTAGCGCTCAAAATTTTAAAACAAATCATCAATAGAACAATTCAAAAATTGAAGCAGCACCTTTAAAGCGTAGCACTAATATTGATAAGTTTTTAACAGAGCGTTAAAAATAAATTAATTAATAAAAAAAATCATATCTAATGTGCACACTTAATTCAAATATTTACAAATATACATATAAGCAGCACCTTTAAAGCGTAGCGCTAATATTGCTAAGTTTTTAACAAAGCGTTAAAAATAAATTAATTAATAAAAAAAATCATATCTAATGTGCACACTGAATTCAAATATTTACAAATATACATATAAGCAGCACCTTTAAAGTTTAGCACTAATATTGCTAAGTTTTTAAAAAAGCGTTAAAAATAAATTAATTAATAAAAAAAGTCATATCAAAAGTGCACATTTAATTCAAATATTTACAAATGTACATATAAGCAGCACCTTTAAAGAGTAGCGCTCAAAACTATAAAATTAATCATCAATAGACTAATTCAAACATTGAAGCATCACCTTTAAGCGTAGCACTATTATTGCTATGTTTTTAACAAAGCGTTAAAAATAAATAAATTAATAAAAAAAATCATATCTAAAGTGCACACTTATTCAAATATTTTCAAATATACATATAAGCAGCACCTTTAAAGAGTACCACTATTATTGCTAAGTTTTTAAGAATGCGTTAAAAATAAATTAATTAAGAAAAAAAATCATATCTAAAGTGCACACTTAATTCAAATATTTACAAATATACATATAAGCAGCACCTTTAAAGAGTAGCGCTTCAAATTTTAAAATAAATCATCAATAGAACAATTCAAAAATTGAAGCAGCATCCTTTAAAGTGTAGCACTAATATTGCTAAGTTTTTAACAAAGCGTTAAAAATAAATTAATTAATAAAAAAAATCATATCTAAAGTGCACACTTAACTCAAATATTTACAAATATACATATAAGCAGCACCTTTAAAGAGTAGCGCTCAAAATTTTAAAATAAATCATCAATAGAACAATTCAAAAATTGAAGCAGCACCTTTGAAGCGTAGCGCTAATATTGCTAAGTTTTAACAAAGCGTTAAAAATAAATTAATTAATAAAAAAAATCATATCTAATGTGCACACTTAATTCAAATATTTACAAATATACATATAAGCAGCACCTTTAAAGAGTAGCGCTCAAAATTTCAAAATAAATGAATCAATATAACAATTCAAAAATTAAAGCAGCACCTTTAAAGTGTAGCACTATTATTGCTATGTTTTTAACAAAGCGTTAAAAATAAATAATTAATAAAAAAAATCATATCTAAAGTGCACACTTAATTCAAATATTTCAAATATACATATAAGCAGCACCTTTAAAGAGTAGCGCTCAAAATTTTAAAATAAATCATCAATACAACAATTCAAAAATTGAAGCAGCACCTTTAAAGCGTAGCAGCTAATATTGCTAAGTTTTTAACAAAGCGTTAAAAATAAATTAATTAATAAAAAAAAGCATATCTAAAGTGCACACTTAATTCAATATTTACAAATATACATATAAGCAGCACCTTTAAAGAGTAGCGCTCAAAATTTTAAAACAAATCATCAATAGAACAATTCAAAATTGAAGCAGCACCTTTAAAGCTGTAGCCACTAATATTGCTAATGTTTTTAACAAAGCGTTAAAAATAAATTAATTAATAAAAAAAATCATATCTAAGTGCACACTTAATTCAAATATTTACAAATATACATATAAGCAGCAACTTTAAAGCGTAGCACTAATATTGCTAGTTTTTAACAAAGCGTTAAAAATAATTAATTAATAAAAAAAATCATATCTAAAGTGCACACTTAATTCAAATATTTACAAATATACATATAAGCAGCACCTTTAAAGAGTAGCGCTCAAAATTTTAAAATAAATCATCAATAGAACAATTCTAAAATTGAAGCAGCACCTTTAAAGCGTAGCAGCTAATATTGCTAAGTTTTTAACAAAGCGTTAAAAATAATTAATTAATAAAAAAATCATATCTAAAGTGCACACTTAATTCAAATATTTACAAATATACATATAAGCAGCACCTTTAAAGAGTAGCGCTCAAAATTTTAAAATAAATCATCAATAGAACAATTCAAAAATTGAAGCAGCACCTTTAAAGCGTAGCACTAATATTGCTAAGTTTTTAACAGAGCGTTAAAAATAAATTAATTATAAAAAAAATCATATCTAAAGTGCACACTTAATTCAAATATTTACAATATACATATAAGCAGCACCTTTAAAGAGTAGCGCTCAAAATTTTAAATAAATCATCAATAAACAATTCAAAAATTGAAGCAGACACTTTAAAGCGTAGCACTAATATTGCTAAGTTTTTCACAATGCGTTTAAAAATAAATACGTGAATAAAAAAAATCATATCTAAAGTGCACACTTAATTAAATATACAAATATACATATAAGCAGGCACCTTTAAGAGTAGCGCTCAAAATTAAAATAATCATCAATAGACAATTCAAAAATTGAAGCAGCAACCTTTAAGCGTAGCACTAATTTTGCTAAGTTTTAACAAAGCGTTAAAAATAAATTAATTAAAAAAAATCAATCTAATTTGCACACTTAATTTCAAATACTTACAAATATACCTATCAGCAGCAACCTTTAAAGCGTACCATAATATTGCTATGTTTTACAATGAGTTAAAATAAATTATTAATAAAAAAAATCTATCAAAGTGCACACGTATTCAAATATTTGCAAATGTACATATAAGCAGCACCTTTAAAGAGTAGCGCTCAAAATTATAAAATTAATCATCAATAGACCAATTCAAACATTGAAGCATCACCTTTAAGCGTAGCACTAATATGCTAAGTTTTCAACAAAGCGTTAAAAATAAATTAATTAATAAAAAAAATCATATCTAAAGTGCACACTTAATTCAAATATTTACAAATATACATATAAGCAGCACCTTTAAAGCGTACCACTAATATTGCTAAGTTTTTAAGAATGCGTTAAAAATAAATTAATAAAAAAAATCATATCTAAAGTGCACACTTAATTCAAATATTTACAAATATACATATAAGCAGCACCTTTAAAGAGTAGCGCTTCAAATTTTAAAATAAATCATCAATAGAACAATTCAAAAATTGAAGCAGCATCTTTAAAGTGTAGCACTAATATTGCTAAGTTTTTAACAAAGCGTTAAAAATAAATTAATTAATAAAAAAAATCATATCTAAGTGCACACTTAACTTCAAATATTTACAAATATACATATAAGCAGCACCTTTAAAGAGTAGCGCTCAAAATTTTAAAATAAATCATCAATAGAACAATTCAAAAATTGAAGCAGCACCTTTGAAGCGTAGCGCTAATATTGCTAAGTTTTTAACAAAGCGTTAAAAATAAATTAATTAATAAAAAAATCATATCTAATGTGCACACTTAATTCAAATATTTACAAATATACATATAAGCAGCACCTTTAAAGAGTAGCGCTCAAAATTTCAAAATAAATGACAATATAACAATTCAAAATTAAGCAGCACCTTTAAAGTGTAGCACTATATTGCTATGTTTTTAACAAAGCGTTAAAAATAAATAATTAATAAAAAAAATCATATCTAAAGTGCACACTTATTCAAATATTTCAAATATACATATAAGCAGCACCTTTAAAGAGTAGCGCTCAAAATTTTAAAATAAATCATCAATACAACAATTCAAAAATTGAAGCAGCACCTTTAAAGCGTAGCACTAATATTAGCTAATTTTTTAACCAAAGTCGTTTAAAATAAATTAATAATAAAAAAAGCATATCTAAAGTGCACACTTAATTCAAATATTTACAAATATACATATAAGCAGCACCTTTAAATGAGTAGCGCTCAAAATTTTAAAAACAATCATCAATAGAACAATTCAAAAATTGAAGCAGCACATTTAAGCGTAGCACTAATATTGATAAGTTTTTAACAGAGCGTTAAAAAAATTAATTAATTAAAAAAAATCATATCGATGTGCCACTTAATTCAAATGTCAAATATACATATAAGCAGCACTTTTAAAGAGGAGTCTCTCAAATTTTAAATAAATCTCAATAGCAACAATTCAAAAATTGAAGCAGCCCCTTTAAAGCGTAGCGCTAATAATTGCTAAGTTTTTAAAAAAACGTTAAAAATAAATTAATTAATAACAAAATCATATCTAAAGTGCGCACTTAATTCAATATTTACAATTACATATAGCAGAACATTTAAAGTGAGCACTATATTGCTAAGGATTTTCAAAAAAGCGTTAAAAATAAATTAATTAATAAAAAAAAACATATCTAATGTGCACACTGAATTCAAATATTTACAAATATACATATAAGCAGCACCTTTAAAGTGTAGCACTAATATTGCAAAGTTTTTAACAAAGCGTTAAAAATAAATTAATTAATAAAAAAAATCATATCTAAAGTGCACACTTAATTCAAATATTTACAAATATACATATAAGCAGCACCTTTAAAGAGTAGCGCTCAAAATTTTAAAATAAATCATCAATAGACCAATTCAAACATTGAAGCATCACCTTTAAGCGTAGCACTAATATTGCTAAGTTTTTAACAAAGCGTTAAAAATAAATTAATTAATAAAAAAAATCATATCTAAAGTGCACACTTAATTCAAATATTTACAAATATACATATAAGCAGCACCTTTAAAGAGCAGCGCTCAAAATTTTAAAATAAATCATCAATAGAACACTTCTAAAATTGAAGCAGCACCTTTAAAGCGTAGCGCTAATATTGCTAAGTTTTTAACAAAGCGTTAAAAATAAATTAATTAATAAAAAAAATCATATCTAATGTGCACACTGAATTCAAATATTTACAAATATACATATAAGCAGCACCTTTAAAGAGTAGCGCTTCAAATTTTAAAATAAATCATCAATAGAACAATTCAAAAATTGAAGCAGCATCTTTAAAGTGTAGCACTAATATTGCTAAGTTTTTAACAAAGCGTTAAAAATAAATTAATTAATAAAAAAAATCATATCTAAAGTGCACACTTAACTCATATATTTACAAATATACATATAAGCAGCACCTTTAAAGAGTAGCGCTCAAAATTTTAAAATAAATCATCAATAGAACAATTCAAAAATTGAAGCAGCACCTTTGAAGCGTAGCGCTAATATTGCTAAGTTTTTAACAAAGCGTTAAAAATAAATTAATTAATAAAAAAAATCATATCTAATGTGCACACTTAATTCAAATATTTACAAATATACATATAAGCAGCACCTTTAAAGATTAGCGCTCAAAATTTCAAAATAAATGAACAATATAACAATTCAAAATTTAAAGCAGCACCTTTAAAGTGTAGCACTATTATTGCTATGTTTTTAACAAAGCGTTAAAAATAAATAAATTAATAAAAAAAATCATATCTAAAGTGCACACTTATTCAAATATTTTCAAATATACATATAAGCAGCACCTTTAAAGAGTAGCGCTCAAAATTTTAAAATAAATCATCAATACAACAATTCAAAAATGGAAGCAGCACCTTTAAAGCGTAGCAGTAAAATTGCTATGTTTTTAACAAAGCGTTAAAAATAAATTAATTAATAAAAAAAATCATATCTAAAGTGCACACTTAATTCAAATATTTACAAATATACATATAAGCAGCAACTTTAAAGTTTAGCACTAATATTGCTAAGTTTTTAACAAAGCGTTAAAAATAAATTAATTAATAAAAAAAAGCTTATCTAAAGTGCACAATTAATTCAAATATTTACAAATATACATATAAGCAGCACCTTTAAAGAGTAGCGCTCAAAATTTTAAAATAAATCATCAATAGAACACTTCTAAAATTGAAGCAGCACCTTTAAAGCGTAGCGCTAATATTGCTAAGTTTTTAACAAAGCGTTAAAAACTAATTAATTAATAAAAAAATCATATCTAATGTGCACACTTAACTCAAATATTTACAAATATATATAAGCAGCACCTTTAAAGAGCAGCGCTCAAAATTTTAAAATAAATCATCAATAGAACACTTCTAAAATTGAAGCAGCACCTTTAAAGCGTAGCGCTAATATTGCTAAGTATTTTAACAAAGCGTTAAAAATAAATTAATTAATAAAAAAAATCATATCTAATGTGCACACTTAATTCAAATATTTACAAATATACATATAAGCAGCACCTTTAAAGAGTAGCGCTCAAAATTTTAAAATAAATCATCAATACAACAATTCAAAAATTGAAGCAGCACCTTTAAAGCGTAGCACTAATATTACTAAGTTTTTAACAAAGCGTTAAAAATAAATTTATTAATAACAAAAAGCATATCTAAAGTGCACACTTAATTCAAATATTTACAAATATACATATAAGCAACACTTTTAAAGAGTAGCGCTCAAAATTTTAAAACAAATCATCAATAGAACAATTCAAAAATTGAAGCAGCACCTTTAAAGCGTAGCACTAATATTGATAAGTTTTTAACAGAGCGTTAAAAATAAATTAATTAATAAAAAAAATCATATCTAATGTGCACACTTAATTCAAATATTTACAAATATACAATTAAGCAGCACCTTTAAAGCGTAGCGCTAATATTGCTAAGTTTTTAACAAAGCGTTAAAAATAAATTAATTAATAAAAAAAAACATATCTAATGTGCACACTGAATTCAAATATTTACAAATATACATATAAGCAGCACCTTTAAAGTTTAGCACTAATATTGCTAAGTTTTTAAAAAAGCGTTAAAAATAAATTAATTAATAAAAAAAATCATATCTAATGTGCACACTTAATTCAAATATTTACAAAATATACATATAAGCAGCACCTTTAAAGTGTAGCACTAATATTGCAAAGTTTTTAACAAAGCGTTAAAAATAAATTAATTAATAAAAAAAATCATATCTAAAGTGCACACTTAATTCAAATATTTACAAATATACATATAAGCAGCACCTTTAAAGAGTAGCGCTCAAAATTTTAAAATAAATCATCAATAGACCATTCTAACATTGAAGCATCACCTTTAAGCGTAGCACTAATATTGCTAAGTTTTAACAAAGCGTTAAAAATAAATTAATTAATAAAAAAAATCATATCTAAAGTGCACACTTAATTCAATATTTACAAATATACATATAAGCAGCACCTTTAAAGCGTACCACTAATATTGCTATGTTTTTAACAATGCGTTAAAAATAAATTAATTAATAAAAACATATCTAAAGTGCACACTTAATTCAAATATATCAAATACATATAAGCAGCACCTTTAAAGAGTAGCGCTCAAAATTTTAAAATAATCATCAATAGAACAATTCAAAATTGAAGCAGCACCTTTAAAGCGTAGCACTAATATTGCTAAGTTTTTAACAAAGCGTTAAAAATAAATTAATTAATAAAAAAAATCATATCTAAAGTGCACACTTAATTCAAATATTTACAAATATACATATAAGCAGCACCTTTAAAGAGTAGCGCTCAAAATTTTAAAATAAATCATCAATAGATCAATTCAAAAATTGAAGCATCACCTTTAAAGCGTAGCGCTAATTTGCTAAGTTTTTAACAAAGCGTTAAAAATAAATTAATTAATAAAAAAAATCATATCTAAAGTGCACACTTAATTCAAATATTTACAAATATACATATAAGCAGCACCTTTAAAGCGTACCACTAATATTGCTATGTTTTTAACAATGCGTTAAAAATAAATTAATTAATAAAAAAAATCATATCTAAAGTGCACACTTAATTCAAATATATACAAATATACATATAAGCAGCACCTTTAAAGAGTAGCGCTCAAAATTTTAAAATAAATCATCAATAGAACAATTCAAAAATTGAAGCAGCACCTTTAAAGCGTAGCACTAATATTGCTAAGTTTTTAACAAAGCGTTAAGAATAAATTAATTAATAAAAAAAATCATATCTAAAGTGCACACTTAATTCAAATATTTACAAATATACATATAAGCAGCACCTTTAAAGAGTAGCGCTCAAAATTTTAAAATAAATCATCAATAGATCAATTCAAAAATTGAAGCAGCACCTTTAAAGCGTAGCGCTAATTTTGCTAAGTTTTTAACAAAGCGTTAAAAATAAATTAATTAATAAAAAAAATCATATCTAAAGTGCACACTTAATTCAAATATTTACAAATATACATATAAGCAGCACCTTTAAAGCGTACCACTAATATTTCTATGTTTTTAACAATGCGTTAAAAATAAATTAATTAATAAAAAAAATCATATCTAAAGTGCACACTTAATTCAAATATTTACAAATATACATATAAGCAGCACCTTTAAAGAGTAGCGCTCAAAATTTTAAAATAAATCATCAATAGACCAATTCAAACATTGAAGCATCACCTTTAAGCGTAGCACTAATATTGCTAAGTTTTTAACAAAGCGTTAAAAATAAATTAATTAATAAAAAAAATCATATATAAAGTGCACACTTAATTCAAATATTTACAAATATACATATAAGCAGCACCTTTAAAGCGTACCACTAATATTGCTATGTTTTTAACAATGCGTTAAAAATAAATTAATTAATAAAAAAAATCATATCTAAAGTGCACACTTAATTCAAATATTTACAAATATACATATAAGCAGCACCTTTAAAGAGTAGCGCTCAAAATTTTAAAATAAATCATCAATAGACCAATTCAAACATTGAAGCATCACCTTTAAGCGTAGCACTAATATTGCTAAGTTTTTAACAAAGCGTTAAAAATAAATTAATTAATAAAAAAAATCATATCTAAAGTGCACACTTAATTCAAATATTTACAAATATACATATAAGCAGCACCTTTAAAGAGTAGCGCTAATTTTGCTAAGTTTTTAACAAAGCGTTAAAAATAAATTAATTAATAAAAAAAAATCATATCTAAAGTGCACACTTAATTCAAATATTTACAAATATACATATAAGCAGCACCTTTAAAGTGTACACTTAATTCAAATATAACACCTAATAATATAATATAATATATAAATAACAATAAATATAATTTCATTTTTAATGCAGCTATATTATGAAACTAAACAGTTTTTAAAATATGTCAGTCCCAAGCCCGTAATCGCAGAGGGAAAATGAAATTAAACAAAAAAATTATAAAACAAAAAAATAATGGCACTTCCCGAGGGCGATGTCCAGGTGGTCGGGATGACCTCCAGGTCAACTACCCATCCTCCTTTAATTCCCTCACCTTACCCTATTTTAACCCTTTTTAAAAAACTCAAGTTCATGATAATGAGTCAATAAATGAAAATGCTACTCCTCTTTTAAAAAATAAAATTAGATGTTATTGCAGAACTTAAGAGTAAACAAAAAAAAATAAAAATAATATGTATGATGGTAAAATAGCAAATAATTATTTTAATGAATCTTTAATAATTGAAAATTATTTAGGTACAATGTCTGAAATTTGTAAATATTGCCATGCAAAACATTTTTCATGTGAATACAATAAAAATAAATTATTTTCAAGTTGTTGTCAAATGGGTAAAGTAATGCTACCTGACAATCCTACATGGGTGAAAATCATCTAACGTGAACATTTGACGTTGTGATATGCAAGAAAACAAAATGAAAAAAATTATATATTTTTGGTTTCTCTGGACCAATTACAGTTTCTAGAGTACCTGTTTACAGTGGGCATACAGGATTTGTTGATTTACTCAACGTATTGAAGATTTTTAATTTTTACATTCCATGGGAATTACATATATATTGATATATAAAACATAAACATCTTGAATACATCCCTAATATAAAATCTCACGTGAGATCTCAATTGGAGAGGTGTTTAAATTTGCTAAATAATAAAAAATCAATTTCTCACGTGAGATTTTGTAATAGGGATAGAAAGTTTTAATAAACATATTTTATGGAGTATACATTGAATATAACTATACCTAATTGATAATAACCATAAAAAAAATTAATTAACAAATTCTTCCATTTATAAAATATATGCAATGTTTCCATATAATCAATTTAACATAATTTTTATATTTGTAATATAAATTATATATTTTTATTATTTCTTTTAGTAGTGACTTCTTTTATCTTAAATAACAATTTTACTCTTTTTCTGAGTTTTATTTTCGTACGAGATCGACCCTAATTGATAATGTTCACATTGTCTATTCAAATTACATTCGTAACAACTTACTTCATTAAAATTAATTTTTTGGGGCTCACATCTACTCCATTTCCATTGATGGACTCGCATAGTTCCTTTGAATGGAGAAAACAATTGTTAAGAAATAATGTTTATTTTTAGTCAAAACAGTAAAGCATGTAATGATCAGCATCGATTATTTGTTATAACAGAAATTTGGACAGGGGATGTTACATGTCAGGGGAGATTACATAGATTGTTTTTTAAATTTTATTACGTTAACATTCAAAATTTCCACATCGGAATAATACTGTTTTTATGTAGTTACTTTATCTGAAATTTACTCTATGAATTGGTTATAAAAAATTTATTAGTTTTCCAATTATACTCTACCCGAGGAATTACATTAAAAAAGGTAACCGCTGAATTACCACAAAAGCATGCCCGTATTTTTTGCTTAACATCATGAAATATTAAAAATAAAATTTTTACTTCTAAAGTAAACCAAAAGTTAACAATTTCACCTGGTCAGAAAAATGTTTCATGTTTACAATTAATTTTAAAGACATTAATCATAACACAGCTATTATTAATAACAAGTTTGTTACAAAGTTCAGCAAGTTCAGTGCACTTAAAAAATCAGTAAATGTTCAGATTTTCAACTTGATTTTAATTGTGGTTATCAAAATGAACAATTAAGTTTTGAACCCGTTTTTGAAATAAAGAAATACGCCTATAATCGCACCAGTTAATATGCGATTATGGCCTTGTTACAGCCAGGGGACGTTACATTTCAAACTTTAAGCAACTTAAACTTGGCAATATAATCAACTTTTATCAAGTTTCACGGCTGACTTACATTAAATTACATATATTGTACTTAGAATATATTATTCGTAATTTTATATATGATATAATGGGATATATTTCACTATTACACAAATGTGCACGTTAGATGATTTTCACCCACATATCCAAAAGAATTAAAAAATTTGGTTATAGGTAATTCGAAATATAGTACGAAGTTCCGTCAAAACATAAGACAATACAACAATTCTTTACCTTAAATTATTATCCTCATTAATGCGTTCATTAATTAATAAAATACTAAAATCAGACAATGTATGTTGTCAATATTGTAGCAATATGACATTATTCCAACAATATCGCTGCAATATGAAGTGCTGTCTGGGTAGGAATGTATCTATTCCTTTATACCTAATAAGTATTTTCTTACCTTGCATTTTTGGAAAGAAAGTTTTGGAAACAAGATTGTACTCTATTCTCATTCAAGGGAAAAAAATTATAGTGTATTTGGTATTTATTACTCAAAGTACTATTAACACAAATCACATTTAAATTATTATCCTCATTAATGCGTTCATTAATTAATAAAATACTAAATCAGACAATGTAGGTTGTCAATATTGTAGCAATATGACATTATTCCAACAATATCGCTGCAATATGAGTGCTGTCTGGGTAGGAATGTATCTATTCCTTTATACCTAATAAGTATTTTCTTAACCTTGCATTTTTGGAAAAGAAAGGTTTTGGAAACAAGATTGTACTCTATTCTTCATTCAGGGAAAAAAAATTATAGTGTATTTGGTATTTATTACTCAAAGTACTATTAACACAAATCACATTTTTATATTTTCGGTTTGGAAACTTTACATTTTAACCTTTAGACTACCGAGATTTTAGAAATGAAATCGTCCTTTAAAAGTTTCTGAATTGCCAACCTGCTTGAATATGCAAAAAAATTGTCACTTCCTGAAGACGATGTCCAGGTGGTCAGGGTGACCTCCGGGTCATCTGGACATCGTCTACTGGTAAGTAGTATTCCACCCTGCTTGAATATGCAAAAAAAATTGTTACTTCCTGAAGACGATGTCCAGGTGGTCAGGGTGACCTCCGGGTCATCTGGACATCGTCTACTGGTAAGTAGTATGCCACCCTGCTCTAATATGCAAAAAAATTGTCACTTCCTGAAGACGATGTCCAGGTGGTCAGGGTGACCTCCGGGTCATCTGGACATCGTCTACTGGTAAGTAGTGTACCACCCTGCTTGAATATGCAAAAAAATTGTCACTTCCTGAAGACGATGTCCAGGTGGTCAGGGTACACCCCATACCACCACCCCTTCCCCCTTCAAATTTTACCCCTTTTAAAAAAACAACTAAAAACATTGACCCCCAATAGTGCGTCAAAAAACATGTTATACATCTATTTATCAAAAAATATCGTCACATCAACAATTACGTCACACAAATAGATTGACGTCACAGAAAGGGAGAAAGGTTTTTGATGGAATTTAATTTTTATTTAACTTTAACTTTAACTTTAATTTTTTCTATTATATATTTTTAATATTTAATTTATTTTTAAAAAAATAATAAAAAATAAATAAATAAATAAATAAATTAAAAAATAATAAATTAACTTAAATTTTTTTTTTTTATATATAGAACTTGTATCCTCCAAATGTTTAGCAATCGATAGGTGAAAATCAATCATTAATAATTATAAATAATATTTTATTTTAAATTTTTATTTAATAAAATTTTCTATTTTTCATGATTTTTATTTTTTGACATGATCAATTTACGAGAAATTTCCCATATATACATGTAAAATCTAAATGTGCATAAATTAATTGCTACCTAATCATCTTATTTTATTGTATTCATACAATTGTAATTTTATTTATTTTTTCACATATATTAATTACAAAGGAAATAAGGTTGGACAACGCCATAAGAATAATAATAATAATATAAAATCAAAGAGTGTTTTAATTGAAGAATAATAAAATCCAATTATTATTGCAATTATGTGCATTAAAAAATAGGCAATAATAAATGTTAACAAATAAGTAAGATTATTATTACTTAGTATTAATATATTATATTTATCTAAACTTTGAAAATGAAAAATTAAATCTAATAACTTTATAACTTCATATAGTTTAAATGTTTTCCTAATAATTAATATTGATACAACAAAATAAATCAAAAGTTTAAATCGACCGAGGGAGCGTTAGTGACCGAGGTATTTGTTGCTAGTTATATATAAATATAATTCATTTTCCCTCTTCTAACTTATACAGCTGTAATAACCAAGTGTTTAATTTTTTTGTGTGCTTCTATAAGAGAATATTTTTTTTTAAATTGTAATACATATTATCGATAACACAAATTTGCATTTTATAGTTGTAATAATAACTCGAAGCTACTTCAAGCATTATATATATATTTTTTTAATGCATTATAATTTCTTTTGGTTATATATACTACATATTAATAAAGGAAGGCTTTATTGATCTCTACGAATAAACATTTTGTTGCAGCCGACGTTTCGGACGTTTTTTTACCGTCCCTTTTCAAGGCTATAAAAACAAATCAGCGAAAAAACACTATTAAAGTTAAAACTGCGATATTCGATTCGATATAATTTTACACTAACGTACACACACATTCTTACCAAACAAAAAAGCGTAGAGATGTTAATCACATCCTGGAGTCAAAATCTTTTTTCCAATCGCACAAAAACACTACATTAAAAACTATAATTATTATAAATCTCAATTTAAAAGAGAAAAATTAAAAATTACAAAATTAATTAACATATAGAAGAAAATTAATACTAAAACCAAAGAGATAATTACACATCTCACACTCGTAACACCCTGCACTCAACATGTTAACTTTAATAGTGTTTTTTCGCTGATCTGTTTTTTATAGCCTTGAAAAGGGACGGTACAAAAACGTCCGAAACGTCGGCTACAACAAAATGTTCGTAGAGATCAATAAAGCCTTCCTTTATTAACAAGTTCTGGACGAACGATAATTTCTCCCACCATCTATACTACATATTATTGCTATTTTATATATCTTTTGCTGTTATCACGTTTGGTTAAATTGTGTTTTTGCTGTATTATACAGTTAATGCTTATTGAATTTAATTGTGGAAGGTTTGGACATAATACATTAAAATGCAGAAATCCTGCATGTTGTATAAAGTGTGCTGGTCCGCACTCAACTATACAATGTGATAGCCAATCTACTAATACATGTATTAACTGTTTCTTCAGCAACTCAAAATATAAAACAAATCTAGAATTTAATCATATGGCCAATGATACACAGAAATGTGCAATATTAAAAAAGAAGATACAAAGATACATAGATATGACTGATTACCCAATTAGTCCTACTATACCAAGATTAGTAGGTAATGTAGGAAACATTAAAGAAACCAAGTCGATGACCAACATGAATATCAGCAAAACAAAGAATTCTTCAGTCAGCACTGACGTCACGCAAAATAATTCCTCAAACCAAAGAAATCGAAAGTCTTAGTAATGGAGCAACATATTCACTTTATTGAAGAATTACAAAAGGAAGTGATTCACGAAGAAAAAGTCTATTCAGATCTAAAAACTCTTAATAAGAATCTAAATAAAAAAAATAGTATAATACTCTATGTTAATGTGAGAAGCCTAAATGCCAATTTTTTAAAACTTGAAATTTTTATTAGGAGTTTAAAGATCAAACCTTATGTAATTGTATGTTCAGAAACATGGAACTTGATGAATGTTCAGCTGTATGCGATATCAGGTTATAAAATGTACTATAATAATAGTAATATTAATCAAAATGATGGTGTAGTTGTATATATAAAGGATTGCGTTACTGAAATCACGGAGATAATTGAAATAAACAAGTTGAAATTATTAAACACAAGAATAAAATTAAACAATAGCAGTAATCTAGAAATATCAGCGCTGTATAGATGCCATGATATATCTACTCTTGAGTTTATAGCAAACTTAAAAACATATATTGACAAGAAAAGAAATACTAAAAATCATCTAATTATTGGTGATTTTAACATCAACATTATGAAAGATGATATATACAGTCAAGAATTATTAAATAATATGCTTGAAAAAGGTTTCTTTCCTGGTTTTATAGATACAACTAGACCTAATGATTGTGGCGGAAATGGAACATGCATTGATAACATATATATAAAATCTCAGTCTATTAGCACTAATACATTTAAACTTTCGACCCCTTTTACTGATCATTATCCACTATTCTTAAAAATAGATAAGCCTCCAACTTTAAAAAATGAGATTGCAAAACATTATTATAATTACACTAAATTGCATAATATAGCAATGAATAAAAATTGGAACAAAATAGAATCAATGCATGATCCGGAAGAAGCTACAACATTTCTTATAAATGAAATACAAGACTGCTTAATAAAGTCTAAAAAGATAATAAAAACAAAGAACCATAAAAGAAATCCAAGAAAGGATTGGATTTCTAAGGCAATAATTATATCGTGTGAAAAAAAAGAACAATTATATCTTAAAATGCGAAAAGAACCAAAAAATAATCAAATCAAACTAGAATATAAAAACTATGCGAAATGTCTAGATAAAGTGATTAAAGAGGCAAAAATGAATTATGAAAGAAATCTAATTAAGAAAAATGTCAATAATGCAAAAGAAATTTGGAAATATATAAAAAATAAAATGGGAAATAATTTGCAAGATGATAATTATATTAACAAAATTGAAACTAGCAACAATAATATAATACAGGACCCTTTTCTAATTGCAAATAATATGAACTCTTACTTTTGTAGAATTGGAAAAAACTTAAGTGATAAAATAAATAACCAAAAGGGTAAAATATTAAAATTGCCTTCTATGAATAAAGACTCGATATTTATGAATCCTACAAATAACTCGGAAATTTTACAAATAATTGAAAATATGAAACTAAAAAATGGGGGAGTTGATAACATCACAACCAAAGCCTTAAAAACAATATCATACATTATTACTAATGCGTTGACTCATATTTTTAATCTTTGTCTTGAGAAATCGGTATGGCCTCTGGCCCTAAAACCTGCAGAAGTAGTGCCAATATTTAAATCTGGTAAGAAAACGGAATTATCAAATTATAGACCGATATCATTAATATCTAATCTAGCAAAAATCTTAGAGAAAATTGTATATGTGAGATTACAATCGTTCTTTGATAAGAATAAACTATTAGCCCAGAATCAATTTGGATTTATAAAAAACAAAGGCACTAAAGATGCGCTTAGTTACATAACTAATTTATTGTACAGTAATTTAGATAAAAGTAAACCAACAGCCATTACCTTCCTCGATCTAGCCAAAGCTTTTGACACTGTCAATCACTCAATCCTATTAAACAAATTATATAACTATGGTATACGTGGTAAGGCACATACACTTGTATCAAATTATTTAAATAATAGAAGGCAAAAAGTAAGGATAGGAACGACTGAAAGTTGCTTTGAAACAATAACTACAGGAGTACCTCAAGGTACTATACTGGGACCACTCTTATTCATAATTTATGTTAATGATTTATTAACCGATCGAAAAGATAATACTATCTCTTATGCAGACGATACTGCAATTATTGTAACCGATGATACTTGGGAGAGGGTTGAAAGTAAAATGAATGAGTATTTGGAAGACATAACTGACTGGTTAGAACTTAATAAATTATCCCTAAACATAACGAAAACCGTATATATAACATTTGGGAATTACAGAGATAGTGTTCCTATTGATATGAATATTTACATACAGGGTAATAAATTAAGCAGGGTTGAATCTTGTAAATACTTAGGTATTATATTTGATTTCAATTTGAGATGGGATAAACATATTGATTATCTGATCAAGAAAACCAAATATATAATATATATAATGTATAAAATGTCGAAATATATGCAATCAGACACTCTTAGATTGATATATTATGCATTTTTCCATAGCATTATTAGCTATGGTAATATAGCTTGGGGTGGAGCTTATAAAAATAAGCTTGACTTATTACAAAAGGTACAGAAAAGAATTTTAAGAATTGTGAACAAAAATAACTTTGATCAAGACTGTCCTTTGAATTTAAAACAAATTTTTGCTTATGAGTGTGTAATATACCATTATGATGATCTCAAAAGTATATATGAAATGTCTAGAAGTGTAACTAGAAATAAACTAATAATTCCACCAAAGTGCACGAAAGCTGTTAGTGATAAAAATAACTATGTTAGAGCGATACAAATTTTCAATTGTTTGCCTAATACTAACATTAATCTTAAAAACTTAGACATAAATAAAAAATACAATAAGAAAAAGATTAAGAAATGGATTGGAACAAATATATTATAGAAAATATTTATAGAAAAATAATATATATATATGCAATACTATAATTGAATTATAGCTTTTTGTTTTGGGTACTGTGATTAATATTCAAGATTATTTGAAGATCTTGGAATTGTAGTTTTAAGTAGTTTGTAAGTGTTAGATAAACTGGACCTATGTACAGGTAGCTGTGTCTACCTCTATAGGATGTTTTTGGCTACCTCGGACATATTATGTATGTTTAGAGGTTAGCAAACATGTATGTACTTTGTGTATATTACTCTGGTAAATAAATAAATAAATAAAATTAACACATATATTTTACTCGCATTATTTATTGTTAATCTAGTAAATAATTATAATTAAATTTTGTTTATCCTGTATACCCATTGCAATGAAAATTTAATTTTTCCGCTATTGCTCTCCGATAATAATAGTCGATTGAAATAATTGTGATGGTGGTTTTAAATTATAATAAAAAATTATTTAAATACAATTCTTTCCGGTTCCAGACATCATCGAAAATAATAGTAGTTTATGTATCCTTATCACCCGGTGAACTCACCCAGAGGAAGTCCCGTTGCATAAAAATATATATGTTGATGGGCGATAATACTTCCAATATTGTATAAGGCCCTTCATACTTAGGACACAATTTTGCCGGAAACCTATTCGCGGTGTTAGACAAATAATGAGTCCTACAATGTACCTTATCTCCCCGGACAAATCTGACGTCCCACCTACCCTTATTAAACACATTAGCTTGTTTTTCCTTCGCCTGTTCAATAAGCTTGGTGACTATATCTCGTAGAATATCTAATCTTTGTACCCTATCGGCTGAAGCTTTTCCATCACCCTTTTGAATCAATTTCCTTGTCTCTACCTCCCTACGTAAACTTTTAACAGGTCTGGGGTGTCTCCCATAATTTAGGAATGCGGGTGATATTTTAAAAGATGTTTCAATCGCGGTATTTATCGCATGCCTAAATTCATTAAAGTGTTGATCGCAAGTCCTGTGATCGTTCTTAACAAACGCCTGAATCATAGTTTTTAACGTACGATTGCTCCGTGCTACAGCGTTTGTTTGAGGATGGTAGGGCGGAGTAGTGACATGTTTAATCCCGTATTCCGCTAAGACATCATTCAAAAATTTATTCACAAATTTTTTACCGTTGTCAGTGAGCAAATAGTCAAGAGTCTCCCACCTAAATATGATTAATTCCTCAAATGCTTTAGCTACTGATTTACCATTCGCGGTTCTTAATGGTTTTAATTATATCCACCGAGTAAATAAATCTTGGAAAACTAACAAATATTTACATTGAATCTTACTAGGTGGAAACTCCATCATATCCGCTGCCACCACTACCCAAGGTCTCAATCACCCTACAACTAAGCAATCCTTGTGGGCCTAACTGGGATACTTTATATCTCGGACAAATATCACACCCTACTACGAATCTTTTGACATCGTACCATACTCCTCTCCAAAAATAGTCCCTAATAACCCTATCATAAGTCTTTTCTACGCCTAAGTGACCCGCCGAGGTTTCGTAATGCGCATTCCTTATTACTCGCTCACGCTGTTCCTCTGGGACCACTAATCTCCAATCTTCGTCCCTATTGGTGACCGGGTCCAACAATGGATCGTTACGGTACCTATATAATAGACCGTTTTCTACTTTCCATTGCTGGTAATGGTCAGGAAATTGCTCGACGTTCCTGAGTATATTTAAATACCAAGTGCCCCTAACTTCCTGGAAACAGAGTTGAGCAAAAATTATTCGAATACGAATAACGAATAAAATGAAACGAATAATTATCTAAATATTTTCTACGAATAAATTTATTCAACTAAAATTTTATTCGAATAGTTATTCGTTATTTATATCTATTTATTTGTAATTCGGCTATTCGATTATTCATTTATTCGTAATTCTATATTCGATATTCAAATATTCGTTTCTAAAATAGATATTTATCTTTTTGTATCAGAATTTTATTTAGATATTTTATTTACATATTTTACTTAAATAATTAGATATGTTTGCAATATTGAAATAACATGTATTGAGGTTCAATATTGAGGTCAATATTGTAGTAATTCTTAAGAAATATTGCATAACCAGATATGGTTTTATAATATTAACACAATATTACTGCAATATTATAATACATTCTAATATTGGCGTTTTCAATATTGAAGTAATATTGTCACAATATTTGTAATATTGCTACAATATGAAGTGCTGTCTGGGAAAGTTAGTATATATATATATATATATATATTAAACATAATTCACGAGTATCCATATACAGGGTGATCCAGAAACATAGGTAACATATATATATATTCCGATTCAGAAAATTAATTCGAGTATAACCCCGTCGGAATTTTTAAAAAATATTAATTAGGCGAGGCGTAATTAATTTTTGAAATGGGCCAATCAGAGGCCGGATTAGGGAAGAAAGGTGAGCGGCGTTGCCGCGCGAGACTAATGCAACAGGTCAACGAGCGAAGCGGACGAGGCGCTTGAACATAGCTAATGCGTATAGCAGAAGCGAAGATCGCGAAAGCGAATGAATCGCAAAATATATTTTACGAGATTGATTGTATGAATAAAATGTACAATCAAGGAAATGATTTTTATTTAAGTTTGAATTATACCGCAGATTAATAAATTCATTACTACTATTATTAATTTACTTACTAAATCTATGATACGCGTGCGTTATAAATATGAGATTATTACAGTTTTTAATCTCATCGTATTTACATTAATTTATTGAAACCTTTATGACGAATTTTAAGACAATAAAATTTTGAATTGAATTAAGTTTTGTGTACAATATAGCCAATAAATACGTTTACCATAAAGATATATCGCTACATTTTGGAAATATATTAATTAATTTTGCAAATATATTGGCAATAATATTGCTAGGTAAATAATTCCTAGTCCGTGTAAAATGAAATTTAGCTCAAGCCTCAATTCTCCATTTAAAAAACATAATGCTACCGCGAGCGCTCTCCGATGTTCGCGCACATCAAATTTTGTGTTCGCGGAGTAAGCCCGCCGCGGGCGCTCTCCGACGTTCGCGCTCATCAAATTTTGTACTCGCGGAGTAAGCCCGTCGCGGACGCTCTCCGACGTCCGCACTGCAAGAGCAAACGTGCTCGAAAAAAGTTACTTCGTTAAAATTACAATTCATTGTGTTTCAGACTTAATAAATATTTTGGAAAACTTGTTCCAAATGTTTAGGATAATAATTGCAATAGTCTGGCTGTTGAATTGAATTGAGTGTTCAATATACAAAATGCCAATGAATAACTACCATAAATTCGCAATATATTGGTAATATATTAGCAATAATATTGCTAGTAAGTTAATTCCGAGTCCGTGTAAAATAAAATCTAGCTGAACCCTCGATGAAGTTTTATAATAGTCTGGGAATCATCTAGCTATAGTATATCTATAATATGTTTACGTTTACCAAATATTTTTAAACTGATTTTTTATAATATATTAGAATATGCTGAACAAATCGATATCATTAAAATTAATTGGATCATATCTTTACTAAAAATCGGTATTATGAGAAATCGTGGATTTATGTCACGCATCTTAGTAATTATTCGGATGACCAAAGACAGACGTTCATTCACGGTTTCATCCACTTGAGGTAATAAAAAATCATCGATTCGTCGGTAGTATTGACAATTTGGACGACACGAAACATATTGGCGATATATTGATAATACTTTGGCAATATGTTGGCAACATATTGGCAACATATTGGCAATATATTGACAATACTTTGGCAACATATTGGCAATATATTGGCAACATATTGGCAATATATTGACAATACTTTGGCAACATATTGGCAATATATTGGCAACATATTGGCAATATATTGATAATACAAATAATAAATACCCGCGTAAAACAATTAAAGTTTATATGAACTTTATATAAACTTTAGGTTTGGCTAAACTTGATATGGGGTTGGCCAACGAGACTGAGCCGAACTTGTGCAATTGACTGTTCAAGTTTGGTGAAAGCATATCAAATGTTCAGCTGAAATTCATATAAAGTTTTTATAAAGTTTTTTTACAATTACTGACAAATAAAATATAGTTTATACTAAGTTTAGCTGAACTCAATATTAACGTGATAGCAAGTTCAGGTTTATAAAGTCATATAATGTTGATATCAACATACCCAAAGAAAAATTTCAAATATCTGCTTTAACTGACATTAGTAAGAATACATCGGTTAGAAAAACTGTAGATATATTCCAAAAAATTCGAATCCGTCACTGAAAAGTGTTGTCCATTTCCTTAGTTTTGAAGACATAACCTGAAAGAAGAAATTTAAAAAACCACAAAGTATCTATTTTCACCATTTTTCTAACTGATGTAATCTTACTGATGTCAGTTAAAGAAGATATTTGAAATTTTTCTTTGGGTATGTTGATATCAACATTATATGACTTTATAAACCTGAACTTGCTATCACGTTAATATTGAGTTCAGCTAAACTTAGTATAAACTATATTTTATTTGTCAGTAATTGTAAAAAAACTTTGTAAAAACTTTATATGACTTTCAGCTGAACATTTGATATACTTTCGCCAAACTTGAACAGTCAATTGCACAAGTTCGGCTCAGTCTCGTTGGCCAACCCCATATCAAGTTTAGCCAAACCTAAAGTTTATATAAAGTTCATATAAACTTTAATTGTTTTACGCGGGTACTTAACGAAATACACTTTTAACTGCAAGATTTAAGCCAGACTTAAAGCCATACTTTCACAAACACTTTCAGATATACATACAGCCATACAATTAGCCATACTGAAAGATCAACTTTTCATTCCTTGTAACTACCCTCTGTATTGGTTGGTACGAGAAGCCAACTTAAGAAAAATCAACAAAGGACAGATGTTTTAGATAAGAAAATAATATGAAAATGTCTATTTCTCGATAAAAAAGCAAATTTCATTCCGTATTACTACCCTCCTGTATTTAGGTGGTTGATGAAACTTCTCACACAGTTTGTGCTACTAATGCAAGAACGAGAAGACGATTTAAAGCAATCAACAAAGACAGATATTTTAGAATAACAAAATAACTGGTTGATTTTTCTTATGTCGGCTTTTATTACCAACCAATACAGAGGGTCGTTACAAGGAATGAAAAGTTGATCTTTTAGTATGGCTGTATGTGTGTCTGAAAGTGTTTGCGCAAGTATGGCTTAACGTCTGGCTTAAATCTTGCAGTTAAAAGTGTATTTCGTTAAGTATTTATTATTTGTATTATCAATATATTGCCAATATGTTGCCAATATATTGCCAATATATTGCCAATATGTTGCCAAAGTATTGTCAATATATTACCAATATGTTGCCAATATATTGCCAATATGTTGCCAAAGTATTGTCAATATATTGCCAATATGTTGCCAATATATTGCCAATATGTTGCCAAAGTATTGTCAATATATTGCCAATATGTTGCCAATATGTTGCCAACATATTGCCAAAGTATTATCAATATATCGCCAATATGTTTCGTGTCGTCCAAATTGTCAATACTACCGACGAATCGATGATTTTTTATTACCTCAAGTGGATGAAACCGTGAATGAACGTCTGTCTTTGGTCATCCGAATAATTACTAAGATGCGTGACATAAATCCACGATTTCTCATAATACCGATTTTTAGTAAAGATATGATCCAATTAATTTTAATGATATCGATTTGTTCAGCATATTCTAATATATTATAAAAAATCAGTTTAAAAATATTTGGTAAACGTAAACATATTATAGATATACTATAGCTAGATGATTCCCAGACTATTATAAAACTTCATCGAGGGTTCAGCTAGATTTTATTTTACACGGACTCGGAATTAACTTACTAGCAATATTATTGCTAATATATTACCAATATATTGCGAATTTATGGTAGTTATTCATTGGCATTTTGTATATTGAACACTCAATTCAATTCAACAGCCAGACTATTGCAATTATTATCCTAAACATTTGGAACAAGTTTTCCAAAATATTTATTAAGTCTGAAACACAATGAATTGTAATTTTAACGAAGTAACTTTTTTCGAGCACGTTTGCTCTTGCAGTGCGGACGTCGGAGAGCGTCCGCGACGGGCTTACTCCGCGAGTACAAAATTTGATGAGCGCGAACGTCGGAGAGCGCCCGCGGCGGGCTTACTCCGCGAACACAAAATTTGATGTGCGCGAACATCGGAGAGCGCTCGCGGTAGCATTATGTTTTTTAAATGGAGAATTGAGGCTTGAGCTAAATTTCATTTTACACGGACTAGGAATTATTTACCTAGCAATATTATTGCCAATATATTTGCAAAATTAATTAATATATTTCCAAAATGTAGCGATATATCTTTATGGTAAACGTATTTATTGGCTATATTGTACACAAAACTTAATTCAATTCAAAATTTTATTGTCTTAAAATTCGTCATAAAGGTTTCAATAAATTAATGTAAATACGATGAGATTAAAAACTGTAATAATCTCATATTTATAACGCACGCGTATCATAGATTTAGTAAGTAAATTAATAATAGTAGTAATGAATTTATTAATCTGCGGTATAATTCAAACTTAAATAAAAATCATTTCCTTGATTGTACATTTTATTCATACAATCAATCTCGTAAAATATATTTTGCGATTCATTCGCTTTCGCGATCTTCGCTTCTGCTATACGCATTAGCTATGTTCAAGCGCCTCGTCCGCTTCGCTCGTTGACCTGTTGCATTAGTCTCGCGCGGCAACGCCGCTCACCTTTCTTCCCTAATCCGGCCTCTGATTGGCCCATTTCAAAAATTAATTACGCCTCGCCTAATTAATATTTTTTAAAAATTCCGACGGGGTTATACTCGAATTAATTTTCTGAATCGGAATATATATATATGTTACCTATGTTTCTGGATCACCCTGTATAATCTTCGAAGCGTAATGTTGTCAATCGTGTAATACCTGTCTCCCTCTCTCTTTTGCTCTCTGTAGCGATATTAATAGCGATATCTACAATGTTTGAAATTAAAGTGTGTATTGTAGATACTTTGCATTGTCAGTGATTATTGAGCCTTCGTCGAAAATACGTGTTTGTGTGATATTACAGCTATGCTAATTCTCACTGCTGATTAAAAATTGCAAAACGTTACTGTATAATAAAAGAGGTACGTAAACTTGATGTTATTGATTATTGATTATTAAATTGTTAGAAAATGCAAACGTAAATGTTCTTTTAGTCATCGACTGTGAATTCGATGACGATACAGTAATCAATGAGTGTTCACATATCATTAATTTTATATTCTGTCTTTAACTCATTAAATTCAAATTTCCTTGTAACGAACTAATTTTTATTTATTTTATTTTTTACTGTACAACTTCATTAATTTTTTTCTTAAACGAATACGTTTTTTTACTTTTCATGCGTAAATTTAAGTTACTAATACGTTGTATGCTTGAAGTTTTCTAGGCATATTTATAAAATATAAAATTAAATATTTTCTTTGCATTTATTTATAATTATAAATATTATCATAATAATAATAATGGATAGAAATAATAGTAAATAATAAAGTGATTATTAGTTACAGTTAACAATAAGATTCATTAATTTCAAAACAGTTGAATTAAATATCGATTTTTTTATTAAGATGGACGAAGGAGACTTAGCTGAGGCTCAAACAAATCAAGATGATGAAAATGAGGAATCTTTGAGTAGATCATCATCAAATCTCACCATACTAGATGGAAAATATTTTCGTGTCCTACCGGAAAAGTCGTCTTCAAATTACGTAACAGCAGAATGTCAGCTATGTGATCCAAACAATGGGGTAGTCAGAGGCTCTTTATCATCTTCCTCAAATTATTTATCTCATTTGAGAAAGAGGCATGGTTCTTGCATTGAAGAAGAGTATAAGGAGTATAAAAAAAATAAACATGCCAAACGCAATGCACAAAATGAGCAAATTCCTAGGAAAGAATGTAAAGGTTCATCACAAAATACGCAAGCTCAGTTGGATGAGAACATAACTAATTTTGTTATAGATTCAATGGTGTCAACGAGGGTTGTTGATAATTTCTACTTTAAAAAAATTGTAACGGATCTCCAATCTAATAGAAAAGGTCAGGTATTTAAACCTATAAATAGATTTAAGGTAAAGAGGTGTATTAAACAAAAATATGATAATTATCTTATGACATTGAAGACCGAATTAAAAAAAGCAGATCACATTTGTACGACTGCTGATATATGGTCAGGCAGACGAAGAAGTTTTTTTGGTGTTACATGTCACTGGATTTCAGCGCAGACCTTTAAACGACGTTCGGCAACTCTCGCATGCAGGCGATTCAAAGGTACGCACAGCTATGATAAAATAGCTGAAATGCTGAATCGTATCTATACAGAATTTGATTTAACAACAACAAAAATAGTAGCAACAACTACTGATAATGCCAGCAATTTCGTCAAAGCCTTTAAAATCTTTAGCGTGCAAAATGACAATGATAAGGACGATCTAGTTGATGCAGAAAATGACAGCGATGAAGGAGTGAATGTCGACACTGATCAAGCTGACAAAGAATATGATGTGCAACCTATTTTTATCGATCCTGAAAATAAAGCTTCATCCGATTCTGAGGTAGATTCAGAAGAAAAAAATAAGTTTCTTATCAGCTTGCCAAATCATTTAACGTGTGCGTCTCATACGCTAAACTTATGTTTAACAAGTGATGTGATAAAAACATTGAGAACTATCAGTACACTGTCATGCTTACACGGTAAAGTTTTAAAAAAATGTGCGGTTCTATGGGATTATGCTAGACGTCCAAAATCAGCAGAAGTTTTTGAAAAAATTCTTCACCACACTCTCAGCAAGCCTGGGCAAACAAGATGGAACGCTCTTTACGATTCTCTAAAGCAAATATTGAATAGTAAAAATAATTTACCAGAGATATATGAAGCTTTAGATTTGGAATATTCTCAGCAACTTAAGCAAAAGGATTTTCTGTACATTGAAGAATATCTAAAATGTACGGAGTGTGTCGCTCAAGCATTGGACATCCTTCAAGGTGAGAATGATCTATATTATGGTGTGTTGCTCCCTTGCTTGCTCACGTTACGTAAAAAACTTTCTAATTTGCAAGAAGCCCAATTCAAATATTGTAGACCTATTGCTAAATCATTATTAGACAGTGTTAATAAAAGGTTTGAAAAGTTTTTACAATTTAATTCATTAGAAGCTGAAAAAGCTGTGTTAGCAGCATTCTCACATCCTGAATTCAAGAAACGGTGGCTTCGATGCGTTAATAAAGTAGAGCACCACAGACTTGAAGCTTTATTTAAAAACGAGGTAAATAAAGAGTCCGAATTGCCACTTATTCAAGATTCAAGGCCTCCAGTAGCAAAAAAGAGTAGTTTTTATGATTTTGGATCAGCATCCGAAGGTGAATCAGAAGATGTCTTCGAAAAAATACAGGGGGTAGCCGTGGAAATCGTTAAATATTTTGAAGATGAACGAATAAATTTAACAATGTTGAACGAGTACCCAGCTATAAAGAAAGTATTTTTGAGATACAACACGCCCTTACCGTCCTCTGCTCCAATTGAAAGAGTGTTTTCCTACGCAACTATGACTAATTTACCAAAAAATAACAAAATGTCTGACTCCATGTTTGAAATGAAAATCGTACTAAAATGCAGTTTAAAAAATGAAAATAATTAAAGTCTTAAATTAAAATCTTGTTCATATTTATTTATAAAATTGATTACATTTATATTTATAATTGCGTTATTGTTATTACATAAAGTATGTAAAAGACATTTCTAATATTTTTTATGTTCACATTCGAATATGCGTATTATTCTTATTTAGGCTATCTACTTATTTACTGCGCAAGAAATAAATGATTAAATTGTGCTTAATACCTATTTAACCTGTGTAGTTATTTTATTATTTTCATAATATAATATAAATACACACACGCAAGCATTGCGATCGCGCAGAGAACCGCTTATATGCACACACACTCATAAACATAACTTACGTGCACTTTTGATACACTGTACGTGAAATGCGATTGTTCGGTTTTTCACGGGATGTAAAACCCAACTTAAACAGATCTACAGTTTTCAGCATAAAAATTAAATTAAATCATAATAATGACGAATAACGAATATTGCAGATAGTAGATATCGCGAATAACGAATATCCCGAATAACGAATAGAAAGAAAAACGAATAACGGTTTCTATTAAATACGAATAACGCAAATAACGAATAATACGAATAAGAATAAAATTTTATTTAGATGAATAAATAGATAATTTTTAATTCGAATAATGCTCAACTCTGCCTGGAAAGTTGCCACTGTGTCGACCTCACCCGGATACATCATAGAGAGTGCGTCTGGGACTTGATTGGCAGATCCTTTCCTATAGACTATCTCAAAGTCCCATTGTTACATCTCTATAGCCCACCGAGCGAGACGACCAGTAGGCTCCTTAAGATTTTCAAACCATTTCAACGCACTGTGATCAGTGATTGCAGTAAATAGATATCCCTCTAAATATGACCTCAACTTTTTTATAGCCCAAACCAACGCCAAACATTCCTTTTCCGTTTTTGGAATAATTCCTTTCCGCGTCCGACAAAACTCTACTAATATAGACTCTGAGGTGTTCCCCGTCCTCCTGTTCCTGAGTCAGCACCGCTCCCAGTGCATAGTTGCTTGCATCACACTGCACTTTGAACGGTTTGCTGAAATCAGGGCGAGCAAGAACGGGTGCAACAGTTAAAAATCTCTTTAATGTATAGAAAGCTTCCTGCTGCTCCTCTCCCCATATCCATTCTTGTCCCTTATGCAACAATCTTACTGATGGTGTCTTTAATTCGGCCTCATTCTCAATAAAACGCGAGTACCAAGCGATCATACCAAATAATCTTCTTAATTGTCCTGGGTACTGGATAATTGACCACCGGAGACACTTTATCTTGATTTGTTCTAAGTCCGTCCCTATCTAAAATAAATCCTAAATAAGTCACCCTACTACAATAAAATTCGCATTTGTCCCTATTCACCGTTAACCCTACATCTGATAATTTCCTTAATACCAAATCGAGATATTTCAAGAGATCTTCAAATGACTCGGTGACGATGATTATATCGTCCAAATATCCGAAAATAAAAGGTTCGAATTCCGGACCGAATATTGCATCGATCAACCGCTGGAAGGTCATGGGCACATTCCTCAACCCGAATGGCATCCTTTAAATTGCCATAGACCCGATCCTGGCACCGCAAAAGCCGTATATTTTCGACTAGCAGGCGCCATCTTAACCTGCAAGTACGCTTGCTTCAAGTCGATTTTACTAATATACCTGGCCTTACGAATTTTATCCAGAATCGAATCCATATGTGGCAAAGGATAGGCATCCCGTTGTGTGACCGAGTTTAAGTCCCTATAGTCTACACAGAATCGTATTGATCCGTCGGACTTCCGTACTAAAACTGGTGCACTGCTCCAGTCACTTGCCGATCTTTCTATAACTCCCAACTGTAACATCTTTCTAACCTCCTCATGAGCTGCCTCCAACATCTTGGGCGAGATGCGCCGTGTCCGATGTTTGATTGGAGGAGCTTCCTGAACATCAATTGAATGTTCAGTAAGGTCTATCATTCCTAACCGATTGGCATTTATGTCTGGAAGTAAACTGTGCACCAATTTTTGAACTTTATCCCTTTCCATATCCTTTAATTCGGAGATACCAGCACATTCCCCGAATATTACACAATGGTTTTTCCTTTCATCACTACTATACGACCTCCAAGGACATTCCCTAACACGCCGCTGATCTTGTCCTAAGCTATCATCAAATTAAAAAGTTTGCCGAAATCCATCCCCAAAATCATATCCGATTCCAAGTCTTTCAATGCCCTGCAATTTATTTTGTCTACATGTCCATCAATCTCTAAATTAATTTCCAAGGTCCCTAATGCCCTCACTAGTCGACCATTAACATTTTTGATAACTGCATCAGAGGACTTTAATCTATCCTTAAACTGTTCAGCTATCCTTGACCCTGCCAAAGACAATGTGGAACCAGAATCGATTAACGCCCTATATTCCTGTCCTCCTAAAACAACTTTTAAGTAATGCCTATTCTCTATGTAGGATACTGATACACCTTGTTTCGGTTCAACTGATCGATCTGGTGTCTCCTTGTTGCTAAGGAAGGTCTTTGGACTCTTTTCTTTTTCCTTTTTCTTATTATCCCCTAAAAGCAAATCTACACCCTTATTAATCACATTTAATCTATTATATTCCCTAATCTCTTGATTATTTTTAGCTAACAATTCAATATCTATCCTCTCCGATTCCTTTAGTAACCTATCCTCAATTATTCTAACTTCTAAATCATTTTCTGGATCGTCCCTTCTGATCGACCGTAAATTACCTTTAGACCTGAAATCGCACCCTTAGACCTATCTACCTTTCCTACACTTACTTTGGGAGACACACCCTCTATATTGATCCTATCAATATTCTCCCCCACCCTTACATCTAAATTTACCTCTGGAAAACAATAACTCGGTAACGCTCTATCGGTCCCTACTGCCGTGATTCGAGAGGCAGGGGACCTTTCTGAACTCCCAACATCGCCCCAAACTGTGTGCAATTCGGACAATCGTCAAATGTAGTCCCAACTGTTTTGCAAACCTGACATGCTAACCCCTCTGTTTTACGAAGAGAGCAAATTCGTATGTTATGACCTTGTTTTTTACAAAAATAACATCTCCTATTGGGACACTCGGAACTCCTATGCCCTTCCTTCTGACACTCGAAACACGGACCGTGAAAAGCTGTATTCTCGTCCCTGGTTCTATTATTAGTGCTCGTTTTCTTCCACCTTGGCCATTTTACCTTTTACTCTAGGCCCTTGGTATGCGGCTTCTGGAATCCAAGTCTTTTCTTTCGGTGGCGGAGGAACGTAACGGTTGTCTAGTTCCTTCTTCCATTCGTATTTTCTTCCCCACTTCTCAATATCGTCCAAAGTATCGAGATATTCGTGTTCCATTGCCTTACGATACTCCGGCAACAGATTACGAAATACCAATTAGACAAGCTGACACTCCGGCGGTGGTTTCTTAAAATGCCATACTATCAATCTAATGCACGATAAATAACTAGCTATATCTTCTCCCTTTGCTTGAGTTCTTCTATGCAATTCTTCCATGATATCCTCTCTATCTAGTATTCCCATGAATCTATGCCTAAATGCGCGTTTGAACTCTTTAAGTGTCTTAATCTTTTCCTTGACTGATCGAAACCACCTAACCGCGATTTTCGATAGCGTACAAGGAATTGCGCTTAGGAACTCGGAATCAGAATACGCTGTTGCTTCATAGCAATCTTGCAGTTGAGTCAAGTACTCCTCCGGACCTTCCTTACCTTCGCCAGAAAAGTGGATTTTCCAGTTTTGCAGCATCTTTACACACTGCATACTGCGCAACTGATTTATCCCTCTCTGACGTTGGTTGGTCTTCTTAGACCTCGGAGTTTCCCAGATTCCCTCATTATCACTATTTCCGCTAGTCTCTGTCCCAACTAACTCCCTATCCTGATTTTGATCTATCTGTCAACGCATTAGCTTTTTCTCTTTATTAACTCTCCTACTTTTACATATTTCCTCTTCTGAACTACTACCTGTATCGGTTTCCTCAACATAATAAATTCTCTTCCTCTTACTATTTAAAAACTCGCCCTTTGAGAAACCTAGCTTCTTTGGCCCTAACTTATTACTTCTTTTGGGAGTAAATTCTCTTTTCCTCGACTTCGATTCGTCCGCACTACCATATGCCACTTAACGCTTCGATTCTTCTACCAATGAGTTCTTTTATTCACTATATTCGGCTAAATCCTTACTACTGTTATTATCTCCCTCTGTTTCTACCCTTTCTTGTAGCCCTAATTCTTCTACTTGTTTGCTAGATTGCAAATTTTGCAACCTTGCATCTACTATTTTTATCAGCGCGCTCTCCAATTGATTCCCCATAACCTCCTTAATAATATCGGTTACTAATGTCTTCAAAATCCCTACATCTATATTGCTCCCTACAACTTCGCTTCTTTCCGAAGTTACCGTTTCCTTTGGTTTCCCGTTAGATTTTCTTCGCGTACCTGTTTTCTCCTGATTCTTTTCGCTAACCTCCAGTTTCGCTAAACCAGTTTCTTTCCCAACCTCCACTACCTTTTGACTAACACTTCGTCACTAATCTATCTTCGTATAGTCCGCCCTGAATAATCTATCTCTTAATGTCCCGAATGACCCTACTGTGCTTAACACTTGCTTTTCCAATAACTCTTTCATTACTTTCGGATCTATTTTTGAAATCTTCCTAGATGACTCCCTTGCCCCTGTGAACTGTTTAAGGATATTTTCCATCCGTTCCTTGTGACTACCCATTTCAACAAACTACGATACTACAAATCAAATAAAAAAATTATAACTACAAACAACTGGGAGAATAATTTAAAAAAACACGAACAAAATAAATAAATAACTTTAATGTTAAGTTTTCCCCTACTCAAAATTCAGCAAAATTATTTTCCCAGTAAACTGACTTAAATGGGAACGCTTCGGTGCACGGGTCCGATCTGACCAGGTAAAGCCTCGCGCCAAATAAATAAATTTTCTTGAACCCTACTATAAATCAAGATCAAAGAAAAAGAAATAAAAAAAATGTACATCCGCTATACAAAAACAAATAAATATTTACAAATATAGATAAATATCAATAGATATAAATAAATATAAATTATAGTTATTAAATTCTGGAGATTACCTTCCTGTATATCTTCCTAAAAAATGAAAAAAAAACAATAGATAAATAAATCCGTATTTAAATTAGCTGGTACAAAATATATTGTCTCCTTCTGATGTCCTCACGTCCAATTCCTGATTGCTTTCACAAATGCGAAATTCCAGTCAAATGATTCAAAATTACCATAAATAATATATACGTCCCAAGTACCAAAAGTACACAATAAATAAAATAAATTTATATTTCCCTATTATTTCTTATTTGGCACGAGGCGATGTTACTGTCTTTTATAAAAATTGTTAAATTGTCAAATAAAAGTTGTATCAACTTTGATTTAACAATCAATAAATCACCAATAAAATAGCAGCAGCCCACAAAAAGCGCTTGCAATAATAGGCGATAACAACAGACACTAATTCTAATAATTATCACATTAATAATAACATAAAATTTACTACAATATAATCCTATAATATGAGCCTATCTCCTACTGGAAACGGTATTTTTCAAATTTCCAACGCGGCCAATGAATCGCTAAATTGACAGCAATCGGTTTTATAATTTTCCAAAATAGCGTAACCGACGCCGAAAATTTCTCTCGATCCCACTGAGAAATTTTAAAACACTCCCTAAAATTTCGTTACTATTCAACTTCCGCCGATGTACAAAAAGAAACGTTAAATTTGTTTAAAAAAAACGAAAACAATCTATACACTAATTGTACAATAAAAACACACGTTGGGCGCCAAATGCGATGCTGGTTTTCAATTATAATATAACAATTATTTAAATACAATTCTTTCCAGTCCCAGACATCATCGTAAAATAATAATAGTTTATGTATCCTTATCACCCGGTGAACTCACCCAGAGGAAGTCCCGTTGAATAAAAATATAAAGATCCGGATATCTATTAACCCGCGATAACGAATATTAACACTCTGAAAGAAAGTGATGGTTTATAATATTTTATTACAGGATCTAAGAATAGATCCCGTGTCACCGCTAACCACAAGAGAAAGAACGTTGATTTCTAAATTAGTTAAATAAATAATTTAACTGGTTAACCTTTTGAGGACGGAAATTTTCTGGTTCAAAAAAGCTTCTTTTTTCAATAAAATTAATGTCTAAAAACATCGGATCACCTTTAACCTTTAGAGGACGGGAATTTGGGTTTACTGTTTTCTCTCATTTTTCTATAGAAATCGAGCTTGTGTGATGTCTCACATCTCAAAACTAACACATGTAAAGGGTCGATTATGGGCATGGCCCGTATAGGGGCCATCCGGTCCTCTAAAGGTTAATAAACGCACACAAATTAACTTAATAATGTTCCCACTAATAAATAAATTACTTATTATATTAGTAAATAAAATGACTCACCAAAAATATGTAATAAAATCAATATAATTAAGAATCAATGGATTCAGCGAAAATGATATTTTATATCTATATAAATAATTGTATCCTCCCTGAACTAATTGGATGATAAATAAATCAATTTGTTTTGTCTCCGTGCTTCTAATGCTATATATTACTACTGAAAAACCTGTGACTCGCAGAAAATAGCAATACAAACTTCTATGATCTGAGATCAATAGATTCAGAATGGCGAGGATCCGTTTTCAGAATCACGCCAGACTTCTTCCTCGATTTTCTATCTCCCTTAATCTCATAATATCCCTATCTGTTCTCTCTCTCGTTACCTGCGAGGGATCCGGCAATATTATATTTCTCCAACCCTTCCGCATCCGTCATAGGTGTAATAAAGCTACCCATATTTACCCCACTATAGATAAAAATGACAACTAATTTGCATAAGTTATCATTGTCCCAACTGTTATTTCGACTTTCCGTATATTTAAACAAAAGTTGTTTGTAATGTTTTTTCAAAAAAATCAACAGATTTTGAGATAAATGGCTTTAAAAATAGAAATTTTTCTAGAAAATTGAAAAATTTCCACTTTTCATGGTCGAATAACTCGTAAGCAAATTATTTTTAACACTTAATTTTTTTTTGTATGTTCTGGAAGATGTTTCCAGCCTGTTCTCAAATTTTGGAATGATTTAAAATTTTCATCGTACCACTTGACGTGAAATAGCCCATTTATATGTATGTATGTATGTGGGTATGTGTGCGTGCGGCGGAATATTTATATAATATATATATATATATATATATATTGTAAAATTATTTTTTCAAGAATCAAAAGGCGCGACAGCGCCTGCACGCAAGTATGCAGGCGCGTAAGCCCTTATTATACAGCTAATTAACCCCTCAGATTTTTTATATTTTCGTACATTTAAAATTATACTGTCTATTTATGCAATTACAAATCTCACATCTATTTTTTATATAAGTTTTCACTTTACAATAAATCCGGTTTGAATTCATAAGTGCATAGTGGAGAAATTCGATGTTATTAAAGTTGCTTGCTGAATTTCGATTCTCTAATTTTTGCTATTTCCACTTTCTTTTTCATTCGATGGCACCAAAAGAGATAGCGTCATAGGAGATGCGAAAGATAGAAAGAGACGAAATTTTTTCCATCCCGTGAGAGAACGCCTACAGAGGTAAAAACTGTTAGCAAGTTGTTTGAGAAGTGGCCGCAAAGAGATATATATATATATCTATAATATATAAATATTTCGCCACCGCCGCCGCCGCCGCCGCCGCCGAGTCTAAGAATTCAGCATTCAACATATATATATTTATGTTTTATATATATATGTTATATATATATATGTCATATATATGGGTGGTTCTCTGTGACATCGAAGATGAAAAAAATAAATATTGCTATAACTGTGGGAATATGTTTTAGAGGTATCCAGTAGTTCTCCTGAATTTTTTCAGATATTTTCTGGGCCATTATTTTAAGTTACAGAGAGTCAAAGTTGACATTTTAGCACTTTTTTGCATTATATGCCCATTTTCATGAATTTTTAGCTCCCAGGGGATGCATTTTTCACTAAAAACATAAGTATGACTTTTTTTTAAAATTTTCCGAACTTTTCACTAAAAATAATTTTTAAGACATAAATGTATGCTGTCACACTCTTGTAAGCCATTTAAACCTTAAATAGTGAAAATCAGCAATTCTGCTCCGGACTCTGGTAACCTAATACTGTCTAAAAGATGTCTTTTTATAGTCAGAAACGGCCTAAAAATTTCCAGAGTGGGTCTAAATCATTAAGATCACTTATGGTCAAAATATCCGGGAAAAGTGCCCGAAATATTAATAGATATGTATATTTGTTGCCTTATAACGATGAATCTAGTAGCATGATCATTGCAAAAAAATTTATGCACTTACCTTGGAATGGTAGAAAAGTATCTCCACTTGTTTCAGTATCCATCTAATCCCCTGTAAGCTGCTAAAAATACAAATATTATACAATGTAAAAAATTAATTTTAAACATTTATATGCTGGATTTTCAATTGTACACCACTTTAAGAATTATGATACTATCTAAAGGATTACTATAAATATATTAACATTCTTTTACAATAACTGAGTATACGTATTTAATGCAAAAGATATATAAATAAATCGGATATATAATTATAATGAATAATATGATAACGTGACAGTGACAAGTTTGTGAAATCTAAACAATGTATTGAATAATAATAATAATAATGTTGATATTTTATAGTAATTCTAGATTAGTATTATAATTCTTGTAAGGGATGTAAAAACTAACATCCAGCATTATAAATGTTTAAAAATAATTTTTATAATTTTATAATAATATTTTTATTTTTAGCAGCTTACAGGGGATTAGATGGATACTGAAACAAGTGGAGATACTTTTCTACCACTCCAAGGTAAGTGCACAAATTTTTTTGCAATGATCATGCTAATAGATTCATCGTTATAAGGCAACAATATACATTTATATTAATATTTCGGGCACTTTTCCCGGATATTTTGACCATAAGTGATCTTAACGATTTAGACCCACTCTGGAAATTTTTAGGCAGTTTCTGACTATAAAAAGACATATTTTAGACAGTATTAGGTTACCAGAGTCCGGAGCAGAATTGCTGATTTTCACTATTTAAGGTTTAAATTGCTTACAAGAGTGTGACAGCATACATTTATGTCTTTAAAAGTATTTTTAGTGAAAAGTTCGGAAAATTTTACAAAAAAAGTCACTTATGTTTTTAGTGAAAAATGCATCCCCTGGGAGCTAAAAATTCATGAAATGGGCATATAATGCAAAAAAGTGCTAAATGTAAACTTTGACTCTCTGTAACTTAAAATAATGGCCCAGAAAATATCTGAAAAAATTCAGGAGAACTACTGGATACCTCTAAAACATATTCGTCATATATATGGGTGGTTCTCTGTGACATCGAAGATGAAAAAAAATAAATATTGCTATAACTGTGGGAATATGTTTTAGAGGTATCCAGTAGTTCTCCTGAATTTTTTCAGATATTTTCTGGGCCATTATTTTAAGTTACAGAGAGTCAAAGTTGACATTTTAGCACTTTTTTGCATTATATGCCCATTTTCATGAATTTTTAGCTCCCAGGGGATGCATTTTTCACTAAAAACATAAGTATGACTTTTTTTTTAAAATTTTCCGAACTTTTCACTAAAAATAATTTTTAAGACATAAATGTATGCTGTCACACTCTTGTAAGCCATTTAAACCTTAAATAGTGAAAATCAGCAATTCTGCTCCGGACTCTGGTAACCTAATACTGTCTAAAAGATGTCTTTTTATAGTCAGAAACGGCCTAAAAATTTCCAGAGTGGGTCTAAATCATTAAGATCACTTATGGTCAAAATATCCGGGAAAAGTGCCCGAAATATTAATAGATATGTATATTTGTTGCCTTATAACGATGAATCTAGTAGCATGATCATTGCAAAAAAATTTATGCACTTACCTTGGAATGGTAGAAAAGTATCTCCACTTGTTTCAGTATCCATCTAATCCCCTGTAAGCTGCTAAATTCAGCATTGAAATTAATTAAAACTTTTATAGAGTTTAAGCAAAATATATAAAAGTTTATAATTAATAATTTTCTTTTTAAAGTGGTTAGGCCACCATGACTTATACTCCAAAATATCATTCGCATTTACCATTTGAACTTGAAATTTTATCTGATTATTACAACTCTTAATTATTGTTTTCAAAATCTGCCGCAAACTATATATTCACATGGCAAAAAACTGTGTCCTCTTACAGAAATTCTATTAAAGAAAGCAATAATCTTGACAAGCAGCTATTTTTGTTCTGTTCTGAGCAATTGCCACAAAACAAATGTAAAATTTGTGCATTAGTCGTTAACTCGCTTTGCAAATAATCTATAAGAAATAAACAAACTTCATTAGGTCCTTTTTTATCTTGTCCCTCGTGATAAACATAGAATTCAGCAGTATTTGTTTTCATGTTATGAATGCTCAATAAGTTAACCTTGATTTTGCGTAAATAATACGCATCTTGAACTGGTACTACAGGAATGCTAAAATTTTGCACAAAATCGAATGACACTGAAATCACAAAAGGATCGGTTTTAGAATTATAATCTTCCCTGAGTTTACTATAAAATTTATTTGCATATTCTAAATGCAATTTGAGAGCTTCTTCAGCTGTTCTTCGAGCTGCTTCACTGGCATGCGAATTTTTAATTTTTGTTTTTAACCTTTAGACTGCCGGGATTTGAAAGAGCATATCGCCCTCAGAAAACTGGTATATAAGGTATCTTATATCAACGATTGATCATGCACTAAATGTCGATCAGGGGTGCGTCAAAGGATTGATTTTCCGGCAGTCTAAAGGTTAATGATTCGCATTCACAACATACGTCTACTTGCGGTTGACCAAATCTTAAATTGAATTTTTCTTTAAAGTAATTGAAAAACAATTTATATCCCACTTTGCATACTGGGTGTTTATTTTTGAAGGTTTGCCGTAAAATTTTAATATTTAATCGTGTATCAAAATATTTAATTATTTTTCCAGAATAATGACTTTGTTCTGTGGGAAAAAAATTAATATGATTATCAATTTTAATGAAAACATCAGCGGGAGTAGTATTGGCTTTACTCCCTGTTCCGCTCTTATCTTCTGGAAAAATTGCACTATTAACAAGTGAATTGAGTCTTTTTCTTCATTTTGATGATATACTATAAATAGATGAAAAGGATTCTTTGCAAACGTTCTTAGAAATTCCACCTATCGATACATGATATTGGTAGACCAATCTGCTGCCTGCACCTTCTTTTCTCGGCCTTTTTCTTTGTGGTGGATTTCGAAATATTATATTTTGTAAAAAAATATCCTGTTCATTTATTGTAGCTAAAGAATCAAATGTTGTAGAGCCTCTGTTTTCAGCTCTGCCGGGATAGACTCAAAGCACTTCTTTCTGCATCTGTGAAATAAATGATAACAGATAAGAGAAAAAATACAAATCTCACACTATTCTAATTAACAGATTTTTGCACGGAATAAACATGAGAAGCTCACTTGCATGCCGATGCGATACATTTTCCTGGTATAAATTGTTTTTTACTATTCACATGAGGGAATTTTTGCTCTTTTTCTCACATTGCGAGTCCACATTGCACGGCATCCTCTTTATCTTCGTTTATATTCATTTATCACTATCACTATCCATTTTTAATCACTTTACAACATCGAAAACAAAAAGATACACTTTCAAATTTTGTTAATGCAAAATATTTCAGTAAGTGATAGCTCATCGAATGACGAGAAGTAACTGCGGACTTTCGAATCGAAAATATAAATATAAGGTAAAGCAAAACTTATAGTATACAATATGAAATTCGAGGAAGAAATACCGTAGCATCGTATTTGCTCTTTTCTGTCGTATGAATAGGTGAATCAGCATTGGATCCGCACTTCGAATTTGAAACGTAATAAAATAATGTCACAAATCACATATATCAATTACGTAACATCATGTGTTATTTTAATGCATCACTAAATCACGTCAATATTTTAACAAGGGAGTAATCTCTAATGCAAATATTTTGAATCACGTTCCAAAAATTAGATAATTTGAATTTTTGCAAAAAGGGACCTAAGTCCAGGACTTTTTGCAGATTTAAACATTTAGGATATGCTTTTATTTAACATTTGACCTTTGCTTCCGATAAAGATTGAAACACCGTAACATAATTCGAGGCTAACTCAATTTGGCCTAAAATTGGACTTAGGTCCCTTATAGCTAGTAGCTTTGCAATTTATGTTTTTTATACGCTGTAAATAAATAAAATAGACTAATCTTTTTTAAATTTAAGGATTCTCAAGGGGAATACTCTAAAAAAGCGCCATAGCTTAATAAAAAATGTTTTATTAAGATACTTGGAAATAGGACCATTCTCTTTGCTAGTTATAAGTAAACCATCTTTTAAATTTTAAGAAAAGCGGTGGAACACTGTCTGAGATATTTTTATCACATAACTATACGCATACATACACCCTTTGAAACAAATATCCTTACCAAACTCTAGGTTATGATTTCTACTATAAAAATATGAAGAAAGCCGGAGATTTAATGTCCAATGCCCTTTTTTACGATAGGTATAAGCAAATAATGAAAACTCGGGAACAATTAAATATGTACATTCAAAATAAATATTAAAAGATATCTGATATCAAGTAGATGCATTACGAAAAAAAATTCAAATATCTTAATTTGGTCAAATGTTATGAAAGAAAGAAGAATTAAACGAAATTTTGGCCTAAGGCAATTAACAAAATGTAATGCTAAAATTTCGATAAAAATTTGTTTAATTTTTGTTTCTTTCATCATTTTTGACCAAATTAGGATATTTGATCTTCTTTTTTTAAACGTATCTATTCAATCTCAGCTTCCTTTGAAAATTTGGTTTGAATGTACATCTTTAATTGTTTCAGACTTATAAGCAATCAAAGTTAAGGGGATGCCATACCTGAAATAAATCTTACCATGCCGACACCTGTATATTAAACGCACTATTTCTCTTATTACTATTATTTAATATAATGACAACCTATAAACGCAGTGGAGGCATATTTGTAATTCATATATTAAATAAATTAAGTACAAAAGTTTGAATTGTGCTAAACTGTGCTTATAATATGAAAAATACGATCTCAAACATAACCTCTCTTAGTTAACAGGCAACAACGATTTAATTGAATTTTGTAAACACTGGATAGATTTCTAAGAAATACAGTGCAGAAGCACAATTTCACGTAATTGGTAAATGTTGGAATACTAAAAAAAAAACAAACAAAAGTGCACGACGAAGAAATAAATAGAAATATACAATTGATACAAAGACGTTGGCAAGTTGGTACCAGATATTTGCGCTGGAAATAAATATATATTGCAATTACAAGCATCAACAAAGTACAGGCAACATTTTACATTATCTTAGAATCAATTTTTGTGAAAACTAGAGGAATACATTGCGACGCGCAATAATTGCACGCGCTAATTAATCATTTAGCATAATAATTATTAAGTTAATAAGTATAACTAATCATTAGGTTTAAGACTCGTAGTATAGTAAGATAGCTTCGCGACTAACACGCATCGTAAAACGCGAGTTCAACGACCGCGATATAAATAGCCAAGGGTCATTGACCGCTCCCCCACTGCGCCTATGGGCCAGTTCATTGACCTCGTTCGGAGTGGGGCAACCGCGATCTGCGCATGCGCGCTCTCGCAGATCGGGTATATAAGGCGCGCCGAGAACCGCCGTAACCAGTCTGGATCAGGGGGCCGGAGGAAGCTGGTCGTGAGCACACGGCCAGACTGAATCCTAACCCTGGTGCAGGCGCCCGTAGATGCGAACGTGAGCACACGTTCGTAAACCAAACCTACCATACCGTAACCGCTTCCCGACCGTACCCTCGTAAGCACACGTGGGTTATCCCGACCGTATCTTCGTGAGCACACATGGATTATCCCGCCCGTATCTTCGTGAGCACACGTAGATTATACCGATCGTATCCTCGTAAGCAATTTAATTTAATTTTGTAAAAACTGGACTGTGTCCTAAGATATGCAGTGCAGATACATAAGTTCACAATATTGGTAAAAGTTGGAATACTAAAAAATCAGACAAAAGTGCACGACAAAAAATTAAATTGAAAAATGCGATGGATACTAAGACGGTAGAAAGCTTGTATCATATATTAGGGATGGAAATAAACGTTTTTCCGTTATGCGTCGATTCTAAAAAAGGATGCGCTGCCAATTTTATCACTTTTATTTAAAATACCGTAGTTTGTTGGTTTTTTTGTGAATTCAGATAGTTTAACGTTGGCTACATAGTAACTGCAAATTTCAAAATTCTATATCAATAAGGACAAAATGATTGTAAGGAAAAAACAGTTCCACTCCAGAACATTGTGCAGCAATTAGTAATACTTTAATAGCTGTTCGAAGGATACCTGCGAGGCGAGACAATCTCAGCGACGCGTCGAGCGTGTCTCGCCTCGCCAGTTATCCGCAAATATAATCACCGCCGATGTCCTCCAAGAAAAGGTATTTTTTGTTTTTCTAATCTTACCACAAATAGTTTTTGATTATTAACACAACACTGTTATAAAATTAATATAAAGCCTGCTACAATAAATTAGGTTTCGAATTATCGATGGCATTGGTGACCGGCTCGACAACTCGACATATAGCGTCAATAGTTGAGCGCCCTTTCAGAAAACCGAACTGATTGTCGGACAGATCGCCTGCCTGTGCAATGGCTGCTTGTAGCCTGGCACAAATGACCCGCTCGAATAGCTTCCCAGCTATATCCAACAAACAGAGTGGCCGGTACGAGGAAGGGTTCTCCGGTGGTCGGCTCCCCTTTGGGAGAAGCACCAACCTCTGTACCTTCCACCTTGCTGGGAAGCATCCTAATTAAAAACATGCACTAAATGTGTTCGCAAAAATTTGTGGCACATTCAGCGCAGCGGTCTTAATGGCCAGACCAGGTATTCCATCCGGCCCTGGAGCTTTACGGATGGATATTCTCCTTGCAGCCATTTTCAGGTTGGTTATGCTAATGTCTGGCGGTGCGACTGCACTGTCGGTCCCCATTAGGCCTGTCTCGGCTGCCAGTCCCTGATGTTGTGGGAATAGGTAGCGTACCGCTCTGTCAAGAAAATGTGGACACGATGGCATTGAGGCGCCCCTGGGTTTGATCTTATTCATCACCATTTTGTAGGGCTTACCCCAGGGATCGCAGTCCACTTCCTCTCAAAATTCGCGCCAGCACTTGCGGTTAGCCGCTTTAGTGGCAGCCTTAAGCTCTTTCCGTTTTTCCTCGTAGGCCGCGGTTAGTTCTTGGTACCGCGGCTGGTTGTGTGTGTATGTGTGTGTATGTGCGTGTGCGTGTGCGGGTGCGGGTGCGTGTGTGGGTGCGGGTGCGTGTGCGTGAGCGTGTGTGTGTGCGTGCGCGTGTGCGTGTGCGTGTGTGCGTCCGACTAACGTTTCGTTACTACAAAGTGTACGTGCAGTACACGTTACCATGAAGTGTACGTACAGTACACGTTACCATAAAGTACAAATACCGTGATACAGTACAAATAAAGTGTACGCGAAGTGCAGAGTTAGTGCATATATGCTATTACTTTAATTTTTGTATTAATATCACACATGTATAATCTAAGAATAATTGGTAAATATAATTTGCCATTTCTCCAGATAATCGGATTAACCAATTAGTTACGTTTATAATTTTGCAGTAAACTATTTATTTACTTTTACAGTAATTTTATATTTTTTTACAATCAATTTTGTAATTATTTTTACTAGCGTTGTGTTCTATATCTTATATTACGTTAACGCTTATTAGAGCCATCTGTGGGCATGCAACTAAATATGTATTAGTGTATAATAACAGAGGGCGCCTTAGATGATTTCTGTTAAGTTAATATATATAGGGTATTGATAAAACTGAAAGCGCGGACCTGCACAACAATGTTTTGTCGGGTACGACATCCCCTTAAGGGTTCTTTGTGAGATTTTTTGTTACTTGGTTATATTGATCGTAAAAAAGGACACTAGCCACTAAAACTCTGGCTAACTTCATATTTTTATAGTAAAAATCATACATTAGAGTTTGATAAGGATTCGCTTTACAGAGGGTGTAGCCTCTCCTTGTAAATATGTTTTCAATCCTTCGGCGTTTACTTCATAACCTAAATATTTAACTTCATCGCAACAAAACTCTGACTCCGATCTACCTCATCTTGAACCGCAGATGTCATTCGTGATGCGTATGTTCTAGGACGCTGTATAATAGAATCATGATCTTGGTTTCAATTGGTCTAATAACTGCTAGATTTGTTCCTTTTATTTAGTATCATTTGCATAATCAATTTTTATTTTAAATAGCCTTTGGAAATCTATTCCTAAAATACATTGATATTGTAACTGATTTTCTACCCGAAACGGTAAAACCTTCTGCACTCCATCTACCATTATCTTTACATCTATCTTCCCTTATACTGCTGTAGACCTTCCATTTGGAACGATAACTGCACTAGATTTGGAGATATACTTTCCGACAAATTGTTTACCTTATTCTTTTTCAAATTGCGAGTGTACCGAACCACTATCTGCGAACCCTATGATTTTCTTTCCATTCAACTCAATCGTGAAAAACAACCTGGGTTAAATTTCTCGTACCATGGAATGTTGAATAAATTATTCGGGTGCTAGAACGTAAGAGCTAGATTTTTCAGAAAGGGCTAATCCATTAGCACCCTTTCTTTGTTCCGGGTCTTTTCGGTTGGCTTGGGAGGAATGTACGACCCTTACTGATTCCTTTTTTGACCGTTTCCTGCTCTCTCTCTCTCTCTCTCTCCCTCTCCCTCTCTCTCTGGTGGGTAGCGCAGACGCTCTTCTACTCACTCCGTCGTATAAAGTTTTATTATTATTACATATATTGTTTTTCCGAGTTTTAGCACCAACAAATTGGACTCCTACAGGAGCTACTTAGCTGTTTTATACAGGTATCTTAATTAGTGGCTCCTGGAGTCTGTAACTGCCGTCTAAATATATCGTCATAATTGGAGGTCAAGTGAGGAAACTCAGTTACGCTGTCTCATTTTGGCGGACGGTTCGATTCGCGCAGACATACCCAGCGCCTCTAACGTCACTGACCGAAGTCACACGTTCAAATATTTCGCAAGTTAGTTCAGTCTTTTCCATCATTATCAAGATGCAGCAGTCGATCAGGAACTTGTGCTTTGTCTGTGGAAGGAGAATCTTGAAGAAGGACGTCGCAGAAATCTGTGCTAATTGCAACAACACGCTCCATGCGAACTGTTACGCACCGTCACCAGGTACGAGCGAACCTAGATGCTGCTGGCGTGCAAAGGCGCCTAACTCGTCCGACTCACTGACGGGGGCAGCACTTCCCGGGTCTCTCCCGCAACACAGCGACACGGCGCGTGATGAGGTAACGACAGCGCGTTCCCCCACCGCGGGGTCGGCCAAGCGCGTGGCCTCGCCCACCTCGCCGCCTTACGCACAGGTTGCCAAGCAATCGCGCGGCAATGCTTCGCCTCACCTCTCGTCGAGTCAGTCGGGTTCCAACGTCAGCCCCGTCAATATGTCTACTCTTTTCTCTGACTTTGCCTCGCGTATTGAGGATACTCTGGCGCGTTCGGTTTCTCGAATTGAGAAAACAGTATCGGAATTATCTAACGACTTAAAATCCTTGTCAGACAGAGTTTCGCTTATTGAGTCTTCGACAGTATCTAACATTAAGGATTTAGAATTTTCAACAGTTTCTAGTATTAAGGATCTAGATTCGCGACTGCTAGCTCTTGAAAAATTATCGGGTCAACACAGCTTAACTTCAAATAATTCAATAGATTCTGGTGTTGCCTTTAATAATATTAATAATATTAATGGTAATAATTGTAATTTAAATTCAGCGAGCGGTCGTAACCTTTTAGAACGTGATGCGTTGGAAATTCTCGTGTTGGGAATACCCACTAAATGTACATTATCGGAAAGAGAGCTGGTTGAGCGGATCCTTTTAGCTATTAATCTTCCTCAGTCATCCATTCATGTCATCGATTATCGACCGTGGAAGCATGCAAAAGTTAATACTCAACTTGAGGCCCAATCTTCTCTTACTGTTAAATTCAAAGGCCTAATCTTTAGAGTTGCTACATAGAGCGTCTTCATTAGGTTACCTGCGACCTACTATTGTTAATTATAATGTTTGTTTGCGTAAAGTGAAAGGAGGCCCTATTATCATTATAAGGTCTGAATCGGATCTGTTTAATCTGTCTCCCTCCTTTCCTAATCCGAACATGAGCAAATGAAGTTCAGCTGGCAAGGGGTCTCATAGAAATCCATCCTCATTCTCCATTTTTCACTGTAATGTCAACCGTCTTAAAACGCACTTTGCTTCCATTGAATCACTCATTGTTCCACTTAATTATGACATCATTGCGCTCACAGAAACCTTCCTTACAGAACATGATTCGTCCTCTATCATCTCCATTCCTGGCTATTCTCTTCATCGGTTAGACAGAGTAGGGAAGGAGGGTGGAGGTGCAGCTGCATATATTAAAGATTAACTCACGGTCGGGCTATTGGCCCAATCAAATCCGCAATTTACTAATACACCAGAATACATCATTTTGAAAGTCAAAAGTCAGTCTATCTCCTTACTTTTTGCAGTGGTGTATAGGAGGCCAACGGCGGCCTATCCAATGGCGTTTTTTAATGCACTTTCTGACTTTCTCCCTCAATATGATCAAGTTGTTATCACAGGGGATTTCAACATTAACATAAGGGCTTCTGATGGGTCGGCAGCCATGTTGGACTCTTCCATCCGGATGCTGAACCTTCACCTCGTTCAATCTGAACCTACTCATCATACTCATAACATGATTCGCTCTTCTCATACCTGGCTTGATCTCTTCATTATTCGTGATCCTCCTCCTGACTTCTCGTATTTTAAGTCAACAGAGCCTTTCATAGCGGGGCATGATTCTATTGTATTGGTACTTAATCTTATGAAAGCCTGTTCAGCTCTCAGGAGGTTCTGGTCGCGTAATCTTGGAGGGGTCGATCCTCATGCTGTTGCTTCGCTCTTTTTAACGAAACTCAATACTTCATCTGAGATTCCATCTGGTTCACTTAATCCCACTCTAGTTTCACAGTCCTGCACATGTCCTCGGTCACCTGACATCACTAACACTGACTCTGCTTCTTTTACTAATCCTTCATCTACCCTCGCTAATTTCATTAATAATCTCTCGTTCATAATCATCGAAACATTTGATAAAATCGCACTTCATAAACTCGTCATTGTTAAAAATGTACCTAAACCATGGATCACTCATGAAATTAAAGAGGTCATCAAATTACGTAATGCTGCGTTCAGGAGGTTCCGGTCCTCAGGTCTACACTCTCATTATGTTGAGTTTAAATCACTTAGGTCCTCTATCCGCAATGCTATTGATACGGTTAAATTCAATTATCTTAATGACAAAATCAATAAGTCTACTAATACGGCGGTGTTGTGGAAGGAACTTAGGCGTCCTGGATTGGCCACCTGTTCAAAGCAATCACCATTAAAGCAATTTTCTGTTGATCAATTAAACATTCATTATGCCAACATCTCTCATTCTGACTATCCACTTAATCATCTTCATCTCGATTCTACATTAGCTCAATCACTGGCTCCATCGGCTCCCACATTCACCTTTGAGATGGTTACTCCGAGAAGAGTTTTGACAATCATCAACAACGCCTCCTCTAAGTCTACTGGTCCTGATGGTATTTCAGTGCCCATGATTAAACTTCTTACACCTCATATCATTCCTCATCTAGTCTTCATATTCAACGAATTGCTCTCGTTGGGGTACTATCCTGACTCATGGAAGAAATCATTGTTGCTTCCTTTGTCCAAGTCGAATAGGATGATCTCGCCTTCGGACACTAGACCCATAGCTAAACTATGTGAAATCTCGAAATTGCTTGAAAAGTTGGTCCACGACCAACTGTCACGTTTTGTTGAGACAAATAATCTTTTCATTGAAAGACAAGCTGGTTTTCGTAGAGGCCATAGTACGCAAACTGCATCGCTAGGCGTCTTGGATGATGTTCGGAGAGCTATAGATAGTCGGAAGATTACTTTACTTGTCTTGTTTGATTTCGCTAAGGCATTCGACTCAGTAGCTCACCCTCTCCTGTTATCTAAATTGCGATCAATGGGATGTTCTGACACTGTTATTCACTGGTTTTATCATTATCTTTCGGGACGCTCCCAGGCTATTGTTGACGAGGAGGGGGTTTGTTCATCTTGGCGTGAAACATCTCGTGGCGTTCCTCAGGGGAGTGTTTTGGGTCCTTTATTATTCTCTGTTTTTATTAATGATCTACCGCTAGTATTAAAACACTCTAAACACATGATTTTTGCGGACGATACACAAATTTATCACTCCTGTTATCCTGTTGATCTGGCCCATGGTGTGAATTGTATTTCTGAGGACGCTAATGCTGTCTATAATTGGGCAACAGCAAATGGTCTTAAACTAAACCTTGATAAGACTAGAGTAATGATCCTGGGTAGTCAGGCTTTCATTTCTAGGATTGACCTTCACACTGCTCCTAGAGTAAAGATCGGCGAGGATTTCGTGAGTTATACAGATGAGATTAAGTCATTGGGGTTGAGGATTTCACCATCGCTTGATTGGTCAAGACAGGTGGCGTCAATCTCACAAAGAGTTCACCATGTATTATACTCACTTCGCTTTTTAAAGCGTGCTCTCTCACGTCAGACTAGAAAATACTTGGTGGAAACTCTGGTTTTCCCTCACTTTGACTACGCCTGCGCCGTATATGATAATTTGGACAATTCTAAGAATTTAAAGCTACAACGACTTTTGAATGCATGTGTCCGCTTTGTATGGGGCAACATACCATGGAGAGGTCATGTGACTACGTTTCGTCTTGAATTGGGGTGGCTGTCGGTTGAACTTAGAAGAGCATTTTTCATTGGGTCATGTGCCTATAATATCATAGTTCATAATTCGCCCACATACTTAGCCTCACATTTCACATTAAGATCTAATAGTCATCTTTCTGTTCGATCATCCTCACGTCACCCTCCTGTTTCCCTTTCCTTTCTTCCTCCCAGAACAGAAGCTTTAAACAATTCATTCGTCATCACAGCCACTAAACTCATTAATCATCTGCCTATCACTGATTTTGATCCCTTAGCATTGTCCTCGTTTAAATCATCCCTCTTGACACATCTTCACGAGCTTGATCGACAGGCATGGGAGCTGAGAGTCTGTCGTGCGAGCATCATCTGCCCTCCCTTGCCAGCGTTTTTGCGTTTTAGCGTTTTAGCGTTTTTTGCCTTATACATAAGCTTTGCCTGATATTGTTATTGTATTATTGTTATTATATTTTTAATTATTATTTGTTATGTTTGTTTTTATTTTATTTACGTTGTTACATTGTTATTGAGATTTTTATTTATTATGTTATTTTATTTTAATTTATTTTGTTTATATTTAATGCGTTATTTATTTATTTATTTTTTCTATACTTGTATTTTAATTTGCTTTGTAACACGTAATTTGATTTTATTATGCGTTTTCATAACCTATCGCTGTATATACGGGGCGTAGCCCCAACTACTCAAGAAATACTTCAATCAATCAGTCAATCAATCCCTCTCTGGGTAAGCGTCAACAGCTCTTTTTGTGGCCTTCTTTTTAAAAAATTTTAACCGGGTTTTTCGTACTCCTTGAAGTTGATTTTTTGCAGACGGGAGTCCTTCATACAGCTTTTCCTGACGCGATCTGTGAATTAAAATCCGCATCAGGCCGTGGGTGACATCTTTTTGTCTGCAGACGTACAAACAGACGTATGATATCCGAGACCGCATGGAATCGAGTTTTCAACATCTGCACCTCGCGCCTGTACTTCCAAACAAGAGAAACAGAAGAGATCAATCCAAATCGTCCATCGTTAATTTTATTTGGTGCCAGTGTTTCACTACTAATTTATTTATTATTTTAAGCGTAGTGTAATCTAGTTTTAGTTCGACGTTAACTTAACACGTGGCGAAACCTTTTAGCTAAAGTATTATCACCGGTAGGTCAATCGAATCGGCAATCGTTTTGCAGTTGATCGCTCGGCCGCAGAGCATGCTTTATTTTTCTTTTGTTTTGTTTCGAATTTCTCTGCACATGTATCGTAGTTACTATGTAGTATGAATGACTCGCAGTGTGTTGATTGCGGTGACAAAATTGACTTGAACAATAGTGAGTGCACTGTCTGCTTAGACTGCGGTTGACCTGTACTATTGAGTAGCACTAATCCCTTACATTCAATCGATCCAGTTAAATTTTATTGTCGACACCGCGGTTGCAAATCATTTAATGTAAATTGGCCCTGTCTCACTAGCGCGTGTAGTTCAAGCGTGGAAACAGCAAGCTCATATCTCACGACAATCGATGTGACGTCACACTACCTATTCGAGTCTGATAACAACAGTAAGCGTAAACGCTCTCCGCCGTTAGATTCTAAATTAACTAAACCTCATTGTAAAATTTCCCACAGTTCCCGTGTGCGTGTACTTTCTAGTTGTAATATGACTTATGCTACTGCTCCATTATGATTTCAGACATTTCAAGCCAAGTTGGATGCGGATGTCAAGGCTATACGGAATGGTTTGAGACTTATGGCTGAATTTCAAGCTGTCATAAGTCAGGAAATTTCCAACTAGCGAGCTGGGTTCGAGAATCTCTCTACAAGTCGCACCGTAGTTGATCCATGCGAAATTAAAATCTCAGGTATCCCTCTATAAATTTCTTCATCTCCGGAAGAAATTGTTTCAAAGATCTTATCTATCATGGGCTTTGCTGGTCTCGTTGTTCAAGTAGTTACAGCTAGGGTTTGGAATCTAAAAAACGGTCGACCTCGAATCTGTAATAACGGCGGTGGTGTGGCGGTAGTACAACCTTCTGCTTGGTCGATAGTTATCAAGCTGACCTCTCCTACCGTACGCGACCTAATACTAACTGAAACTGCCACATTAAAAAACCAAACCGGTCAATCTATTTTCAACACGGGAGACAATGGAAAAATATTCGTTTCCCCGTTATGTCCGCGTGAGGTTTATTTACTTCAGAAAAAGGCTCGATCCTCTGCCAGAGAAAAGGGGTATATGAGGCCAATCATTCGAAATCTTGTAGTTTGCATGCGACAATCTATTTCTTCGCCTTTTATACCGATAAACTCTGAGGATGACCTCACTAATTTACAGAATTTAAAATTAAACTCTGCTTCACTTCAACCAGTTGAAAATCTTATTAGTAACATAGCATGAAATACGGCCGGGCGGCCTTCAAATTCGTCGCGAACTTGTAAAAAAATTTTATCTTTAGGGCATATTAATATAAACAGGCTCAAAACAAATTTCAATCAACTTAAGGCCTACTGCACCAGCTCTGATGTCGACGTTATCGGCATAACTGAGACCTTTCTCACGAAATTCGATCAGGACTCTCTAGTTATTTTAGATGGCTATACCTTTCATCATTTAGATAGACAGTGTAAGACCGAGGCAGGTGTAGGAATATATGTGCGTGATAATTTAGAGGTTGTAGTTTTGTGCCAAAGTAATCCAGTATTTGATAACTTTAGAATTTATAATTATCGAATTAAAAACACATTCTACTAAACACATACTACAAAATTACTGTTCGCTGTTATGTATCGAAGACCACACGCCTCCTATCTTCATCAATTTTTTATGGAAATTTTTTTACTAATAGTGCGTCGATGTCTCTAACCTCCCAAATTGAATCGCTGGCCCTCTGTTTGGTTCCCTCAGAACCAAATCACCATGTCTTTTTCAGGGATGAAGGTAGACAGAGTCATAACTGGCTTGATTTGTTTATAATCGGTAATAAAGATGCCATTAAAAAGTTTTATAAATCACCATCGCTTTTTGAGGCCGGACACGATTTTATTGAGTTAGAATACTCTATTCCAGTTCCTTTAAAACATAATATATTAATCGTCACTCGGACTTTAAGTCTGTTGATGAAACCAGTTTACATGAAAAGATTTTCACTAATCTCGGACTTTTGAGGCCTTATTTCATTGCCCCTTACTGATTCACCGTATAATGGTTTTAACCCTAAGGAATTAAATAAACATTTGTACTCCATTGAGAAATCGATTTCAACTGCGTTCGACACTGAGGCACCCCAGATAAGGTTTGTTGTATCAAACAAACGCAAACCCTGGGTTACTCAAGATTTGCGCGCGATACTTCGTGCGCCAGACAAGGCCTACAAATTAGCAAGGCTCTATGGTAGGTCAGGTAATATCAATCTGTACACGACCTTACGTTCTGAAGCCTCAAATAGATTAAATTCTGCCAAAAATAAGTATTTCCAAAATAAAATAAATAACGCACCACACACTAAGGCTAAATGGCGTGAAATAAACAAACTGCAACTTTCAGGTCCAACTCTCCCTTCGCCTCTTGAGTTTTTCTCACCCGATGACCTAAACAAACACTATGCATCCATTTCAGGTGAGGCAACTTCATCTATGACCGATAGTGATCTTCCCTCCATTATTAACTCAAGAGCTAATAGTGACTTGAACTCGGAATTCAACTTCCACCCAGTCGTAGAGAGTGATATCGCGGCAGTCCTAAAGAGTACATCCTCGAAGTCGATGGGCGTTGATAGCATCTCTGTGGAAATGCTAAAGCTGATTCCCCCGGTGGCATTTTATCTATTACACGTCTCTACAATTCTTTACTTTCAACTTCGCTTTTTCCAGTCTGTTGGAAACAGGTTCTTATGATGCCGTTAGCCAAGATGAAATCTATCCAGTCACCGTCGGATACGACGCCAATTGCGCAATTAGCGGGACTTTCAAAACTTTTAGAAAAGATTGTACACTAACAACTGTTGACGTACATTGAAGCTAACAATCTGTTAGTTAAACGTCAATCTGGTTTTAGGAAGGGCCATAGTACGCAGACTGCTTTACTTGGTGTCACTGAGGACATTCATATTATATTGATAACCGTTGCATTACTCTTCTTATCCTTTTTGATTTTTCTAAAGCGTTCGACACCTTATCGCATATACGGCTTTTGCGTAAACTAAAGAACATAAATTGTTCAAACTCGGTAATTAGATGGTTCTTTAGCTATCTCACAAATCGTTCACAGGCTGTTATAGATAAAACTGTACAGTCTTCAGAATGGATCAAAATTTTTGCAGGAGTCCCGCAGGGTAGTGTGTTGGGCCCTCTATTATTTTCTCTCTACATAAACGATCTACCATCAACTCTAAAGCACAGTAATTACATGATCTTCGTGGACGATACATAAATTTACCACCATTGTTGCCCTAAAGAAATTATTCATGCGGTGGCTTCGTGGGCTGCTGAAAATAGTCTGAAACTTAACGCCAAGAAAACCAAGGTAATGATTCTTGGTAGTCTTCAATACACTAGCTCCTTCAATTTGGAGACTCTTCAGAGAATAGTACTTCAAAATGTTCAGTTGCCTTTCTCCACGGAGGTAATTAGCTTGGGAGTCTGGCTTACTCCTACCCTCAACTGGGATAAACAGGTTCATCTTATGCTCCACTCCCTCACGTTTCATAAAAATAAACTTACGCAGAACCTCAAAAAATCCCTTGTGGAAAGCCTCATCTTTCCTCATCTTGATTATGCCTGTGCTGTGTACCATGACCTCGATGCCACGCATAGTCTAAAGCTTCAAAGAATTCAAAACGCCTGCGTTCGTTTTGTTGTTGGAAACATTCCGTTTAGAGCTCACGTTACACCTCACCGCCGTAAACTACGATGACTGTCTGTGGCTAGACGTAGGGAATATCTTATAGGTTGTCTTGCCTTCACCAGCATCTTCTTTAAAATACTGTCATACTTAATTTCGCGCTTCTGCAAGGTTTCCTCTCAAAGTACGATAAGGCGCTCGACGAGGCTGAAACCTGAATCCCTTTTGTATGAATCTGTTCGTACTGAAGCTTGAAATAGGTCATTTCTTATTCATCCAGAATCCTAAATTCTCTACCCCCTGTCACTTTCGATCCAAGTCTGGTTGATGCCTTCAAAAGTAACCTATTCGGCGTCCTAATGAGACGTGATAACGATGATTGGATTCTTAGGGTATCCAGGGAGGGTATTTTGAAAGCGCTTCAACCGTAATTATATTGTAAATCTTACCAGTATATATTTATTTGTGTATTATTATAAGTATTACCAGTAGTAGTTTTAAGATTTTCGAAATTCTATTTTGTTACTCATCTCTTCGCTCCTTACTTTGTATCAACTCCTTTATTTATTATTATAAAATTAGTTATTAAGTTTATTTACTCTTTTGTATTTTGTATGTTTATGTAGCCAGATAAGGTTATACCCCAAGGCTACATTATTAGTTATTAATTATTAGGAAATTTCTACTCCAATGATCCTTAGCCTTACATTTAAAACAAGATCCGTTTCCCTTCCGCAAATTTAAAACGGTGGAGACGGCTGTCGTAGATCTACTGATAGTCCCACAGGATTGAGAGAACGGTTGGCTAGAAATTCTTTGGTTACTAATGGTCTTCGGTTGCCATTTACTGTGTTTACCATGGCTTGAGTTATTCATATTACCGCACTTTCTGGGAGCTAGACTTATATTAATGGGAACCATTGTCTTATCACTATCATTTTATCAGCTTTCCGATCTCGTTGCTAATTTTTCGGTTAAATGAACGCCCTAAATGTTATAAACAATTAATTGAAAAAATTATTGCAATTTCTATTTATTTATTGTTATCATTTATATACTATACTTCTAGTGTATACAAGATGTTACCTCTAATACCCAATAAAATCATCAATCAATCAATCTCTTTCTTCTTTCATCAGCTTCTTGCACCATTCTTCACTATTCAGCTTAACACATATTTTAAACCGATTTCCAAGCATTACAGAGTAGATATTTGAACACTGGCTGGAACGTAAAATTTAAATTTCTAAAGAAGCTTTGGTACCGTCTTAATGCTGTTATTACTGGTTTCATTGTTATTATCATTTTTACACTGTCCGACGCCATTACTTTAATTACTCATGTTTTATTTTCTATGTAATTTATTTTATATTGAACTCATGATTGAATTTCTGCTCATGTTAATTTAATCGTATCTTACTTTTTGTTATGTATATATTATAATGCACTTACTATAATATATTCCTATAGGGTTCTCGAGAGTTTATACCTCTAGTAACCAATAAAAGGTATCAATCAATCAATGTCTCTGTTTCTATGACTCTCCGTTTCGCACTTAATTGTCGCTGTCAACCGATAACAACTAAAATGATTAGTAATTAAGTATATAAAAACAAAAACTTTGTCTCATATTATAATGATCTGAAATTGTACGTTGTAGCGACTCAAATACGCTTCACTAAAAATATATTGTTACTGATGTACTTTTTACATTATAAGAGAATATTTTAAAAAAGTAATATTTCAATTATAATTAAGCCTCGAATAACCTTGTACACATAAATAAAAAAAAACATCGGGTCTTGGATCGGAGCTCCTTCAGATCCGAAGGCATTTGCGTCATTGTCCCAGAGATCATCCACGTCATAACAGTTTAATTTTTTGTTGCATATTAATTTATGTAAAAATTCTAATCGATGTGGATTAAAATATAAATAATTTACCTAAAAAATTTAATTTATAACTTATCGTCTTTAATTATTTTAATTTTACTCGACGTAATATTTAATTATTTCAACTGTATAATTACATGTTTATGAAAATGTGCGGGAAATAGTATTGACAAAATAAGACAATAGATACATAGTTACATACATTTATACTTACATATTATACACACATGTATATTGTGCCATCACAAAATGAAATGTGACCAGAACAATGCGAGCATCGACCACCGTAGGACGCAAAACAGCGCAACACACACACGCGCACGCGCGCGAATACATCAATTACTATTTCTTACATATTCTTACATACAATTCAACGAACTGTTTTCAGTTACAATACCTACAAATAAAAATTTATAAATATTGTGAATAATTTTCGAAAATTATTATTAATCTTAAATTATTAATCTTGCGAAAATTAAATTCAGTAAATAGACAAGTACAAGTGCAAAATATACCATTGATCGAAATTTTTGTTTAGATAGCATTACGATGGAGAACGAAGAAGGAAGTAATAGCTGGAAAAGGTGAAATCATATGTGGTAACAGAACTTGTAATGATACAGAAAACCTGAAGTCATGGGAAGTAAATTTTAAATATATTCAAGAAAAACAATATAAAAATTTACTTGTAAAATTACGTAAGTAAAATGACGCATTTTTTTACTTTACTATAGTTTGTTATAGATATTTTTATCATAGTATGCGTCAAATTCGATTTTGCGGAGCGTTTTGAGTGTATAAAATGACGTGTTGCTGTATGATGACATACATAGTATGATACAATATAAAACTTCAATTGATCTGCAGTTACTGACATCTAAACTCATTTAATTCACTATTGTGTATTTGCAATAAAATTTATGTACAAGTAAATTAGTATGGTATAGGTAGACTTCTAATATACGCATTTTTACATGTTTCATATTTGTAATATAATCAATAGAATCATAATATAAACTCTTTAGCCCATTAACGTCTGAATGTATAGGATATTTACGCTTCAATTTGATCACTCACCATTTTCACAATTATGTATAAATATTTATAAAAATTGGTATTCAAATTTTTTTGCGTATGCTCTTTTTAAAAAGATTAACGGTTTTCATAATTACACAACAAAAAATATGTATGAAATAAAAACAAAAATTGAAATTTGCCGACAAATATTTTTAATTTTATGCCCTATCAGAAAAGGCAAAAGTCTCTTTGCTATTCCATTTTAGGTTTAGAGGTAATAATACATTATAACTTTTGAAACCTATTCGGTAATTTCAATATTTTACTTAATAAAATATGTTGCAAGTATAAAAAATGTATGTACCAGTAATTATATTCGAAGAGCAGTTGCAACAATATTAGCCAATCACGTCTATTGGATTGGGTTATTGATTTATAGTAAGTGCTACAGTTAATAAATGCAATAGATTACATACGTATTACAACATTAGATAATCTAAGATTTTAGAATTGTTAGTAAAGAATAAACTTGGCGATTTAACACGATGGCGTTTCGTGCTGCACAATTGTTTGTCCACCATACAGAATGGTACGAATAGGTTATACTTCTCTAAAAAACTTCTCCATGAAGAGAGAGGCAGTCAACGTCATCCAAGCTGGTGATGTGTTTAAAATATGGTTTTAACCATCGTATTTGCTAATGCTTTAACGTAGCATAAGATATATATATATATATATATATATATATATATATATGTAAGGAAAACATCCTTAGTCTATTTGAATTGCGCGCGTGTAGATCGGTAAATCAGATCTTTTAATATACCGACAGGTAAAATTTGGAAATAGGAATTGGCACGTGTCAATCAATACGGTTAATAAAGATATACCCAAAATAATGAATAAAACTTTATAAAAGTAATCTAAAGACAACCTTGTAAATAATAACATTGAATGTTGTTTCTTTGTTATTTACAGGTAAATAAACATTATTTATTAAGTATGTAATTATATTTTGTATAATAAAGTTCTTTGTTATTTACAGAGAAACAATTCATGTATTATTCTAACCTATAACCTATGAACATTATAAAACAACATTCTCGTTGAAAATCACAATGGACAAGTTGAAATTTAAGTTTACGTTGCTAGAAGCCTCGGATGGAAAATCCAACATATTATGTATAACCAGACTCACCACGCCAGACGGTCGTGTGTATAGAATTCCACACGATTACATGAATGCAACCTACCACGAGGAGCTCGCTAAAACGCCTACGTTTAATAAGGTAAAGAAAGCATTAAAACAAAAAAACCAAATGAGACAAGTATGGATTACTTTAACTAAAGAATTAAAAAATATTTATTTTGATAAAGAAGGAAATGTACAATTTAACGATGAATATTTAGAAGAATTGGTTGAAAACAAAAGTACTAGTGACGTGACAGCGAATGCAGCAGAGATACCATTAGTACAACTATTACAGAAATTACTTGAAAAAAGCGAAAAAAAATCGGAAAAAATAAACATTGGAAAATTAGCTAAAGAATTTACAATTGAAAAATTTGATGGTAAAAATTCGAACACGAATCAATGGATGATTGATTTTGATAAAGAATGTGAACAGTTTGAATTAAACATTGATAACAAAAAAATTGAAATTTTAAAATTTTTTATGAAAAAGGCGGCCACAGATTGGTATAGTTGTACACTTCTCAAGCTTAGAATTTAAGCAAATTGGGAAGACTGGAAACAAAATTTTTGTTATGCATTTGCCAGTAAAGGATGGTCTCAAATAAAATATGCATTAGCATTTAAATATCAGACAGGTTCATTGTTAGAATACTCTATAAAAAAAGAAAAATTTTTATTGCTAGTAAGAAAAACTATTGACAATGAAACGTTGATAGATCTGATTGCTATAGGTCTGCCAAATTATATAATTGATAAAATTGATAGAGAAAAATTAACAAAAACTGAAGACCTACATAATGAAATAAGTAAATTAGAACATTTAATGTACAAAAAAAATTTAGATATGAAAAAGAATAAACCAAACACAAAAGAGAAAAGTGAAAAAACACCTTGCAAAATATGTAAAGAAAAAGAAAAAGGAACACGTTTTCATTCTGAAACTGAATGCTGGTTTAAAGATCAAGAAAATAGAATTAATAAAGTCAAACAAGTAAATAATTTAACTTTAGACGTAGAACTAAGTGATGAAAATCCAAAAAACTAATAATACCACCATTGATTGAACTCCCAATAAAATTAAATGATATTTTAAAAATATCTGCTATCTATGATCCAGGATCAAATGTTACATTAATAAATTCAAAATTACTAAATTTAAAATCTACAAATAATGATATAAAAAAAGAAAAAACAAATTTGAGAACAATTAATGGTGTGTATAAAACAGATGGATTAATAAAAATAAAAATAAAGATTCTAAATATAGAGGATCACATGAATGTGTTCATAATAAACAATAAAAATTTCAAACATGACTTTCTAATAGGATTAGATTGTATAAAGAAATTCAGACTGATACAAAATGAAAAATTAGAGATAGAACAAAAACATTCCGAATCTAATGATATAATAAATGAGTATCAAATCAATTTTAATGAACACATTGAAATAAGCACCTTCAACGTTTCAACAAACCACTTAAAACGTGATGAAGAAAAAGTAATAAAGAACCTAATAGACAAATATAAAAATATATTTGCAAAAGATAAATATGATATAGGTACTGTAAAAGATTACGAAGCTAGAATAGATTTGACAATAGATAAATACTGTAGTAAAAGACCATATAAATGTACAATCGAAGATAAAAAAGAAATAGAAGAACAAATTTCACAATTACTTAAAAGAAACCTAATAGAAGAATCATACAGCCCATTTGCTGCTCCAGTAACGTTAGCTTATAAAAGAGATGAAAATAAAAAATCTAGATTATGCATAGATTTTAGAGATTTAAATAAAATCATAATTCCTCAATCACAACCGTTTCCACTGCTTGAAGACCTAGTAATAAAGACAAGAAATTGCAGTTTTTTTTCAAAACTAGATATAAATTCAGCATTTTGGTCTATCCCTTTACGAATTGAAGACAGAAGAAAAACAGGCTTTGTGACCCAAGAAGGTCATTTTCAATGGACCTGTTTACCATTTGGTTTAAAAACATCACCAGCTATCTTCCAAAGAATTTTAAGCAATATAATAAGAAAAAATAATTTATCAAATTTTACAGTCAATTACATAGATGATATATTAATATTTTCAAAATCTTTCAAAGAACATGTAGACCATCTATCAAAACTATTAGATGCAATTATGAAGGAAGGATTCCGATTGAAACTGTCAAAGTGCACATTTGCACTGGACTCTGTGCAATACTTAGGACATATAATTAAACATAACTCAATTTCTCCGATAAAAGATAATTTAATTTCCATAAGAAACTTTCCGGTCCCAGAAAATAAGAAAAATGTTCGACAATTTCTAGGAAAAATCAACTTTTATAACGAATATGTACCAAAAACGTCTCTAATTTTAGAACCGCTGCATAACCTATTAAGAAAAAATAAAAAATTTGTTTGGTCAAAAGAATGTCAAGAAGCCTTCGAATACATGAAAAATTTCCTTTGCACTCAACCAGTATTAACTATATTTGATCCAGACTTACCAATACACATATACACAGATGCAAGTTTAAAAGGTATAGGTGCAATATTAAAACAACCACAATTAAACGAGAATCCAATAACTGAAAAACCAGTAGCATACTTTTCAAAAAAACTGAATGAATCACAAAAAAGAAAAAAAGCAATTTACTTAGAATGTATAGCAATAAAAGAAGCAGTAAAGTATTGGCAACACTGGCTTATAGGCAAACATTTTAAAGTATTTTCAGATCATAAACCATTAGAAAAAATGAATATAAAAGCGAGAACAGATGAAGAGCTAGGCGATCTTACCTATTATTTATCACAGTTTGATTTCGAAATAATATACCGTCCAGGTAAAGATAATTTAGAAGCAGACTGCTTAAGCAAAAATCCAGTATTAGAGTCTGAAGAAGACGAAGAGGATAAATTGAAGATTGTAAACTTAATTAGTTTAGAAGATATTTTAGAGAATCAAAAAAAAAATAAAGAGATAGAATCCAACAAAGACAAACTAAAGTATAAAAATAATTTGTATTATAAAAAATCAAGAAACAAAGATAAAATTTTCTTATCAGAAGAATTTAGTAAACAATTAATAAAAGACACGCATAAGAAATTTTGTCATATTGGAATAAACCAAATGAAAAATAAGATACTGCCGTATTATACAGCAACAAATATATCTGAAAATATAAAGAAAGCCTGTAGATGTTGCGAAGTATGTATACAAAATAAGTCAAGAAGGCAAGACAAAATTGGGTTAATGTCACACCTTGGCCCTGCAAAAAAACCTTTTGAAATAGTCTCTATCGATACAATAGGTGGATTCGGTGGCTTAAGATCTACAAAAAATATTTACATCTCTTAGTAGATCACTTTACAAGATATGCTTGCATATTGACATTAAAAACACAAAATGCAAATGATTTCATTAAATTAACAGAAAATGTACTACGAGACCATAATATTCAAATACTTCTAACAGATCAATATCCAGGTATAAATTCTAAAGAATTCAAAAATTTCTTAGAAGAAAAAGCGGTTACAATGATCTTTACAGGAATTAATGCACCATTTTCGAACGGTCTAAACGAAAGACTTAACCAAACTTTAGTAAATAAAATAAGATGTGCGATAAACGAAAAAAAAAAGAAGTGTGGATGGACAACTATAGCAAGAAATTGCATAAACCAATACAATGAGACCGAGCACAGGGTAACAAAATTTAGTCCGAAATATTTATTAAATGGTGAAGATACATCAGGACTACCAAATGAACTAAAAAAGAATAGAGATTATAATCAACTGGAAAACGATAGAGAAACTGCATTTAAAAACAGTATAAAATACCATGAATATAATAAGAAATTATATGACAAAAATAGAAAAGAACACGAATTTATGTTAGGAGATTTAGTATACATTGAAAATGGTAACCGAATGAACCGAAAGAAATTGGATATGCTAAGAATCGGGCCATACAAGATTTTAAAGAAGATATCAAACTCAATGTATGAAGTTAATACAGGACACAAAAAGTTAGAATCAAATTTATTCCATATTTCAAAATTAACTCCATCTCCTTAACTCAAAGGTGGTAACTACTAAGTGGGTGTGGCAAAAGTACCGGAACACAAAAATATCTCGACGGGAGTGCATTTTTGGGAAAACTGTTTAAGACAAAAGTTGTAGGATTTTTCCCTGGCTATTTGATGGCACCTTGGATTTGACCTTGATATGACCTTGAAGGTCAAAGTCAAGGTCAAGTCTAGTTTTTCAAATGGAACACCCCATTTTTGACCCCGGAAATGGAAAGAGCGGAAAATTTTACATCCAAAACCGTTTTGGTCGATTTTTTAAATTTGACCTTTGAAGGTCATTTGAAGGTCAAAACAATCACGATTGCGGAAAAGCAAAGTAACTCTGAAAGAGTGGTTTTCCGGAAAAATGTCGAATACATAACTGATAAAATTTTCTCTTGGCTATTTACTGATGACCTAACAAGATCGATGTTTCCTGGCCATTTGGGACGAGCTTGAAGTGTCCCGGACATTTAAGGCAAGGGCGAAGTGTCCCGGCCAATGAAGGCAAGGGCGAAGTGTCCCGGCCAATTAAGGCGAGTGAATCTGAATTACAACTTGTGTTCAAACTGTTCTCCATTGACGGTTTGACAATGTGCTAAACGGAAATAAAAATTATCAATGGCACTCCTTATCATAGCTGGTTGTGTTTCAGCACATGCGTCTATTATCCGTTGCCTAAGATCTTGCAAGTTCTGCGGTTTAGTAAAATAGATTTTAGATTTTATGTGTCCCCATAGAAAATAATCGAGTGGAGTTAAATCAGGTGACCGTGCTGGCCAATGGACGGGTCCTCCTCTACCTATCCATCTGTTAGGAAAAACATTATTTAAATATTGCCTTACCATTAGTCGGAAATGCGCCCCCGCACCGTCTTGTTGGTACCAAATGTCTTGAAAGTTCTCACCAACTATCTGATGTATTGCTGGAACTATTTCGTCACTGAGAAGTCGCAAATACTCTACACCATCCAAATTTCCGTTTATAAAAAATGGCCCAACTATTCGATCTTGAAACAAACCTGCCCATACATTTAACTTTTCAGGATATTGTGTATGATTTTCAAGAACCCAATTGGGATTTTGGTCACTCCAATATCTACAATTATGCCGATTTACTTCGCCGGTAATTTGAAAAGTCGCTTCATCTGAAAAAACAATGTTGTATAAAAAATTAGGGTTTTGATCAATTCGTTGCATCATATCATCACAAAAATCCACACGATTGTTGAAATCCTCTCCTATCAATTCTTGAACAAGATGGATTTTGTAAGGATGAAATTTCAAAATTTTTAGATTCCTTCCAACAGAACGAGAATTCATTTCAAGCTGTTGCGATACTCTTCTTACCGACAGACGAGGATTTTCAACAAACGACAAAGCAACTTCAAGCTGCTTTTCTTCGGTTGTTTGGCTTTTAGGTCTTCCAGATTTAGGTCGATTTTTGTTAGTTCCCGTTTCTTCAAAACGGCGAACCGTACGGGAGACTGTAGACTTTGAAATACCTTCTTCTCCATTACGAAAAGTTTCATTAAAAAGTAATCTAACTTCATCATACGTCCTCTGCCTATCGCCCCAGCCCCGCATCATCAAGAGTGAAACTCTCTCTTGCTCCGTAAGCGAAGCCATTTTAAATCGCAAATAAATTCGAAAATTAATAAACGATACACCAAGGAAATGGAAAAAAGAAAACCGAAGAAAGCAGCAAAGTTCTGAAATATATGCTTTTTTTATTATGAAGATGAGTATTGACCAATTTTCAAACGAAATGATCACAAATGATAATACTTTGTCCAATTGATCTATCCCAAGTAACGGTGAAAATGAATGTTTTGCAAAGAACTAATACCGGTTACGAATCGTCCTTGTAACAGCTTCACGCAAAATTTTGCGTTCTTTTCTATTTCTGAATTTTACCAATAAGTCCTATTCTAAAAAATTCACTTGGCTTTGACCTTCAAGATCATGTCAAGGATAAATCCAAGGTCATCAGTAAATAGAAAATAATATCAGCGCTATTTTCGATTTTTTTTCGGAAAACCACTCCCTCAGAGTTACTTTGCTTTGCTCCGCAATCATGATCGTTTTGACCTTCAAATGACTTTCAAAGGTTAAGTTTCAAAAATCGACAAAAACGTAACTAGATGTAAAATATCCCGCCCTTTCTATTTCCGGAGTTAAAAATAGGGTGTTCTCTTTGAAAAACTAGACTTGACCTAGACTTTGACCTTCAAGGTCATGTCAAGGTCAACATCAAATAGCCTGGTGAAAATACTATTCATTCTGTACTTGAAGTGTTAGCGGGAAACCATTTCTTCAGAGTTACTTTGCTTTTCCGCAATCGTGATTGTTTTGACCTTCAAATGACCTTCAAAGGTCAAATTTAAAAAATCGACCAAAACGGTTTTGGATGTAAAATTTTCCGCTCTTTCCATTTCCGGGGTCAAAAATGGGGTATTCCATTTGAAAAACTAGACTTGACCTTGACTTTGACCTTCAAGGTCATATCAAGGTCAAATCCAAGGTGCCATCAAATAGCCAGGGAAAAATCCTACAACTTTTGTCTCAAACATTTTTCCCAAAAATGCACTCCCGTCGAGATATTTTTGTGTTCCGGTACTTTTGCCACACCCTGTATAATAGTCTATATTATTTTGTAATTATTATTAGTTATACCAAATTTTTGTACCAAAAATGTCTCCAGGAGGGGAGATGTAAGGAAAATCCTTAGTCTATTTGAATTGCGCGCGTGTAGGTCGGTAAATCAAATCTTTTAATATACCGACAGGTAAAATTTGCAGAGAAGAATTGGCACGTGTCAATTAGTGCGGTTAATAAAGATATACCGAAAACAATGAATAAAACTTTATAAAAGTAATCTAAAGACAACCTTGTGAATAATAACATTGAATGTTGTTTCTTTGTTATTTACAGGTAAATAAACATTATTTATTAAGTATGTAATTATATTTTGTATAAAATAATAAAATTCTTTGTTATTTACAGAGAAACAATTCATGTATTATTCTAACCTATAACCTATGAACATTATATATATTATATCTGACTCTATACGTTCTTACATTATTTTAACTGCAATTATTACAGTATATTAGAATATTTTATTTATATTTTAAAATATATTCAATTAAAACCTAATTCAAAGGTATTCTGACATCTTTTTGAAATGCTGCTATCTTGATCTGAATGTTTCAATACCACAGCATTGACCAAGTAAAGTTATTTCAAAAGAGAATATAATATTATTTAAGTGTATCCTCTCTCTCTATCGTTCTCCATTTTTACAGTTATTCTACATTTCCATTTTTATTCCATATCCACTTTTTATTTTCTATAGTACTAATATATGTATTCAATTCATTGGTAGGAGTAACATACATTTAGTAACTAAGTAAACTTAGTAAACTTAGTAAACTTTTGCATGTATTCAATGATTTTATTCCAGTGTTAGGTGATATGAATTTGATAGTTGCAATGATTCAATTAATTTAAAAAAAAACATATCTTTATTACGTGAATAAAAGATCAGTCTCTATCCTTACAGTCATTTAAACCTTATTTTACATTATTACATAAAACTAATGTGGCAGTTCTTTGATGATTGTGAAATTCATTTGGAAACTTTATAAATTTTAACATGTATAGAATTATTTTTATTCCAACTCAGAGCGATTAAGACTGTTTGTTGGTAGTCACATTGAATTAGATAATTTAAAAAAACAAAACAGTTCAGCGTACATATTATTGTGAACGACCTTACAATTATTCAATAACTTATTTTTATAAAACAAATGTGTGAAATATTTTGCAACTGTAATTATATTCGATGGACATTTTATGAACTTTTGCAAATATTCAATTATGTTTATTTTATCGATGAAGGATATGAATGTTTGATAGTCTCTTATTATTGACTTAAATAAGTTAGAAAACAATTTTAATTTAGTGGATAAGATATCGTTCACTATCATTATTTGATTATAGTTATTTGATGACTTATTTAACATTTCTACATAAAAAAAATGTGGCAGTACTTTGACAAGTGTGAAATTTATTTGGAAACATCATTATGAACTTTAACACGTATAGGATTATTTTTATTCCAACTCAGAGACATGACTGCTTGATAGTCCCATTGAATTAAATAAATTAAAAAAGAAACAATTCTTACAATTATTCAATAACTTTTTTAACATTTTTATAAAACAAATCTTTATTACACTTTATATGACAGGTGGAATATTAATTTACACATTTTATGAACTTCTACAAATATTCAATTATTTTTATATTATCGCTGAATCCGCTCATCAATCCTTAAAGGTTATTTGTACCATATTGAAACTGGTATAAAAGACTAACACATTTTTTTACTTATAGATCCAAATATGATTTTTAAGTATAATATTGTGATACAATATTAGTTATCAATATTACAATAAAAGTAGATATTAATAATTTATTTGTGACATTTTCTAAAATAAGTTTTTTTATCTTATTAGGCAATTTTTCATGTACTATATTATAACGGTAAGCGAGTTACCGATCAGCTGAGTAACTAAAAAGAGTATCGAGAGTGATGCGCGCGCATGGAACGCGCGCGAGAATCGTGCGCGAGAGGGGAACAAGACAGATTTCGCGCGCGCACGGCAACAACAAGGTGTTGGTGACCGGTGATTGTTTTGTTACGGCATAAAAGAGCGAAAGGAGTGTTGTGCGTTGTGTGTGGGTGTGAGCAGCTTCTCCCCACTAACCTTCACGTCGGCGTGCAGCAGCACCTCTCACAGGCAGTGACAAAAGGAGGCCCGGCGAATCCCACCTTCTCGACCGTTGGAGAGAGAGAGAAAGAGATATACGCGTACGAGCTCTCTCTCAGTAGCACAGCCTTTTCCCGCCGAAGCGAGATATTCAGATACGCGGTAAGTGGTGCACCACATTTAGACCCGCGTGTCTACTTAATATTTCGCGTCCCGATTTACCTGGTACGGTCCAGGTGAGGAAGCGATCCTCCCTTTTCCCCTCTCGTGACAATACCCGCACGGATAGAAAGGTCGGTGGTTCGCGGGAGCCACTTCACGAGAGAAGGCGCGCGTGACGTAGTAAGCTTCTACGTAAAAGCCCTCTACGTCAGAGATTCATACGTCACCCGGTGTGACGTATGCCATCAGGTTAAGCAGCCGATCATATCCGGATCGGTTGCTCGTAATCGACAGTTCAATAGATTTTAACTGATTCTTTTCGCGCTGACCTCGGGGGTAGTCATCGGTACAACTCCCCGTAAATTGTTAACGTTAATTTTGTAGTTAATTTATTAATAGTTAATTGTTTAGTTAATAAATTGACTCGGCGAGACAATCCTTCTCCCCGATTAACAATAATATCGATTGTTGATAGTGTTTTACCGGTTACCGTCCTATCCTACGAATACCGCCCTCTCCGGTGTTTATCCTAGTTGGTAATTTTGGGCATAGGGCCCAACACACGGTATATAAGTCAAACGGAGTGTTTGACGTTGTTAACGGCATTGCACGGGAATCAAAGGGATTCCCGGCCGCATCGTGGGACTGCACACTTAAGGTTGGTAAGTTGGGATAGATTGGGCCTAACCGTGGGCCTTACATATCCCCAGTACCCACCCCGATACAACTGGCGCCCAATACGTGTGGATTTTGGATACAGGACATCGGAAAAATTAACAAGCACGATATAGTTGTTCAATTGTTAATAATATTGTTAATTAACAATTGGATAACTCGCGAACAACAACGAGGTCAGCAGTCGCGTTTCGAAATTGTGAAGTATATTTCGGTACTCTTTCGTTTCCCCTCGAGGCGGGATTTGTTTATTAACAAATAGAATTGTTATAAACAAATAAAAATTTTTTTATAACAAATAAAATTTTTTTTTATTTTTCTCGTCTCGACTACTTAGTAGTAGACACAGGAAATTGGTTCCTGGTCGAACATAGGTGGCGCCACTAGAAAAAGGTTGCACAAATAGGAATCTGGTGGGTTTTCGAACGGAATCGATAGACCGACCAACGTTGCTTGGAAATTGGGTAGTTTGGACCAAACCAAGTAACTAGCGCCACCTAGAGGAACGAAAGAACGCGACACAGCGCGACATAACCTGGTGGCAATTAATCGGTCTAAAGAAATTGTTTGTAAGTGTATGCAAGGTTTAACTGGTTTTTGCTGGCACAAGACAGGAAGCTTATAACCTGGCTCAGACCTTTACAAATTGTATTATAGGTTATATTTTTGTAAGAGGTCAAGCGCGCGGTAACTTTAATTATTTAATTTATTTATTTATTGATTTATTTATTATTTATTATATAGTACCGTTAAGTTAGCGCAAGGTAAGAGCCAGGCAGTAGTTTATCGTAAATTTATTAGCAAATTTGTTAAAAATAGTTTAAACTCGGTAGTGCTTCCTGATCAAAGTAAGACAGGACTTACTTTTGGCATCCGGTTTTGTGCTTTAGCGGTTAGCGTAGGTAGAAGCAAAACCCAGTTACGCGGATTGGACACTTGGCAAGTAACGCCAAAGTTAAATATTCGACAGCATATAACCTTGCACACACATAGTGCGTCAAGCCAGCTAGGCTACTTACTCTGAAACGTATAAACGACGCTACAACTGAAGATGGCCGCTCAGCAGAAAGACGTCGATACTCAAATCGATGCATGGATCGAGACGCTCACCAGGGAGCAAATTGAATTACACCTGGACACCTTGAACCTAAAATCGGCAGGCTCGGTTCACAGGAAAGCCGAGGGACTCCACCAGTGGCTATTAGGAAATTATTCGGCCCAGGAGTTTAACCAGGAGGAAGATGAAACCAAGCAGTTCGCAGCCGTCTCCAACGGAGAAATAGGTGGCTGCAGATGCTAGGTGAACATCAAGACGAGGAGTCTCATGAACCTAGTCCAGATCAGGAAATGTATCTGGTACTGCGGGAGAACGCTGCGGTTAAAGACAACCTGCACAGGACGGTGCAGGTTTTCGATGACGTCGAGCCAGATGAAACGACGTCAGCCGCGTCCAACACAGAGCCTCAACCCGAACGAGAGGAAGAATGGCTGTCATTGGTCTCAGAAGAGGGAAACATTTTTAAAATCCCTCGATCGTTCTCCCAGACCTTGGTGCAGCTTATCAAAAAAGTGAATGACCTTACTGTAAAGGTGGATAAGCTGATGTCCGAGCGCACTCAAACCGCTCACAGCACGAGATTGGACGGTGCCAACCAATCTCACCATGTGCAATTTCAGGACACAGATACGTGTTATGGTCCTAATGTGAGCGAGATAGGTGAGGCGCAAGTAAATGGCGAGCAACAACGCGCAAGCGCCCCTCAGTCTAAGCCTGATGGAGCTTGGAAGGGGGGGAATGCGCGCGAGTCCCAGAGGATTCCTCAAGCGCGCAGCTCGCCAAACAAGGATCGGACATTCTCAACACCAAGCTTCTCGACGTCATTGAGGTTGAATGGGACACCTCGGGACGGTTCCTGGTCGAACATAGGTGGCGCCACTAGAAAAAGGTTGCACAAATAGGAATCTGGTGGGTTTTCGAACGGAATCGATAGACCGACCAACGTTGCTTGGAAATTGGGTAGTTTGGACCAAACCAAGTAACTAGCGCCACCTAGAGGAACGAAAGAACGCGACACAGCGCGACATAACCTGGTGGCAATTAATCGGTCTAAAGAAATTGTTTGTAAGTGTATGCAAGGTTTAACTGGTTTTTGCTGGCACAAGACAGGAAGCTTATAACCTGGCTCAGACCTTTACAAATTGTATTATAGGTTATATTTTTGTAAGAGGTCAAGCGCGCGGTAACTTTAATTATTTAATTTATTTATTTATTGATTTATTTATTATTTATTATATAGTACCGTTAAGTTAGCGCAAGGTAAGAGCCAGGCAGTAGTTTATCGTAAATTTATTAGCAAATTTGTTAAAAATAGTTTAAACTCGGTAGTGCTTCCTGATCAAAGTAAGACAGGACTTACTTTTGGCATCCGGTTTTGTGCTTTAGCGGTTAGCGTAGGTAGAAGCAAAACCCAGTTACGCGGATTGGACACTTGGCAAGTAACGCCAAAGTTAAATATTCGACAGCATATAACCTTGCACACACATAGTGCGTCAAGCCAGCTAGGCTACTTACTCTGAAACGTATAAACGACGCTACAACTGAAGATGGCCGCTCAGCAGAAAGACGTCGATACTCAAATCGATGCATGGATCGAGACGCTCACCAGGGAGCAAATTGAATTACACCTGGACACCTTGAACCTAAATCGGCAGGCTCGGTTCACAGGAAAGCCGAGGGACTCCACCAGTGGCTATTAGGAAATTATTCGGCCCAGGAGTTTAACCAGGAGGAAGATGAAACCAAGCAGTTCGCAGCCGTCTCCAACGGAGAAATAGGTGGCTGCAGATGCTAGGTGAACATCAAGACGAGGAGTCTCATGAACCTAGTCCAGATCAGGAAATGTATCTGGTACTGCGGGAGAACGCTGCGGTTAAAGACAACCTGCACAGGACGGTGCAGGTTTTCGATGACGTCGAGCCAGATGAAACGACGTCAGCCGCGTCCAACACAGAGCCTCAACCCGAACGAGAGGAAGAATGGCTGTCATTGGTCTCAGAAGAGGGAAACATTTTTAAAATCCCTCGATCGTTCTCCCAGACCTTGGTGCAGCTTATCAAAAAAGTGAATGACCTTACTGTAAAGGTGGATAAGCTGATGTCCGAGCGCACTCAAACCGCTCACAGCACGAGATTGGACGGTGCCAACCAATCTCACCATGTGCAATTTCAGGACACATATACGTGTTATGGTCCTAATGTGAGCGAGATAGGTGAGGCGCAAGTAAATGGCGAGCAACAACGCGCAAGCGCCCCTCAGTCTAAGCCTGATGGAGCTTGGAAGGGGGGGAATGCGCGCGAGTCCCAGAGGATTCCTCAAGCGCGCAGCTCGCCAAACAAGGATCGGACATTCTCAACACCAAGCTTCTCGACGTCATTGAGGTTGAATGGGACACCTCGGGACGTCGGCGGCATTGTTAGGAAGTGGCAGGTCAAGTTCTCTGGCGACAAGAGCCAGAGCATCGACGCCTTCCTAACCAGGATCGAGGATTGCAGGATCCTGGCCAACCTGTCAGAGGACGAGTTATTGCCGTCACTCTCGGAACTTCTGACAGACACTGCCGCCACGTGGTACCAGAACGAGAAACACAAGTGGCACTCCTGGCAAGATTTCGTGACTTCGGCTAAACGTTGGTACGGAATGAGCCAACGTTTCCAGCAGAGGATCATCGCCGAGTCCAACGCACGGACTCAAGGACCCGATGAACCGGTTAGGGACTATATGACGTGCTCTATCGCAATAATGCGAAAGATAGTCCCTCTGCCGACTGAAGCGCAGCAGCTCGATCATTTGTATCGGAACATGCTGCCACAGCTTCAACGGCTGTTCAAGAGAGCGGAAGTGAGCTCAATTGAGCAAATGCTGGACCTCGCCACGGAAGCGGAGCAGACGATAGAAGGTGAAAAAGTATATCGTCCACCACCTACGGAGGAAGGGTCTCTGCTTCCCGAAATGGCGTATAAGCCGAAGCGGAAAAAAGGTTCGCCGAAGGCTAAGGTAGCGGCCGCTGAGGTAAGCCCAGCCAAACCAAGCGTGCCAGACGTCGTCGCCCGCATCGCAAAGATGCCGGAGGATGCGCTGCGGCTCCTCGTCTCTTAATTAGCGTCGACGACCCGACAGTCCCGTAGGAGAAGCCCAAGGTCTGGCTCTCCTAAGAAAGGCTCGCCGGCCAACCGATCTCCGAAGAGTAGGAGGTCTGGCAGACCTACTGGCCCGAGTAAGAGCTTCGGACACCGGCAGGAAAAGAAGAGTGCTAGTCCACTAAGGGAAAAAGGAAAGGAACAGCCGAAAAACCGAATGGGCTCGACGTTCGACCCGACTAAGCCTCTTACCTGCAAGAGCTGCGGAAAAATTGGATATTCCCTCAGGTACTGTCTGGAGTGTTTGGGAAACGCCAAAGGGAGCGGTTAACCGGGACGAAAACCGCGACCCAAGAGCTTGAGTCCCCGCTGTCCCAGGTGAGTTCGAGACAGACTCGCTCCGTCCGAGAGTATGGTCCAGAGAGGAGCGGAAATGGGCCTCAAAACGAGGAACGGTCCCAAAAAGCCAGCAGACCAACCTCATCCTATAAACCAGAGGATGAGAGTCGTTGGTGGCTTCTCGTGGAGATTGAGGGCTTTCGTATAAGAGCCTTATACGATCCCGGAGCCTCCACGACCGTGATGGGACCCAGCGGTCTGCAAATCGCCGCAGCATTGGGCAAGGAGCTCATTGTGGCGAACGCCGTACGCGTAAAGATGGCGGATGGTAGTTACCAACCGCTAAACGGTCATGTGATTTTGCCTTTCACTGTCGGGAAGGAGACGCGTGAAATAAGGGTAGCGATCATACCACATCTTGACGCCGAATGCTACGTAGGAGTAAATTCGTACGAGCATTCAGAGCCATATTGGATCCGGATAGCGACCGCCTGTTCCTCAAAGACAGCAAGCAGCAGATCCACCTCGAAGTTGCTGGAATAGGGGGTATGGCCACCCTCTCGTCCGCTGGGATAGCGGACGCAACCGAGGCAGAAAGGGAAGAGCTGCGAGAGCTAGTAAGCAACGTGCTGTCTAATACTTCTCCCAAAATCGGGCGAACCCAACTCATCGAGCACTCGATTGACGTGGGATCAGCTCGCCCGATAAAGCAGAAGTATTACCCGGTGTCGGAGAAGATCCAGGAGGAGATGCACCGCCAGGTCCGAGAGATGCTAGATTTAGAGATCATAGAGCCCTCGGACAGCGGTTGGTCAAGCCCCGTGGTGATGGTACGCAAGGAGAACGGATCACGTCGGTTTTGCATTGACTTTAGGAAAGTCAATGCGCTAACGAAACCAGACGCTTATCCCCTCCCGTTCATGCAGGATATCTTACGCAAGCTGAAGAGATGTCGGTACATTAGTACTCTGGACATGAACTCAGCGTATCATTAAATACCTCTCCAGAAGGAATCGCGTCCTTATGCGGCTTTCACAGTCCCGGGGATGGGACTGTATCAGTTTAAGCGGATGCCGTACGGATATAGCGGACGCAACCGAGGCAGAAAGGGAAGAGCTGCGAGAGCTAGTAAGCAAAGTGCTGTCTAATACTTCTCCCAAAATCGGGCGAACCCAACTCATCGAGCACTCGATTGACGTGGGATCAGCTCGCCCGATAAAGCAGAAGTATTACCCGGTGTCGGAGAAGATCCAGGAGGAGATGCACCGCCAGGTCCGAGAGATGCTAGATTTAGAGATCATAGAGCCCTCGGACAGCGGTTGGTCAAGCCCCGTGGTGATGGTACGCAAGGAGAACGGATCACGTCGGTTTTGCATTGACTTTAGGAAAGTCAATGCGCTAACGAAACCAGACGCTTATCCCCTCCCGTTCATGCAGGATATCTTACGCAAGTGAAGAGATGTCGGTACATTAGTACTCTGGACATGAACTCAGCGTATCATCAATACCTCTCCAGAAGGAATCGCGTCCTTATGCGGCTTTCACAGTCCCGGGGATGGGACTGTATCAGTTTAAGCGGATGCCGTACGGATTGGCATACGCCGGCTCGACCTTCCAACGCATGATTGACCAAGTGGTTGGTCCTGATCTCGAGCCCAATGCCTTTTCTTACCTCGATGACATTATGATAGTCACCGAGACATTTGAAGGGCACAAGAAGTATCTCGAGATGGTGCTAAAAAGACTGACCGAAGCTAACTTGACAGTAAATAAGGACAAGTGTGTCTTTTGTCAAGATGAGGTAAGATATCTTGGCGTGCTGGTCAACAGGGATGGAATTCGTCCCGACCCAGCCAAGACAGAGCCTATAAGGATTTATCCGGCTCCCAAGAATCTCAAACAGCTTCGACAATTCCTCGGCATGGCGTCGTGGTATCGGCGTTTTATGCCGGATTACGCCACGATTGCCGAGCCACTTACCCGTCTCACAAAGAAGAACCAAGAGTACGAGTGGTTAGATGAACAGGAACAAGCCTTTGCAGATGGACTGTTTAGCCTGCACACGGACACGAGCGATACCGGCATAGGAGCCTTGCTCGTCCAAGAGATAGTTTGAGTTTGCCAGTCGCATTCTCACAGCACCCGAGAAGAATTATAGCGTTACGGAGAGGGAATGCTTGGCCGTGGTCTGGGCTATTAATAAGTTCAGACCTTACATCGAAGGGTACCACTTCAAAGTGATAACGGATCACAGTAGTCTGCGCTGGTTGTGTAATATGAGAAATCCAACCAGCCGACTAGCGAGATGGGCTTTAGAGCTTCAAGCTCACGACTTTGTCGTCGAGCACAGACAAGGAGCTCTGCATCACGTCTCCGATGCCCTATCTCGCATGTATGAAGACGACGAGCCTACAGTAGCAGCAATGTCGTGGGCTCAAACTACTGAAGATCTTTGGTACCTGGACTGGATCAAGAACGTTTCCGACAGACCCCGTGATTTCCCCGACTGGAAAATTGTTGGAGGAAATCTGTACATCTATCGCCCCGACACGGAGTTAGAGGAAGTGATGGATGACGAGCAAGCATGGAAGCTGGTCGTGCCCGTAGAGAATCGACACTCTATTCTGAGAGAGTGTCACGATGATCCATCAGCTGGCCATCTCGGAAGGGAAAAGACATTCGCCCGCGTGGCCCAAAACTATTATTGGCCAAGGTTCTACGCAGAAGTTGCGGATTACGTCAGGCGATGTCAAGTGTGCCAGCAATGTAAGGTCGAGCAACGTGCTCCCTCAGGGTTAATGGGTCACCGTCAATCGGACAGACCATAGCAGGTGGTAGCAGGAGATATCACTGGCTCGCTTCCACGCTCTAGCCGAGGATATGAATACATCCTAGTATTTCAGGATTTATTCACGCGCTGGATTGAAGCAATCCCGATACGAAAAGCTAACGCAAAGACGATAGTCCGCGAGCTTCACGAACGAGTGATTAACCGGTTCGGCACCCCGGAAGTATTTCATTCGGACAACGGGACCGAGTTTAAAAATAAACTCGTAGACGAATACCTCGAATCTAAGGGAGTGTATCATTCGACGACACCCCCTTACCACGCACAGGCCAATCCTGTCGAGAGGGCCAATCGGACCCTTAAGACAATGGTAGCGTCGTATATCCAGGATAAGCACAGCGACTGGGACGACAAGCTGCCAGAGTTAGTCTTTGTCAAAGTTCTACTGGATGGAGCCCGGCTATGCTGAACTATGGTCGCCAACCCGAGGCGCCTAGTACAGCTCGTCGAGAGCAAGTCCGGCTTGCCCAGCAACAGTTTGAGTTTCGGAGACTGCAGGATTGGAACGACAAAATCAAACAGTTGCCAAGACTGCACGAGAACGCAAGTCGTCAGTCGGCTGCCAGTGAGGCCCGGCAAGCCGAAATCTTCAACTCACGACGAAGGCCAGCGGAATTCGAGGTAGGAGATCTGGTCTGGAAACGCAACCGGATCCTCTCGTCCAGCGCACAAGGTATCTCGGCTAAGCTTGCTCCGAAATATACAGGGCCATATCTGATCATCAGTAGGAAAGGTATGAATACCTAAGTCATACAAGATGATCAAGGGGACCAAGAGATACGTCCCCGAAGATGATGCTGAACCAAACGATGAAGAGCAACCTACGAGATCTCAACCGTCGAGGGATCAACAGGTGAAGTGCGACCCACCTGTAGCGAGCAAAGCCTCCCCTGCGAGGGAGTATAATGCGAGCGAGTCACCTAGCGAAGGGACTCGGTGTAAACCGCGTAAGACGTCGCGTACGTCCTTAGATAAGGCCCCTGCTACCAAACGACCACGTGGTCGTCCCCGGAAAGCGAATGCGACCGTGCGACGCCGATCCCCAGTAACACGGCAATTAGATGCGCAGCCAGAAACTGTTCCCCTTAGACGAGGACGAGGGCGTCCTCGTGGATCGAAGTCCACATAAAGAACAGTATCGTTTAAAACGATGGGCCATAACCTGAGATCGTGATTTTTGTTGCAGATGATCATCGAGGTTGAGCAGGAAGCCCTGGAGTTCCTCCTCGTCAGGATGATAGACACCCTGGCCAGCCACGGCGAGATGCAGACGGCGGATGTCCTGTCTGCTGTAGTTGCTGCCGTAGGTCATCGGCAGCAACAGCTCCAGGAGGAGCATCGCCGTGGCCAGGAGGATATCGCCGCCGTCGTCCTAGAAGAGGTCCTGTAGGACGGTCAGGGCGAGGACACGGCCTACGTAGCGACCCCTGCGGACCGCTTGAGACAAGCGAAAGGGACGATACCCATGCCCTCTCCGCCGAAGACAGCACCCGCGACAGAAGAGCGGATGGAGAAGGAGGGCAATCCGGTATCGGATCGTCCGCAGGGGAAGACTGAACCGGAACCAGCCAACACCAGACCCCAGCTCCGTCGTCCCCACTCCAACGGGTCCCAACCCGCAACCTCTGCGGTGACAGAGGAGGGGTGACCCAAGACACAGGAAGAGGAGTGGCAGGAGACGGAGGCTGCCCTCAGGCACATGAAAGCCCTGAGGGTTCAGCTACGGGCAGCCGAACAAGAGGCCTAGGCAAAGTTCGATGCTTTTGCCGAGGCTCATCCGACGGCTCCCATCACCAAGGGTGTCTGGGGTGAGCGAGTTCAGGACCTCAAAAGGGAGCGCGAGGTCTTGGCAACATTCCGTGCTCAGCAGCGCGAGGCCAAAGAAAAGGCGGTGACGGAAGAGAGGAAGCGCGAGGAAGAGCGCCAGCAGCGGCTGAGGGCTGAGGCAGCCTATAGGCAGGCTGCTGAAGAGCACCGGCGTCTCCAGCAGAAAGCGGATGACGCTAAAAGAAGAGCCGCTGAGCTGGAGGCGCGGCTGCGGTCTCAGTCCTCCACGAGCGGAACGAGCGGTTACAAGGAACCGAAGTGTCCGCTCTGCCGCTGCAAAGGGGTCGTTGACCCAAAGAAATGCCCTCGCTTCAAGGCGCACGCCTAAATCAAGGCGGGGCGCAGGAGGCAGGGCTGAGAGCCATCAGGAGACAACGGCCCAATCCTCCAAATGTATATAGATACTTTTTGTCTTTATTAAAGTTTTATAATAAAAAAATAAGGTGTACCTCCTGATTATTTATCCTCTTTCCTGTTCCTCGCGGTACAGAGTCCACATACAGAGTATGCGGAATCTGGAAGGGGGGTATAACGGTAAGCGAGTTACCGATCAGCTGAGTAACTAAAAAGAGTATCGAGAGTGATGCGCGCGCATGGAACGCGCGCGTGAATCGTGCGCGAGAGGGGAACGAGACAGATTTCGCGCGCGCACGGCAACAACAAGGTGTTGGTGACCGGTGATTGTTTTGTTACGGCATAAAAGAGCAAAAGGAGTGTTGTGCGTTGTGTGTGGGTATGAGCAGCTTCTCCCCACTAACCTTCACGTCGACGTGTACAGCAGCACCTCTCACAGGCAGTGACAAAAGGAGGCCCGGCGAATCCCACCTTCTCGAGCGTTGGAGAGAGAGAAAGAGATATACGCGTACGAGCTCTCTCTCAGTAGCACAGCCTTTTCCCGCCGAAGCGAGATATTCAGATACGCGGTAAGTGGTGCACCACATTTAGACCCGCGTGTCTACTTAATATTTCGCGTCCCGATTTACCTGGTACGGTCCAGGTGAGGAAGCGATCCTCCCTTTTCCCCTCTCGTGACAATACCCGCACGGATAGAAAGGTCGGTGGTTCGCGGGAGCCACTTCACGAGAGAAGGCGCGCATGACGTAGTAAGCTTCTACGTAAAAGCCCTCTACGTCAGAGATTCATATGTCACACGGTGTGACGTATGCCATCAGGTTAAGCAGCCGATCATATCCGGATCGGTTGCTCGTAATCGACAGTTCAATAGATTTTAACTGATTCTTTTCGCGCTGACCTCGGGGGTAGTCATCGGTACGACTCCCCGTAAATTGTTAACGTTAATTTTGTAGTTAATTTATTAATAGTTAATTGTTTAGTTAATAAATTGACTCGGCGAGACAATCCTTCTCGCCGATTAACAATAATATCGATTGTTGATAGTGTTTTACCGGTTACCGTCCTATCCTACGAATACCGCCCTCTCCGGTGTTTATCCTTGTTGGCAATTTTGGGCATAGGGCCCAACACACGGTATATAAGTCAAACGGAGTGTTTGACGTTGTTAACGGCATTGCACGGGAATCAAAGGGATTCCCGGCCGCATCGTGGGACTGCACACTTAAGGTTTGTAAGTTGGGACAGATTGGGCTTAACCGTGGGCCTTACATATCCCCAGTACCCACCCCGTTACAATATCTATAATTCAATTCTAAAATATATTATGCCCATTTACGAATATACCCTAATTAAAGGTTTTTACAATAATAATAATTATAGTATTTAAAATTTTTCAGAAAAAAATTTTATTAGTACTTATAAATATACTCTTTACATTTCTTTTTTTACATTCTTCTCCTCTTTTGTAGCTAAATATAGCTACGGCTTTAGGTAAATAATATAATGCTATATTTTTAATGGCAGTAAAAAATGTGCATTTTGAAATAAAAAACAATTCTCTGATATTTTAATATAAAAAAATAAAACTGTTATTTCTTATGTTTATTTATTAAAAACGACTATTATTTTGAAATAATCTTTTGTGTTATTTATTATTACTAATCTTCACGTTAATAATTTGTTTATGCCTTATTAAATGTATAACGTTAACTTCATGTATTTAAAACTATTTTGAGGGAACATTTTTATAAAACACTTTCCAAAAAGGAGTAAAAATTTCCAATTACAGTTGCTCGCGTCAAATATACGCTCTACCGTTATTACAAATTAATAGTCGATCGATTAGATTTTCATTTTGCGAGTTCGGGGCAAAATCGTAGACTGAGCCCTTTTTTCAAACCCCGCCGTGCTGGCCCAGGATTCCCTTTACTGCTTTACTCGATGCTTCGTAGCACGATTCGGACGGCCATCATTAAGGGCAATAAAACTGAACGACACGTCGGTGCGCGTACTTTGCATGCTCATTACCTGTCACAACAAGCTCGGTATAGGTGAAAAGGAGTACGTGAGAGGTGCGAGGGTGAGATGGCGCATCTCCCCTCCATGGTCACTTCTGCTCATCTCGAGGGACCCTTTTGGCATTCTGGGTTAGTTTAATTCTGGTTGCCGCTCTAGCAACTCGTGACTGAAAACAGTTCCTTTCCCGATATAAGCGTTTGGTTCGTGTAGAGAAATTAGTGCTCGGTGCGTAACGATTCACGTCTAAGACACATTACCACCTGCTAAATTGTATTCGCTTCAGTGTGTGTGCGGTCCGATTCGTCGTGCGTATTGGATAATCAGCGGCAGCCGCTATAGTTATCTAACGGTTTGTGCAACAGTGTGATCACTGCCAACCGTTTCGCGGATAATTACCGCTCTTGTGGCCAATCGCCGTAACGTTACGAGGACTCGAGATCGCCACTTCATCCAGGTAGTCGACTGTGATCGAGTCGAGCCCTGGACTGACCTACGCTCCCAAGGACCGCTACACGACTGCAACTGGCGCCCGCGTAAGAACCATCCAGCGTGCGAAAATTTAATATTGTACATATAAGGTATAGATGATCATCTAATATTAACTTCCACGGTTACCTATTTGTTTGTACATTAATATCGTAATTGTCTTGTAAACTCATGTATATTAATTCATAACTAGTATAAGCTTATCTCCATAATTAGTTAAAGTAAAATTACTTTTAAATACCAAGCTTTTTCCCCACTTCAACTGGGATTTTTTAACGCTAGTATTTCTTCTTTTTGCATTAGCTTTTAAATAAATTTCATTTTCACCTATCACAGTGTAAATTAATATTTTGCCCTACATTATTTAGCTTACTACATTTATTTATTTTATTCTAACCAATCTTATGTAATAAATTGTGACGGAAATCGTCACACAACTATTCGCGGCAAATACAGCATTTAAAACTCCTTTTAATTGTAAGTCGTCGGAGCCTTTGGTATGTCAAGGCCAACCGACGACATTTGTTTACGTATATCAAGTGTACAATTACGCGCGCAATAGTACGTAGGGATGAGAGCGCGAGTGTGTGTGTGTTTCCCACTCTCATCCCTTTTTCGGAAATTAGACAATTGCCTACCAGTACGTCCCGATCCGCCGCTCGAAGCGGACAAATCTATCCGGTGTAATCGAGTTTATAGTGTTTTTGGCTAATAAGGCGCGTGAGGCGCAAATAAAGCCATCGGAACCCGGATTATCCTCGCGAGGTGTACCGCGAGTGATTTGGTGAGTGAGTAGGACGGGAAGTGGGTGAGTGGGTGCGGACGCGGTTCGCGAGGCACTCGCCGCGGCACAGGGCCGCCTCTCCAACACCGCTGCCGACGTCGGTCCTCCGTTGTCCAGGAGGACACAGGGACACGGATCGGCTGGGCCATCCACGGGGCGCATCCCGGTAAGTTTTATTTATATTACCGCGCGTTCCCCCCTTACCCCGAGTGTATGTGTGTGTGTGTACATCGGAAGTGTATTCGGGTACGCCGGTACCCGAATAGCGGAGATCGGGGTCAAGTCAACCGCAGGCGAGGATCTCGATCCGGTTGACTCCCGATACTTCCGCCCGAGCGAAATAACCTTTGTCGCGGCACACGGCCTGGATGGCCTTTTGTTAAATAATTTATTAAAATAAATAATTTCTATTATTATTTTAATTGTGATTGTTTATTGGAATCTCCCCGCTCCCGCCGACATTCATTAATTTTATATCGTGTCGAGGCAAGGAGGATTGCCCGAATTCTCCACACCGATCGTCCCAGCGAACTCGTGTTTCTGGCGATAGCCCGCAGTTCGCGATAACAAAATAAATTAATTGTGTGCGCGGTATTGGGCAACGCGGCCAAACGGTTTTATTAATTACATAAAATAATTAAGTGTACCGGGTTCGCGAATACCACGTTACAACATAATCCATCAGCTAAATATCAAAAAACACCTTCTACGAAGGTGTAAAAATTATGCAAGTATGGTGTGATTCCAATCATACTTTTGCAATTGTCATTTTACTTTAAAATAAGTTATTGCACTAGAAAGAACTAAAATCAAAATCGACTCGTCAAGTATTTCAGTTGAAAAATAACGCATTTTTCAGAAAAATATATTACATAAAATTTATTTTATAATTTTTAGCCCTCTTATGTCTTACAGCAATAAATAAACAATAATATTTATAATAATATTTATTTGTGCAAAATTAATTTCTCCATATCTAATAAAACAGAAATTTCTTTTTTTTTACTGCTTTTAAATAAAATAATACTTGCACCACCGTTGGTTATGTGTTTCGCAGTACGTTCTAAGTTACTAATCATTTACGATTTTGAATCGATTGTATCTATTCATATCTAAATTATATATGAATAATAATTTATCTAAATTAATTTAAAGCAATTTATCTTGACGACAGAATGATATATGCTAAAGATCTAAAACAACACGGTATTAGATTTAGAAAACTTCTCAAATGCTTACATCAAGCAAACTTAAGTATACAACCGAAGAAGTGCCAGTTTCTCAAAAAAAAGCTCCGTTTTAGGACACGTAGTCGGCAACGGAGAAATTAAAATATACCTTTAAAAATCGCCGCAGTATAGCTATAACCTATGCCCAATAGCCACAAGAAAAACTAACAAATTTTAGATTTTGTGCGAATTATCGCGGATTTATGAAAGATTTCACTTAATTAGCCAGATCATTAAATGATTTACTCAATAGTATATTATGACACTGTTGTGGGAGATGGTTTTCTACCTCCCGCGAGGTTGTTCGCACGAGCGAAGCGAGTGAGAACATCGAGAAAGGTAAAAAAACATCTTCCACAATAGTCTCATACCATATTTTATAACATTAGAACCTCAAAATCTGAAATGAAAGTGGGATTTTGAGGTTAAAATGTTATAACAGAAATTCTAAATTCTAATAGCGCGATGCTCAAACTCAAAAGCCTTCGATACTTTTCAAGACGCGCTTTGTGAGAAGTCAGTGTTAGCTGCTCCTGATCTAGACAAAACATTTATCACAGATGCATCTAATTACGCCATCGGTGTTATCCTGAGTCAATGTGGCTAGGCCACGATAGACCGTGCGCTAATGCGTCTATCTCGTTGTTCTAAGGGGGTGCCATAGTAAAAAAACTATCGACGAAGCGTCGGTAATGTAAGCTGTAATGTACCAGTAGCGCCATCATCCGTTGAAAAATTATATTAATCTATCACCACACAGTAGATGGCGCCAATAGTACATTTCAGCTATCATATTCATTCGCAAATAACCTTTACTACTACTGCACATTTTCCATGCAATCGCTTTCCGCATTTTGATACGCAGACGATGCAGGAATTATGAACCTAAAATTATTACAATAATCAATTTAACAACTATTGCTATACACAATTCTATGCGATCGTTTTCTGCATTTTCTTAGGCAGACGATGCACGAATTGTTACTATTAAATTTTACGATAATCGTTTTGGCAACTACTACTACACATTTTCCATGCAATCGCTTTTGCATTTTGATACGCAGACGATGCAGGAATTTTGAAACCAGAATTATTACTTTAATCAATTTTATAACTATTGCTATACACAATTCTATGTGATCGTTTTCTGCATTTTGTTAGGCAGTCGATGGACCAATTGTTACTATTAAATTTTACAATAATCGTTTTGGCAACTACTACTACACATTTTCCATGCAATCGCTTCCTGCATTTTGATACGCAGACGATGCAGGAATTTTGAAACCAAAATTATTACTTTAATCTAGTTAACAACTATTGCTATACACAATTCTATGCAATCGTTTTATGCATTTTTTTGGCAGACGATGCACGAATAGTTACCACAAAATTATATAATAATCGTTTTGGCAACTACTACTACACATATTCCTTGCAAATTATATTATTAATATATAATTATATTATATTAATAAATTATAATTTATTTTTTTTATTTTTGAGTTTTTTAATATCATAAATGAAATTTTTATTTAAAAATGATTAATTATTATCAAACACTTGAGAAAAAACTACATTTGTCGTATATATTATTGCAGTATCACTTAAATCATTTTCATTTACATTAAGTATTTCTCCTTCTGTATTTGTGACTGTCATTGATAATTTTAAAAATTTTATTTTTAAATTTTTTTCATCTTTAATCCTCGATAATGCTACATATAATTGACCATGACTAAATACAGGTTTTGGTAAATATCAACCTACTTTTTCAAATGATTGACCTTGTGATTTGTATATTGTCATAGCAAAACTTGGTCTAATAGGAAATATTGTCGTCTTACCATATTAAAGGGAATTTCATCCTTTGATGGACTTAAATCTATTCTTGGATTCGTTACGATTTGTCCTGAATTTTTTCCTATTATAATTTCACCATATATAGTATATTGTTTTAATTCGGTAATAAAGAATCTGGTATCATTACATAAACCTCCATTTAAATTCAAATTCCTAAGTAACATAATGATCATTCCTTTCTTTAACACTAATTTATGGGGTGGTAAACCATTTGGCATTAAACAATTTAACAATTCAATCGTAATTGATTCGTCTAATTTATTATTTTCAATATTATTAAAACTATCGATACTCAAATATACTTTACTGTCACCTTCAATTCTTTCAACAATTTCATTATTAATAGCTAAAACGTCATTATTTCTTGGAGAATGTATAACTTTGTCTTTAAAAGTAGATAAATAGTTGATGTTTATTTTGTGTCCAAATATATCATCAATCAAATTATTAAAGGTAATAAATTCATTAGGTATTTTTGTTACTTTATTATTAATTTCAAATTTTTTACCGTTTTTATTTTCTCCAAAATCTAATAACCACTTTTTGAACATACTATTTTGATTGATTAATCGAAAATTATTATTTAAAGTTAATTTTTGGAATAAACGCCATAACGAACTACTTTTAACGCATGATTCTAGTATTTGAGTTCTGTTTCCATAACGAACTATAGGTGGTGTTTGTCGAAAATCTCCAGATGTTACTAATATTTTACCACCGAATGGTTTATTATTGCGACATAAATCTTTGAAAAAAATATCTATAGTATCTAATGCATATATTGAAGTCATTGATATTTCGTCCCAAACAATTAGCTCAATATTTTTTAATATTTTACCTAATTTTGAATTGGAAGAAATATTGTATGTTGATTGTTCATTTAAATTGAATGGTAATTTGAATGTCGAATGTATAGTTTTACCACCTATTAATAAATTTGCCGCAATACCTGTCCAAGCAACAGCTAATTCTGGTATTTTATTCAATTTCACAAATTTTATTATAGTATTTAATAAATAACTTTTTCCATTACCACCAGGACCATTAATGAAGTATAAATTGTTTTTACTTTTATCGTTGAAGGCGTTTATTACTATATCAAATATTAGTTTTTGCTCAGTTATTAAAGATTTTAGTAATATTTCTACTTCATCAATTTCATTATTGCTATCATCAATAACATTCGAATCTAAGTAATTTTCATTATCAATTTTTGGTAGTTTAAATTGTTCCAATGTTAAATGGTGCATTGATAAAATGTTGTCTATAATTCTTAGAGCTTTTTGTTCTTCTAAACTTTCAGGTAATTTTGGTTCAAAAAAATGTTCTTTATATTTGTTATGAAGTTGCAACGCATCACAGTTGCAATCAAAAGATAGAATGCAAGCGAAAAGTTCACATAGTGCGTGTGAAAATTGAAAGCAACAATTTTCTTGTAAACATTCATCCCATTCATTATCAGTAATGATTAAATCTCTCTTCATGCATGCTTCATATAATGTATCATAAACAGTGCCATTAAGTGTTCGTAAATCTTCAAATGATTCGGCACCACGTACATGTAGTAACAATAATCTAAGGAAAAATCGTTCTCTATCTTTAGGATTTACATGAAACATTCTTACTAATATAGGTGTAATGAATTTTTTTCGTTGATTCCACACTATCTTCATTTTATCGTAAACATAATATTGGGGGATTTCAGGATAAGGAACTGATAATCATAACGTCTCTAAAATTAGAAAATTTCGATGTCCGGCATCGAGCTGAATCCAAATCTGGAGTCAGATTTTGGAAATTATAATAATTGGGCCCAATATCGTAGTCGTATAATTAGGCCCACTCTTAGAATGCAAAGTTTAGAAAAATAAAAAATACCATTGTATTTTACATAAAATTTTAAGAAGAAATCATTGTTATCATTTTTTGATAAGACACACCAATTTCAAGTAAAAAATTATTGAATTTTTAGGATATTGGACCCCTGAGTAAAAGCAGATGTATGTTCTATCATCCCGTGCATACAAGAGACTCAAACATCAAACCAAGCGAAATAAAGTCTTTCTATGAAGTTTTGGAGTAGCTGATGATGAATCTGGTGTGAGATATCCGAAATTCTAATGTTTGGGCCCAGTACCCAAATCCAGAATTTTCGAAAACAAAAATTATCACACTATTTTACGTCAAATTTTGTGAGAAAGTTTATCCTGGTGCTTCGTTTAACATTAGAAAAAGTCAGTCGGTACATGATAGGAAAGGAAATGAAATGACTGTGATATATTTCGTTGCCCACTCCATGGGTTCGGTAAAAAAATTAAATTACGTACTAACGCATGACACCACGGGAAGGTTGAAGTTAGGACTTTGACATGCAGCGGTCAAGTCAGTCAGTCGCGTCATTCAAATCAGTCGGTCGGGTCGGTCAGTGAAATCGATGTTTCAATGTTTTTAATCATTTGTTGCGTAACTTTTTTATTTCTTTTTTCGCGCAATATTGGTTATATGTATCTATGTAGTTTGTCGCATTCTCTTTCTTCCATTGAATTTATCTATCAACTGTTTTGCTAATTGAATTCGAAAACTCAGTTGATCTTCACAATTGTAGCCTTTATAAATTTGAAATGATAAATATGAGTTGATAATAGCCATGTCAATAAGGTAATACATTACGGGGTGCCACCATTTTTTTTATCTTCTACCAATGATGTATCTTTCTCTAAATTGGTCGAATTTATCAACACCACCCATAATTTCGTTATAAATTTTGATGCCGATTGGACAAGGAAAATCAACTTTTGTACCTTCTTTCATTTTTCTTTTTATTTCCACAGTTTGTTTTGAATCGTAAGCAGTTTCAAGGAGTGTTACTGGTTTTTTATCAATCCATTTGATAGCTGCGGCGTGTCCTTTTGTCATATAGTCATATTCACCTCTTTTCATTTTATCTTTATTTTTCATCATACCAGGAAGACCCTCGCTATTACTTCTAACCGTACCAACAGAGTAAATTTGCTTCTTCAAAAGTTTTTCCACTAAATTTACCGATGTAAAGAAATTATCAAATGCTACTAAATAATCATCTCCTCGAAGCTCCGAAACCATATTCAAAACAACTTTTTCACCGAGAGAGATTTTGATATTATCACTTTTGCCACAATATACATCGAATTTACAAATGTAACCTGTTTTAGCGTCTGCTAAACACCACACTTTGTAACCACGCTTGATAGCTTTCATTGGTATGTACTGCTTCATTGAAGTATGACCACTGAATGGAATCATTGACTCGTCTACGGTTAGAGTTTTTGAAGGATTATAAAGCAAAGAATTTACTCTATTCATATGCTCAATGAGAGGTCGTACTTTGAATAATTTATCAAAGTTAGGGTTGTTTCTTGGAAGCATTTTGCTATTATCATTGAAATAAATCATGTCTAGTAATTTTTCAAAACGATTAACAGTCATCACATTTGATACTCCCTCGACTCTCAAAAATGCATCGTTACTCCAATAAATTCTAATTCGAAGTAACTTATGGATACCCATCATTATAAACATACCTATAAGGGCTTGAATTTCTTCAAAATTAGTATCAGTCCAGTGTTTGAGCTCCGGATCTTTTTCATAAGAATAATTATTTGTCTCTCGAACTATGAGATTGACCGAGTCCTCAGTAAAAAATTGCATAAAAAAATATTTTTCAACTTTTTTATTTGGAATTGAAAAAATATTTATCGATAGTGACTGCTCAAAATCGAATTCATTTCTAAACGAAGATGTGTCTTTACTCCATTCAGAATCTTCTTTATTTTCTTGGGAATCCTTGTCAGTAGAATATGCATCGGAATCTTCTTCAACATCTGATTCGTAAGAAGACAAATCAGAATTCTCAGGACTGTCTGGTAAATTATCATTCATTTTACACGGCATATTCAAAAAATCTGAACTCCAAAAGAAAGTAACTGATAGAATTTTTATTGGTCTAAAAGAAATATTCGGACTCAGTCAAACTGTTCTCCTGCACTATAACATAATTTGCTATAACACCGCGATTTGTTTAGTAACGTAAAAAAATAATACCAGATTTTTAGAAATCAAAATATAGTTAAACTTTTTTATCTCAATTGAAATACGAAGTTTTCGCTTACATCATCAACAACATTTCGAGCTGATAAATATTTGGAATTTTACATTTTTTTACTGGAAAATAGAGTGTCTAATCAGAAAAATGATAAAAACAATTTCTTCTTCAAATTTTACGCAAAATACGCTCGTATTTTTTATTTTTCAAAATTTTCAATTTTAAGATTGGGCTCAATTATTGTAATTTCGCATATTATGACCCCAGGTTCATCATCAGCTACTCCAAGACTACATAGTAAGACTTTATTTCGTTTGGCTTGATGTTTGCGTCTCTTGTATGCACGGGATGATAGAACATACATCTGCTTTTACTCAGGGGTCTAATATCCTAAAAATTCAATAATTTTTTACTTGAAATTGGTGTGTCTTATCAAAAAATGATAAGAATGATTTCTTCTTAAAATTTTATGTAAAATACAATGGTATTTTTTATTTTTCTAAACTTTGCATTCTAAGAGTGGGCCCCTACGATATTGGGCCCAATTATTATAATTTCCAAAATCTGACTCCAGATTTGGATTCAGTTCGATGCCGGACATCGAAATTATCTAGTTTCAGAGACGTTATGATTGTCAGTTCCTTATATGCACGAAAGGGTTAATAAAAACCAACTGTTCAATGTTGTTTTATAATTTTTGTTAATTAATTTATGTTCAGATCCTTCTTGAAAATATTGTTGATCTTCAAGATGTAGAGCCAATCTATATATTGCATGTGACTGAGAGTGCAATTTGAATTCCTTCAAACGATAAATAGCCTCGGGCGGACAAACGCACCTCGTAGAAATATATTCTGAGATTTCATCATAATTTGTTATATTTTGTTTTTGCACCTTTTCAATTTCTACATTGTTAGTTTCCATAACTTGGCGGAATCCTGTTCTCAGATTTCCTGAGTTGGGAGAGGGTGAGTAACTCGGCCCCCAGTTCCGAGAGTTCGAATTTTACCTCCTGCGATAGTGGAGGAAGAGGATTGCCACTAGTGCGCCTCGAAGTTGTGTTGTTTCGCTGAGCCTGTGTTGGCGATCAACTGTCCAACATGCAGTGTTCGATATACTATACGCTTGGTTATTGTTCATATGCCGTTGGCGACTATACTATTCATCAGAGCGACCGCGGTCATGGAAGACCTTACCCCAGACCGCAACTGCCGAGATGTCTCACAGAGGTGTGTTATCGAATGACGGGAAGCCTTCCAGGCTTTTAAATGTATTTCTCCCGACGTTTCCTTACGTAGGTTCGATGCACCATAACTCGCACGAGAAGGCATTAAGAGCGTCAAGCTCCGAGCCTGATCATGCCGACTACACTATTGTCGAAAGTGAGTGTAGTCGAAAACCCATTTGGCCGGACTCTCTTTGTATTGTTCCGGCTCGGTGTATACCGGGGTGGGAACAGCCTAAAAATGCCTTCGAAAATCATTGTGGAGTTCAACGTACCTTAAGGACTCAACTCAGTCTCTGGCAAGCCAAAGCAGGAGATCAACTGAGGGGAAATTCCTTAGGAATACGTTCCACACGCCTCGAAAGGGCGAAACCAGCATTGTGCAGAAAGTTGTTTCTTGAAAATGGTCCAGGTAACTCGGGTTTACTCGGGTAGATAATAAATTTCCGCCTATCGCCTAGCAAGCGATGGGTCCACCACTGTGGGTAAAGGGCCTCGGCCGGAGTCATAGCAGCTCCCAAAAGCAAGGAACCTCCGAAGCACAATGTAGGGTTGAACAACGTACTTCGTAAAGTATCTTTAAAGCCGAGAATTAGTAGGTTCGCCGAAGTATCTCGTCGAATTGATCCTTTCGATTTTCAGTTGTGAGTTAGTATACTCGTCGAGAGATCGTCTCGAAGCATTGTCCTCTCCGAACAGGACTTATACCTTCGGGTATACAAAGTACCTATTATACCCGGCCGGATGGCTGGGTTTTTCTATTTGTAGAAATTTATTACCCGGCCGGATGGCTGGGTTTTTCTATTTGTAGAAAATTTTCGAAAGTGGCGGAGAGAATGATGTCGGGAAGACAAATCCAGAGACGAGTAGAAGTCCCGCATACTGACCCAGTTTAGCTATGTACAAGTAAAGAGTCCTAAAGACACTTGAAGCGTATTAAGGCTTTACCAGGACGGATGCTTAGTAAGTCTTTTCGAACGGCAGACTGAAACGGACCCGGAAATTCGAATAGCATGGATAGACTAATGAAGGGAGCTCCAATGATACGAGGAACCCAACGAAGGTCTTGATGTGCGATCCAATAGCCTATGCAGTATGCCTTGGCTCCCCACAACTGACCACGTACCATTTACCGATCATGACGTTAAAGGCAGGCAACCATACCTAGCCTTAATCTTGTAAATAATAAAACTGTCCTCGGACAGATAGACCTAAGAGCACGAAATCTTGTATATACACAGAGCCGGGGCACGGCTAATCAAGCAAGTGCCCCGGGAGCGCAAACAGATCGGCCAGATGCCATGTACATATTATATCTAGAGCCGGTGTACAACTAATCAAGTTGCTACCCGGATGCGTAGAGAGATTGGCCATATGCCTTGTAAATATACAAATTATAAAAATCAAATCTAACTATTCCAACTAATCTGTATGAATTCATATGATTCGAAAGTGCACAATTTGAGGCGTGGAGCTCATATCAATCAATCAAAGGCAAAATAGCCAGAGACCACGCCAATGATATGAACAGCACATACAAGATTAAGATTACAAATTAAATTAATCACATAGATCGCATGGGCATAAGCATGCGTGTAAATAAATAATTGTAAATATTGTACATATTGTAAATAGTAGGAAACGGAAAAGTTAGATAGTAAGAAGTCTTGTCACCTTGTCGTCGTTGCGTCGTATAACTCTCTCGTAGGCTCTCTCCAAGCTCCGCATATTTTTACTCAAAACCTCTTCGTCTGTTTTGCGATTTTGCGATTAATTTTATACTTTTTATATATTACATATACACACTCGTTGCTCTAGGTTGAAACTGCCAAAAGCACTTACTAAACAAGAAAATGCCCCCTTCCACCAAGGTGAAGAAGGCGAGGGCCATGAGACAAATGAGACGAGGCATAGCCGAAGGTTCACGTATCGAACGCGCGAACGCGAAACCGGCCGGCAAGCCCTCTCACGGTAACAAAGGAGTCCAAACCGACAGAAGCGCCCAAGAGCCACCAAACTCGAAGGCGGGACTGAAGGTGAGGATACTCCAACTAAACATGGGTAGGTCGAGGGCCGTCACAGACGAAACTCGATGTAGAATGGCCAAAACAGGGCTCGACCTCGCTTTAGTCCAGGAACCCTATGCGCCGAAAGGCACATTAACAGGGTTCGGACTTAGCTTTGGTACAATTACAGGCGCCAGGCCCGACCATACAACAGCGGCAGCTGTGGTTCACAGCTCTGGCGCCTTAACGTACACAAGGGTCTCCCAGTTTTGTACTACCCATTGCGTCTGCTCCATGGTGAGCGGCGCATTTGGACATTTTTACGTGGTCAGTATATACTGCCAATTCAGGGACTCGATAGAGAGATACCTAGCGCAGCTACGACACATTCTATCCTCGCTAAAAGATCAAAAGATCTTAATAGCAATGGACGCGAATGCAAAGTCGTCCTGGTGGGGCTCGCCAGTAAATGATGGCAGGGGTCGAGTTCTCGAGGACTTTGTTCTGGAGCACGACCTGACTGTAATGAATCGAGAGGGGCAACCGGCCACCTGCGTAAGCTCGAGAGGTAAAACCTTTATCGATGTAACGCTGGCGACCAAGAGCCTCAAACCTTTCGTTACGGGATGGTCAGTAGAAGATTGGTCTACGAGCGATCATAGGCCAATCCATATCGTTGTTGACTTCGGAAGGCAACCCGTGCGTCTGCAAAGGGTACTAGAACCACGGTTCAATACCCGAAAAGCAGACTGGGAAGCCTTTCAAGAAGCCCTCAAGGCCGAAAAGTCGCGCCTCTCGGACATGCCGATCAACTCGGAAGACGATGTCGACAAATACGTCGACGCGTTAGAAGAGACGATCATCAAGGCATGTAAGAAGGCGATCCCCATGAAGAGGAGATTTTCTAAATCGTCCCCATGGTGGAATCCAAGGCTGACACATCTCAGAGGTAAGGTCAAGCGTCTAGAGCGCTTATGGCTAACTCAGAGCACAGGAAGCGGGACGACTAAGGTCAGGAGGAGACAACGAAGGCTCAGGAACACACTCTCCCTTATGCGGAGAGCTAAGACCGAATACAAGTCCGAGATTACGAGGTCCAAGAAAGAGAGCTGGAAACAGTTCGTCAGCCGGGAAAGCGAGAAAGACGTATGGAGTCTTCCATACAGGCTCGCTTCAGGCAAAGTACGAACGATGAAGGCTCTCAACACTGTAACAGGAGCTAAAGGATCCACAACAACTTGGAAAGAGACCTGTGACGCTTTACTAGACACTCTAGTGCCAGACGATGACGTATCGAAGGAGACAGACTTTCACGTTGAAAAACGCAGAGCCTGTCTCGGAGGGCTAGACTCCCAGGAGACACCTCCCTTCACCCGGCTTGAAATATTTCAAGCAATCTTTGACAACAAGAACGGGAAGAGTCCAGGCACGGACAGAGTGGAAGTAGAAGTGCTCAAGAAGTCATTACCATTGCTAGACGAAATCGACAAATTGTTCAATGCCTGTTTGAGGTATGGTGTCTTCCCTAAGAGATGGAAGGAAGGAATGCTAATCACTCTTTTGAAATCGCCTGACAGAGATGAGCAGGAGATGAAGTCTTACAGACCGATTTGCCTGCTCAGCGTCATGGGTAAAACCCTTGAACGCCTCATAATAAAAAGGCTTAAAGAACAGCAACAGGACGAGCCAGGGCCTACAGGTATCCAGACATCCGGAGATCAATTCGGATTCAAATCCGGATTGTCGACGGAGGATGCCATCATGAGGCTCAGGCAATTAGTCCAAAGTAGCGATAGTTCTTATGTGATGGCGTTCCCTCTAGACATCTCAGGGGCGTTCGACAACTTGTGGTGGCCGAGTCTCCTCAGTGAGCTCAAGAGTCGAAAGTGCCCAGCAAGTCTGTTTAATTTGCTCTCGAATTACCTTCAGGACCGAGAAGTCTGCATCAGAGCGGACTTCGAAGAGGTCCGAAAGAAGGTGAGCAAAGGATGCCCGCAGGGATCGATTTTCGGCCCAATTGGCTGGAATCTCGATTATGACACCTTACTCAGAGAGCTGCACAGGAACGGGTTTAACGCAATTGCGTACGCCGACGACATTATCACCTTAGTCGAAGGCGAAACCCGTACACAGCTCCAAGAACATGGCCAGAGGATGATGGACATTGTCGAAACCTGGTGCGAACAACACAAACTGGACATATCGATCCCGAAATCGGGTATGATATTATTGAAAGGACGACTCGATGCTCGTAAACCCCCAAAGGTTCAACTGAAGGGGCAAACGATCAAAATGCTAAAAGATATGAAGTACCTTGGTGTAACCTTTCAAGAAAGGTTCGGAGTAACAAAGCACATCCAAATCATCGAATCTAAGTGGTACGACCTACTTGGTCGCTTATCACAGATCTCTGGCGCGAATTGGGGGATGAAAAATAGATCCCTCAGCCTGGTGTACAAGTGCCTATTTACCCCCATAGTTGCGTATGCAGCTGCTGGGTGGTGGAGCGATGTTGATACAGCTGGAAAGAAGAAGCTTGCATCTTTGCAAAGACGGACTCTTATCTGGCTTTCGAAAGCGTATAACACCGTCTCCCATGAGGCACTTCAGGTGATCTCTGCTGCTCTGCCCATCGACCTAGTGTTGAAGGAAAGAACAGCTCATTACCACATCAGGCGGAGCAGATCCGTCCTCGTGAACGACGTGCGTATCGAAGTGGACCCCGACAGTAGAACATTCGAAAGTGACATCTCTGAAGCCAAAAGAAAAGTCCGTAAGGAACTTTTGAACGAGTGGCAGAGGAGATGGGACTCTACAGACAAGGGGTCTACCACGCACAAGTTCATCCGCTCTGTACATGACAGGACTAGAAAGAGTTGGTTACGGCCGAACCACTACACATCGCAGTTCCTCACGGGACACGGGTCTTTTAAGTCTTATCTGCACCGTTTCGGGAGAAGCGAAGACCCGAGATGTAACTGTGGGCTCGAGCAAACTTCTGACCATATACTCTTTGACTGTCCCCGTGTAGCCAAGAGCAGACAACCACTCATCGATGCGGTTCACAGGTATGGCCACACGTGGCCATGTGATCCTTCGGTGTTGGTTGACCGCATAGAGATCTATCGGGCGTTTACCAAATTCGCCCGAGAATTCGTTCTCCCCTCAGATCGGAACTCCGAGGACGGTGACAGCGATGATTGCGAAGTTACTCCACCAACACCAAGTTGGAATGAAAGGGAAAGGTCGAATGTTTCTAGAAAGAGGCCACTTCCCTGGCAATCCAGAGTGAAGCCGTGTACTGTGAAGCTGGTTAGACTGTCTCATCAGGATCTCCAGTCCGTACATCGAGCTTGAAAGGCATCCCCAAAGCCGGGATCGCCTGTTTGAACCCGATTAAGGGAATCGTCAGAACCCTCGACTTCGAACGGCCTCGTGTGAACGACGAGAACAGAGGGTTCAGACACATCACAGAATGCAGAGGAATTTCTCCTACAAATTGCATTCTTATCGAACGTTAGGCCACCTACCGCAAAACCTCCCCGGGGATCCGGGGAGTAATAGGGAGGCATGTTTCGGCATGTCGAAAGTTGGACCAGGATGACTTTACTCTGGTACGCGGGGACTGGGTACGAGCCCCACGTCGACGTACCTCTGTGTCGAAAGTGAAACGTTGGCGTGTCCCAGGTGGGTTGGACTCTGCGTGGTATGTGGTTGCAAGCAGGCTTGACGGGTAAAGCATGGTTGACCCGGATGCCGCTTATGTTCGAAAGCGGAAGACGGCGGGGTGCTAAACACCGCCGCATCCCTACCGAGGATTACGGCTCTAGGCTAACCGTTAGGTCGAACGGAAACGGTGGGCTGTAGTAAGGAGCTTCGGTACACTAACTAGTTAGTGGCCTCTCATCGGGGTTAACCGATGCCATAGGGGCTCTCATGAGAGTCTCACTTTTCGATGGGGAAACTCTAGGCACCATCGCCGACGAATGAAACCGACGAGCTGTGGGGCTTGTTGACGAGGGCTCCGGGGCAGGAAATACTGCGGATTGATGCGGTGACACTGCCCTAAGGAAAGACTCTAGTACAGTCATAGAATACATGTTAGTTTCCATATTACTAAATTTTATTGAAGCTGTGTCTGGACCTTTGTAAAGATACTTAAATAAGTATTTTACAGATTTTATTGTACTACATTTTTCTACATTTATATGAATTTCAAGTTTTAGAAGTAAATATGGATTATATGGAACAACAAAAGTATTATCCGCAGTTTTGTTTTTGGAGTATATAATTAGTGATCCATCATTCCGTCTGCGATAAATAGGATAACCATTATGAGATAATTCTGTTTGTGAAGTAAAACATTTTGGAAATTTTTTTGTGGTGCAATACGTTTTAGTTTTATCCATGCAGACACTATTTTTATTCTGAACTCCACAAGCGCCATGAATCATATTTTGTTTTACTAACTCATATAATCTTGGAAATTTGTTTCTATTAGGAATTTCAGCACATATGAGATTATTAATTTGATCTGTGTTTTGAATTTTATCTTTTTCATCTAACCATAATAACATATGAATATGAGGTAATCCGCGTTTTTGAAATTCGATTACATAAATGTATGAATTAAATTTACCAAGAATTTCTTGCTGCAGTAACTCGTTCATTAATACCTTTACTTTCTGATCAAATACTCGTACTATTATATCTGGTCTATCGAGGGTATCTTCGTATTCTAATAAGTTTTCTGTATTTTTTTTCCATTTGGGATTACAGTCATTGTTACAAAAATGTCCGGTTTTCCATTATTTTGCATTATGGTTGTTGCATCTAAAAAGTTCTGTTGCATTGCTCTCGGGCTGCCTATAAAACTAGATGGAAGAATAACCATTTTACCAATAGAAATATTTTCATTACTATATCTATTGTTAAATTGATCCATTAAACCTTTATATTGTTCTGTTCGTATATTATGTTGATCTTTTCTTATAAAATATAAACGATTATTTTCAACTTTTATCCATGAATTGAGAATACATTGATTGGATAAACTTTTGAGATTTAAACATGGATTAAATTCTTTTCGTATACTAAATCTGTATGAATAATATTGTAAAGCAGTTATATTATCATATTTTTGATCACCTGAACTTTTCATAAATGGTTTCCAACCTGAATCACCGTATGGAAATATTAATGGATATACCATTGGTTCAATATCTTTGTTAATAACTGCAATTGTTTGAGGTTTTTATCCTTTTTGAAAAATACATATATCGCTGTTGGAAGGTGGTTCTCCATTTTCTCCAACATATACGATAGCAACTTCATTACAAACCACTATTTATGATTTACTTTTTAATGCTTTATCTCTAGTTAAATACATTTTGATTTCCTGAACTGGATGATTTAATTCAGTTGGACGTACCTGTTCTTCTTTTTCGATTTCATGCATCATTTTATATGCATTTGCAAATGGATTTATTTCACGTAGTACACTATCTAATTCTTGTATTAATTCGTTGTCTAAATTGTTCTGATGACATTGAGATAATCTATATTCATCTGCTATTTTATTGTCTAGTATATATAATTGGTCAAATTTTGGACTTTCAAATTCATTTGGATGTAAAGCATACGTATTGTGGTAAATTTGACCACAAATGTTTAATACTTGCGATCCAGCAGTAGTAAAATGAGCTAATTTTGCACCAAAACTTACACCAAATGCTAATAAATTGTTGTAAATTCTTATATTTTGTTTAAAATTTTTATCTTCATTAGATTGTCCTAATAAATAAGTTTTAAAAGTTTCAGGATACGGAGTGATACTTTCAAGTTTTACTTTGTTTCTATGATAATAATCGGCATACTTATTATCTTTTTTTATTTCGTTTCTGAAATGTTTTACTTCGCAAAATTGACTCGGATTGATTCGAATATCCAATATTACGGTAGTTATCAAAGAAGCGTTTTTTCTTGGTGCATATCGACCACTGAGAGTTACACTGTGTCCATCTGGAAAAAGAAAACAATATTTACTTTGTAGTCTCTAAAAATGTAATGCAATGTAGTAGTTGAATTGTTTCATTGCATAGTGTTTAAAGCATTAAAAAGTAATGAAACTTTTGTCTTTAGCCAAGCATTCGGATTACGATAGTTATAAATTTTATGATAAAATTACAACAAAGCTTGAGTTATGTTTCTGTAGAAAATAAAATTATTGTAACAAATGCAACGGTTGACAATCAATACTTATAAATAATATTATAATTAACAAGGGCAGCCCTTGCTATTTTACATCAATAAAACCAATCTTGAATCTAAAAGACTCGCTAATTAAGGTACTATAATGTACCAAGCACTATGGTGCTCGTTTCCAAACATTACATATGACATTGGCATCTCAAGTTACAATAGAAACGATATAATTATTCCATCGGACTTCCCTAACTAGGCGATAAGTTCGGAAACACCAGGCGCCATGTTTACGCTAGGCATAAACTATTCACCAGGCGAATCACCATGCATGCGCCAGGCGTTCCCTATGCATTCGCCAGGCATATACCTAGGCATATACCCATACATTCGCCAGGCATATACCTGTGTATTCACCAGGTGTATATCTATGCAATTACCTGCATTCACCAGCGCTTGCGAGGAAGTGCTAGCGTTTCCGTGGTTGCTTATATTTATAATTTTGTGTGTATATATATATATATATTAATTTTGGTAAATAAAAATTTATTTGTGCTAATTGCAATTGGGGATAAAAAATCTCATTTAGAAAAAGATTAAAATTATATAAATTTCGATACGCAACCAAGGAAACGCTAGCACTTCCTGGCAAATGCTGGTGTATGCTAGCAAATGCTGGTGAATGCTAGCAAATACTGGCGGATGCTAGCGAATGCTGGCGATTGCTGGTGAATGCTGGTGAATTCGGGTAAATTCATAGATATACACCTGGTGAATACACAGGAATACGCCTAGGGAATGCATAGGTATATGCCTGGTAAATGCCTCGGTATACGCCTGGCAAAGCGCTTGAAGCTTTGTTGGATATACACTGTCAGTCACTTACTTTTACCCCCCCTGGAGCAAAATAGGATAAAGTTTAAAGTTTTGTATCTTTGAAAGAGATCATCGTACAAAAACCAGTCGGAGACCATTTGAAAGCTTATTTTAATACCTTTCGATTCGCCTAAGTCACTTATAAAAAATACTATTTTTTGAAACTATTAAATGGCAATAAACTAGTTTCAAAAAAAAAATTTTTGAACACCTTTTTGAATTCAATGTAGTTTTCAAAAAATTGACGAAACCAAAAAGTTATCCAGATAGATTTTTAGCTTTTTTCAACAGCTTTCGACTGGTTTTTTTTTCATTTTTGTAAATTTATTTTAAACAAAGTTACGGTAGTTTTTGCTCGAAAATAGCCTTTTTTTAAATCTAAATATATTAAAAACTTTTATAGATACAAAAAAATGATAAAGAGAAAAAATGTCACTTTTATATCGTAGAATACGAAAATGTTTTAAGTAAGAGCAAACAAAAAAATTTGTTATTACCTGTATTTTTTTTAAGTACAATCATCTTTGAAAAAAATCAACCTGCAGAGATAAAAAACACAGTTAATAAAAAATTTTTTTGTTTGCTCTTACTTTAAACATTTTCGTATTCTGCGATATAAAAGTGACATTTTTTCTTTTTATCATTTTTTTGTATCTATAAAAGTTTTTAATATATTTAGATTTAAAAAAAAAGGCTATTTTCGAGCAAAAACTACCGTAACTTTGTTTAAAATAAAGTTACAAAAATGAAAAAAAACCAGTCGAAAGCTGTTGAAAAAAGCTAAAAATCTATCTGGATAACTTTTTGGTTTCGTCAATTTTTTGAAAACTACATTGAATTCAAAAAGGTGTTCAAAAATTTTTTTTTTTGAAACTAGTTTATTGTCATTTAATAGTTTCAAAAAATAGTATTTTTTATAAGTGACTTAGGCGAATCGAAAGGTATTAAAATAAGCTTTCAAATGGTCTCCGACTGGTTTTTGTACGATGATCTCTTTCAAAGATACAAAACTTTAAACTTTATCCTATTTTGCTCCAGGGGGGGTAAAAGTAAGTGACTGGCAGTGTACATGGTGTGGTTTAAGTGCAAGTTCTGTAGCTTTTAACTAACGCCGATTAATTTAAATTTACTAAATACATTGCTACATTTGCATGCATCTTAAACACACCGGCAAAGTTCACAACGAAGAAACAAACTTTAATTTTGATACTTCTCTATAATGATAAAACGCAGGCTACTACCTTAAACTTAGTGTTTACTCGCGCATCAATTTTTTAAGCAGTTTAAGATTGTACAAGCAAGCAATAGTCGATAAAGTTTTTCACAACTGAAACGTTCATTGCAGTGCTTTCACCTGCTTCAAATGTGTTGCATCTGTCTAGATTATTAACAAAGTTAAATAATAATATTAGTTCGCACGTACAATTTAGTTTCTAATCTAGAGTTACTCGGACGAGAAAATCTAACTTAAAAACACTGGTTTTACAGTTACTGTGAACGCACTGTGAGAAGGTGCTATCTCGTAGCTAGGTTGTAGAAGGTGCTATCACGAAGCTCGGTTAAAGAAGATGCTACTTCAGAGCCCGTCGAAGAAGGTGCACTGTCGGAACCCGTTTGAAGAAGATACTATCTCAGATACCTTTTAATTTCTTAAATTTTGTCGTAGTACCTCTGAACATTTCAATATGCTTTATTTTCAAATTGGAAAACTCTCTTGAAACCGGGAAAAAATTACACATTTTAGCAAATAAACGAGATTCTTCTATATATACATACATGAGCAAATCCCCAAAACTTTTGAAATTTGCTATTAGAAAAAACAAAAATTTCTTTATCAAAGCACAGCTTTAAAAAATTTTTTCCTCGTTCAGTTGACCTTGAATAGCACTAAAAAATATGAGGTTATGATATTTTCAAAACCTTTTCTTTTTAAATAGCATAAATAACCTGAAATTAAATTTGTTTAAATAAAGTCATTTTTAATAGGTCAAGATTGTCAGATATTGAAATAAAAATGTATCAAATAATGTTTACAACAATTGAATTTTATATTTTTCAAATTTTATAAATAATATAACAAATTAATAATTATTAATAACAGTACACTAGTTACAAAAACTAACTATTTAATACAATGTACAAATTTAATTGCATATAATATACAAAACACATACTTTAATACAAGTTGTGAATACTAAGTACTTTTTTTGGTAGATTTTTTTTGTAACCTTTTTCTTTGATTTTGTTACTTTTTTCAATTTTTCACACCAGCGCGAACATACAGATATTTATTCGTTGTATTATATTGATATTAATTTATTATAATTTTTTTAAGGGGTCAAGCCTGGGTTAACTGCTCAAAAAATCGATTTTTTTTTTATTAACTTTTTTTAAAGTATTTCTTACATAAAACATTATCCCAAAATTTGAAAAAAAACAAAAAATTTTTTCGCAAGTTATAATTGAAATAAAGTAAGCATCAATAGACATTATTTCTCTAAAATTATTTTTGCAAAAAAAGACATTTTATTTTAATTTAACTAAAATAATAATTGCGAGGTTTTCGACGTTTACATATACAAGTATATTAAACGAAGCAACTATCAAGCGTAGAGTTTGGTAAAGTAGAAATCTACTTTACCATACGATTCAAATTTAATAGTTAATAAATAAATGATTCTTTTTACTCTAATATACTGCACAAATACGTACAGTTCTATTTGAAGTAAATATTGCCTGCATTGATAAAGTATTTACATTATTTTAGTAAATACTCAGTGGATTTTAAATTAAAAGTATATTTTTAATTTTAAATTTTATTAGTTTTAAGAAATTAATTATAAGTTTATACAAAAAACGAGCAGTAAAACAAATGCCAGACTCAAGTAACAGAATACCTGGTACATCTGCTCATAAAAAAATTATCAACATCAGTAAGATCCAACTACGATGCACTTCCATCAACATTGATCCAGATCAAGTAAAAAGTTAAAAACTGATACCATTGAAGAAAGTAGCACAGAAAATAAAATTATAGATATATCACTACTTTTCCCAACATTAGAAGAATTTTTAGTTTGTCAGAATTGTCATGGTACAGTTAAATTTTCTGAAGTTGATGTGAGAGGTTTGGGAAGTAAAATAACAATAACATGTACAAACTGTTTTAAGGTATTTGTTATTGATTCAAGTAGAAAAGTTGGAAAAAAAGTAACGCTTATGAAATAAATAGATGTTAGTGTACACAATGAGAACTCTTGGTCATCGGCATGCTGGTTTAGTTACTTTTTGTGGAAATATGGATTTGCCGAGTCCAGTTTCTCACAGTAATTATGACATTATTAATACAGAGATAAAAAATGTTTGTAAAGAAGTTGGTAAACAGTCTATGAAAGCAACTGTCGAGCAAGTATATGATTCAACAAGTCAGAATTGCCATATAAGTGTATCAGGTGATGGTTCTTGGAGGAAGCGAGGATTCAATTCTCTTCAAGGTGTTGATACTGCATGAGAATGAAAAAGTAATTGACGTTCCTCCAAAGCAATATTTTTGCAGAGCATGTGAATTGCGACCAGAAGAAGAAACAAAAGAATATAGAGAGTGGTACTTTACGGCATGAAATATACTAATTATATTGGAGGTTTGAAACACTTTCACAAATAAGTACACATAAAATAACTTCAACCACATAATATCGCACTAAGCACAAATACACTGAGCATAACAAAACACTTGTTTATAATTTTATCTGTATTCTGCAAATATTGTATATCTAAGTGTTGACACATTGGTTATGCTGAAATGGAGAAACAAAGAATCAATTTCTTGACATAAACAAAATATAAATTTAAGGTTATGCAAATACTTATCTGATATAATTTGTTCATGCAGTTTTATAAACCACTAGTTTTTTTTACTTATTTTATTTAGATATTATATAATATAATATATATAATATATAATTCTACTTGATATTATAATAGCTTAAAACTGAACTACAAACGTGTGGCTGGTGCACACTTCCATTAGCAGCTGTAACACTATCTATGCCTCTCTCTTTCTCTATCACCTGACAAGGCTATTCGAAAAATCAATAATCTTATGGAAGACTTGTCATGTGAGAGAGAGAGAAAGAGATATTGTACACAACTGTCAAACAGTATTTGTTTTTACTGCATTCTTTACATACTTTTAATTAAATTTAATGCTTATAATAAAAATTATAATCATATAATATAATATAATAATCATAGTATAAATATTATTATATAAAATAGTCATAAACTATATATAAAATAATCATGTATTAATATTCAATAATAGCTAAGTATTCTTTTAGTTTTAAAAAATTTTATTCCTCTTTTTATAAAGAAACTGATTCTTGAAGTTGACTTTCTGTTATTTTAGATAATACATGTATATTAAAAAAATATACTGAGTATTATATTAATAAAATCAGAAAAAAGTCACTATATAAACCTATTAAATATACATATTATTAAGATTACACATACAAATTGTACGATACCTGAAGAATATGGTATTAGAATTATAAAATAAGTAAAACTTTAAATCTAGTAAGTGAAACTTTAAATGCATTTATCTCATTAATGCTTTTTTAATGATTTTAGCTTACTTGCCGCAGGATATTTCAGAGCCAGGTTGATGAATCACTTTGAAATTTTGGGGAAACTTTTAAAATATATATTTCTACGGACTTATGTTGCCCAATTTTCAAAAAGATAAGTTTTAGGTGAATGTTATGTACGTATATACGTACATAACATTCACTATTTTTCTTGTTATTATCAACTTTTATATTTAATACATTGTTATTAATTTTTTTTCAGAAAAGGAAAAACATAAGTCTGTAAACGTATATTCCATGAACATTTTAAGCCTTATTAGACATTAAAAGATGCATTCAATGCTTCAATATCCTACGGCAACTGCAAAAATTAATCAATTTTTTAATATCATTATAAGTTTAATAACCAGGATTAAAAATGCATTATAAACATTTTTTATATTGATAAATATAATGTATAATACATATATATTATGTAAAAAAAATTAATATGTGAGAAGAATTAAAAAAAAAAAATTATTCTAATAATAATTATTTATTTATTGAAAACATTTAACCCAGGCTTGACCCCTTAATTGCGTTCTACAGCTTAAAGGGAAGCCATACTACCTACAGTACGATTATTCATTTTATTCAATGTAAGCGTATAATTTTGAAATTTAGCAAACCTACCAATAATCTATAGATTTTATAGTATGTAGATACGTTCGTACCATTGCGTTTAAACAAAAATTGACTAAAACAAAAAGAGAGTAACACTTCTATTAGTATTTTTAATTTTTTTCTTGATAAAAGCACATTCTTGAACGTTATTTATTTCAATAGTATTTATTGAAAGGTAACTAAAAAAATTTTTGAAGTAATTTGTCCAAGACTTTTCTTTTTTACAATGGTAAGAAAAATTTTTTTATAGCGAGTTACAACTTAAATTCTTGAAAAAATCATACATTTTCAATTTATAGCTTCATAACTACAATCGATGGTCCAAAATAAACTAATGGACATTATTAGACATCATTTTTTCCATAAGAAACCGTACCGAAGTATCGATTCGTTCATATTATAGCACAGTTCTCCTGGAGTAACAACAATTTTAAAAGTTTTGGGGATTTGCTCACATACACGACAAACTAAATAGACATATGGAGAACAAAATTATCTATTACTCGCTTATCGGGCTATATGAGTCATCAATTTTATTGCATTTCTAGATCGTCGGGAAACATTAATGTTGTTGTATTTTTCGCTTATGGTGCCATGGAATATTAATTTCAATGCAGTTGTCGCTGATGAGGCCACATGGAAAATCAATTTTATTGCCTACCTAGCTTATGGGGTAAGGTGAGTTATTAATTTTCTTGCATTTCTCGCTACATCGGCAGGAAAATTAATTGTAATGCTTTGCTAGCATAAGGGTAAGATGTGTCATGGATTTTAACACATTTGTCCTTACAGGTCCATGTAGAAAATAAATGTTATTGCATTTCTAGCATACGGGGTAAGATGAGTCATTTATTTTAACTAATATGTCTCTTATGGGGCCATATGGAAAATCAAGTTTATAGCACATCTGGTATGCGGGGTACTATGTGTTATTGATTTTAAAGCACATCTTGCTTATAAACCCATATCAAAAATTAATTTTATTACATTTCTTGTTGGCGCAGACACATGGAAAATTAATATTATTGCATTTGAAACATGCGGGTAAGATGATGCATATGTCTCTTATATTTCTCTTTTTGGGCCATATGGAAAATTAATTATTTTGCATTTCTAGCGCAAGGGATAACGTGACTGATCGATTGTATTGGTTGTCTTGCTAATGTGGCTATGTGGAAAATTATATTTATTGCATTTCTAGCATTTGGGGTAAGATGAGTCATTGGTTTTAATGCATTTCTTACATGTGGGTCGTGTGACAAAGTAATTTTATTGCATGTCTCGCATACGGGGCCAGATCTAAAATTAATTTTGTTACATTTCTAGCATGCGGCGTAAGAAAAGTTGATTTTAATGCATGTAACACCTACAGTTGTATGTGGAAAGTTTATTATATAGCATTGTTAGTATACGGGGTAAGATGAGTTATTGGTTTTATTGCTTTTCTCGCTTTTGGTGCCACATGGAGTATTTGTTTTGATGCATTTCATGCTTATGAGGTCACGTGAGAAATTAATTTTAATGCATTTCTCGTTTTTGCGGCCTTGTGGAAATATACTTTATTGCATTTCTAGCATATGCGGTAAGATGAGGCATTTATTTTCTTTTATATCTCGCTTAGGCCATATGAGGAAGCAATTTTATTGCATGTTTCGCTTATGTGGCTATATGAAAAATTTACTTTATTGCTTTTCTAGCATACGGGTACGTTAAGTCATTGATTTTATTGCTTGCCTTGCTTGTGGGGCCATATGGAAAATTAATTATGTAGCATTTCTAGTGTACGGGATAATGTGAGATACTAATTCTATTGCAAATATCGTTTATATAAAAACCACGAATTAAATTCATGGTTTTTTAGGTTAGTAGGGATACAGAAAGTTAGTATTTCTGATCTACTTACGCATAGTAATTGAAAACGTGTTCTATATTTTCGAAAATGCAGTTTAAGCACAAAAATTTTTAGACAAAATTTGCAGAATTTGAAAATAACTATTTAATGTACACCATGACGATAACCTTAAAATTTGGAAAATAAAAGATAACATACAAAAAATTTTCATTTGATCTAGACCATGACTTTGCATTACCTGTAAATTCATTGAGTGTTCAATGTACTTGATTTAAGCATACAGACAATCCGTATTGAAATTTTGTAATTTACCTCTACATAACCTTGAAAAATTGCGAGGTTATGGTCAAGGTCAAATGTTTAATTTTTTGATGTTATCATATATTTTAAATTGACCTATAAATGATTTTGACGGTCCACGTGAAGGACATGGTGAAGTTCATGCACAAAATAATTTTTTCGTTCCTTAGATTTCCGGGAAAAAATATACAGTTTTCATTTAAAATTTCTAAATTGATTTCTGAATAACCTTGAAGATATAGGACAAGGTCATAGTTATAGTCAATATTGGATTACCAAACTCCACAACCATTGTCTGAAACTTTTCTGTGTTCTAGCAGTAGAGAAATTTCCAATTTAAAAAAAATTAATTTTCTATATCCCCAAAAACTAGAGATCTATAAAATAAAAATTCTTTTGGCACCCTAGACTAGAAATGCAATAATAGTAGTTTTCGTGCCAAGACCGTAAAGTAGAACTTTTTCAGCCGAGTGTGGAAAACAGCGTCCGAGGACCTGCGAAGCAGGTCCGAGGATCGCTACTTTACATGCGAGGCTGAAAAAGTTTACGGCCGAGGCGCGAACATTACTTTTCGAAAGAGTATCCGTAAAGTACGACTTTACGTACTGTTTTGCGGACGTAAAGTGCGACTTTACGAACACGTGTACAGTCTTTACGAACACGTGTACAAAAAAAAAATTGTATTGAAATTGCTAAGAACTTTACGGATACTCTCTCGAAATAGTAGTTTTCGTGCCAAGGCCGTAAAGTAGAACTTTTTCAGCCGAGTGTGGAGAGTAGCGTCCGAGGACCTGCGAAGCAGGTCCGAGGATCGCTACTTTACATGCGAGGCTGAAAAAGTTTACGGCCGAGGCGTCCACATGGTGGATACATGTCAATAATTTCTGCTACTGGTCGGTACATACATGGAGATTTAACAATTAGTGGGAGTTTAGGTAAGTTTTGAATTACCACTAAATAAACTATGATTTTATTTATAGGTCTCAGTGGTTATCATTTGTGCTTTTACCAAAAAGCTAGTCAACAAGTTCAAGTAGGAGTTGAAATGGAAAATATTTCTAAAATGCAAGAAGCAGTATAACTCGATAATAGCTTATCAAGTTGATTTACCAAAAGCAGATTTAGTCTTTAAAGGTTAATATTGGGTGATATCACCCCTCCTTGTGGGCAACCTGAGTTAACATTGCCTCTGATCGTGGTGTCCCCTTTGGTAGTTTCCAGCAGGCGGTTGCCGAGCATGTGGCATGTCCATTCAACAAGCATCTCGGGAATTCCGTGATCAATCATTGCTGACTTGATGACCCCCCGAGACGTATTGTTGAAGGCCCCCTCTATGTCCATTGCAACCGCCACTGCGAATTCTCCACATTCAAGTTGTTTATGGATGAGCTGCTTAGCCCTATATAGAGCGGTCTCCGTTGAGTGTCCTGCTCTGTAGGCATGTTGATCCTTGTTCAGAGGCTTGTTTTTTAAGACCCCGTCCCTTAAGAATCTATCTACCAGCCTTTCCAAACTCTTTAGTATGAATGAGGTCAGACTGATAGGCCGAAAATCCTTCGGTGTGGTGTAACTTTGTCTTCCCGCTTTCGGGATGAAAACCACCCTCACTCCCTGCCACGCTACAGGCACGTGACCAAGAACGAGGCTGGCTCTGAAGATCTTTATCAGCGGCCCTAGGATACAATCCTCTGCCCTCTGAAGAAGAACCACAAAAATTTCATCCGTACCAGGGGATTTGTAGGGTCGAAAGGAGCGTATAGCCCATTTCACCCTATCTTCAGTGATAATAACCTTTGCCAAGTCTTGATGGCAGCGCCACTGCGACGCCTTCCATCTGTTCCTGAAATCGATTATTTTCCTGTTATCAGTTCCTAGCTCCGAGAAGCCTGGGAAGTGGCTACTGATCAGGTACACTAGGGTATCCTCGTCAGAAGTTGAGAACTTATTATCTGGAAGCTTGAGCGAGCCAAGGGCAGCTTCCGGGTTCTTGGACAGAATCTTGTCCAGTCTTGAAGCCTCGTTTCCGCCCTCAACCTCCTCGCAGAAAGCGGCCCAGCTTTCCTTCTGTGCTCTTCTAATTTCGGATCTGTACCGATCTCTTTCCTTTTTATAAGCGTTCCAAGGAATTTTCCCTTGTCTGGCCTTTTTGAGAAGGTTCCGTATGGATCCTCTCAATAGTTCTAGTTTACCTGAACACCAGCGGATTTGGCCTTTAGGCTTCCTCCTACTTAGTGGACAGTTATTCTCGAAGGCTTGGCGGAGTGCTTCAGTCAGCTTCCGCGCTGCTTTCTCCAGTATGGGAATGTCTCTTATAGCACCTGGAAGGTCCTCAAGGTTCCTTTCCAGGTCCCGTCCGAAACCCTCCCAGTTGGTATGTCTGGGGTTTCTGAGGAACCGAAGCTCTTCCAGCGGACCACACTCCCCCACCAATTCCATGGCGATCTGAGCATGATCCGACAGCGTCGGCTCGTCCGTGACCCTCCAGCTTTTAATTCTGTCAGAAAGGGCCGAGGAACATAGTGAAATATCAATGACCTCCGCCCTTACAGCATTTTGGAAAGTAGGTTTACTTCCGGTATTGAGAATGTCCAGCTCCGTGGTGACGAGATAGTCCACCAGTGCGGATCCCCTCTTATTCACATTTGAGCTACCCCATAGTTCATGATGCGCATTTGCATCACATCCTATTAGGATTGGCCAGTTATGTTCCTGACAGTGGCTAATCAGCCTGAACATCGTCTTCATAGGGAAAGTAGGCTGAGGCAATGATAAGCCTACCCATCTCCTTTACGTTAATGGAAACCACCACTGCGAATTCTCCACATTCAAGTTGTTTATGGATGAGCTGCTTAGCCCTATATAGAGCGGTCTCCGTTGAGTGTCCTGCTCTGTAGGCATGTTGATCCTTGTTCAGAGGCTTGTTTTTCAAGACCCCGTCCCTTAAGAATCTATCTACCAGCCTTTCCAAACTCTTTAGTATGAATGAGGTCAGACTGATAGGCCGAAAATCCTTCGGTGTGGTGTAACTTTGTCTTCCCGCTTTCGGGATGAAAACCACCCTCACTCCCTGCCACGCTACAGGCACGTGACCAAGAACGAGGCTGGCTCTGAAGATCTTTATCAGCGGCCCTAGGATACAATCCTCTGCCCTCTGAAGAAGAACCACAAAAATTTCATCCGTACCAGGGGATTTGTAGGGTCGAAAGGAGCGTATAGCCCATTTCACCCTATCTTCAGTGATAATAACCTTTGCCAGGTCTTGATGGCAGCGCCACTGCGACGCCTTCCATCTGTTCCTGAAATCGATTATTTTCCTGTTATCAGTTCCTAGCTCCGAGAAGCCTGGGAAGTGGCTACTGATCAGGTACACTAGGGTATCCTCGTCAGAAGTTGAGAACTTATTATCTGGAAGCTTGAGCGAGCCAAGGGCAGCTTCCGGGTTCTTGGACAGAATCTTGTCCAGTCTTGAAGCCTCGTTTCCGCCCTCAACCTCCTCGCAGAAAGCGGCCCAGCTTTCCTTCTGTGCTCTTCTAATTTCGGATCTGTACCGATCTCTTTCCTTTTTATAAGCGTTCCAAGGAATTTTCCCTTGTCTGGCCTTTTTGAGAAGGTTCCGTATGGATCCTCTCAATAGTTCTAGTTTACCTGAACACCAGCGGATTTGGCCTTTAGGCTTCCTCCTACTTAGTGGACAGTTATTCTCGAAGGCTTGGCGGAGTGCTTCAGTCAGCTTCCGCGCTGCTTTCTCCAGTATGGGAATGTCTCTTATAGCACCTGGAAGGTCCTCAAGGTTCCTTTCCAGGTCCCGTCCGAAACCCTCCCAGTTGGTATGTCTGGGGTTTCTGAGGAACCGAAGCTCTTCCAGCGGACCACACTCCCCCACCAATTCCATGGCGATCTGATCATGATCCGACAGCGTCGGCTTGTCCGTGACCCTCCAGCTTTTAATTCTGTCAGAAAGGGCCGAGGAACATAGTGAAATATCAATGACCTCCGGCCTTACAGCATTTTGGAAAGTAGGTTTACTTCCGGTATTGAGAATGTCCAGCTCCGTGGTGACGAGATAGTCCACCAGTGCGGATCCCCTCTTATTCACATTTGAGCTACCCCATAGTTCATGATGCGCATTTGCATCACATCCTATTAGGATTGGCCAGTTATGTTCCTGACAGTGGCTAATCAGCCTGAAACAATGTCTTCATAGGGAAAGTAGGCTGAGGCAATGATAAGCCTACCCATCTCCTTTACGTTAATGGAAACCACCATTAAATCTTTTGTACAGAAATCCCAAAGGGGGACACTATATAGTCCCTTGCAGACAATGCCTGCCCTTGGTCTGTCTGCTGTCGGGTCTCTGTAGCATTGTAGGCTACCTAGGCCTTTGATGGACCCCTTCACAATCCAAGGCTCTTGGATTAGCGAGAGGCCTGTGTGCACCGTAGCCATGCTTCTCTGCAATATTGCAGAGGCGCCTTTGCTATGGTGCAAGTTAATTTGGGTTATTGACAGAGTTGGAGGATCCAATTATGTGCTCTCCACCTCCATCTCAACCACCTCCCCCGGCGGACCTTTCTGAGTCACTTTAAATGTAACTCGTCCCAGGTCCAGCCAGGGTCTAAAGTCTAGGGCCTTAAGGGCCCTGACTTGGCACTCAGGCAGCAAAAAGATTCGGAGGTAGAAGTCCTCCCTCTCTTGCCTTCCTGATTCATCCGAGAGGTTGATAGCTCTCCAGCATGATGTTTTAAGGGAGGGGTTGAACTCCTCCAGGCGCCGCAGCACTACGGCCGACTTCTCTATTGGCTTAGGGAGCCAGACCACTGCCTTCAGCATTTTCTGGAGGAGCTCAGTCCCTCCTGCCTTGAAAGCTACCCCCTCGGGCATCAGGGAGGCCGCTTTGGAGAGCAGCCATTCCCTGGATGTTTGGTTCGAGGCCTCGAAGACCAGAACTCCCCCGACGCAGCTCGATGATTCAAATCTCGGGTATTGCGCCGGTGGGGTGGTCCTCAAGACCTCTCTAAAGGCGGCCCTGACTTTGCCGAGATCCTCCTGGGTGAGAGGCACCTCAGGATAGTTCTCAGCGGTCAGGACCACCATGAGAGGGTTGGGCCTTTGTGCGGCCGTAAGTCCTCCCTTGTGAGGGGCTTTGGGCTCAGCACTAGCCCCTGGTCCCTTCTGTGAACTCGGCGGGCCACAGTGTCTTTTGATTCAGTGATACTACGATTCAAAATGTTATGTTAAATACAGATTTCAATGACAAGTAATAAGTAAAATGTTATAAATTAATAGGCTAAAAACTAAATCAACAATTATTGTTAATTAATCAAATGTATTCTTTTTTGTAAATAAAGGTATAGCCTGAAGAGGATGACGAAAAGTCATCGAAACGTCACCATTTAATTAAATATATGGTATATTCACCAAGATCGAAAAAACTTAGTTTCAAATAAAATTTGCGTGGATGACAAAATGAACATCTATATTTAAAGTAATACCTTTTAAACGATCGGTAGCTTATAAGTAGCCTTCAATTCTATAAAAAGTTATGATAATTTAAAGAAACACAAATTTTTTTTATAAATTCAAATGGGAATTATTATCTTTAGTTTTTGAATTTTTAAAATTTCTAGCACTATTAAAGAATCTTTAATCAAATTTTGAGCCTTTTTTATTATCAAGAATGCCTCTAAATCTGCAATCGGACACAGGTGGAAAACGCGCTATTCCAAAACATATATGATTTTAAAAATGCATATCTTCAGCGTTATAAACTGATTTTGATTTTCCTCGGCGCAAAATTTCATGCATGTTTAAAGTTGAGAAAAATTTTAAGAAAAAAGTAGTAAAACCAGGACTTTATAAATTAATACACAGAATGCTACTATTAATCTTTAATAAAAAATAAAAATTTACAATAAAAAGTTGACAATTCAACAAGAAAATTAGACTCATTGTTAAAAATATGCAAACCTCGAATTTTGGGTTTAGATTGTGTAACGACAACGACTCATAGTTGTTGCTTATAATTTAGGATAATTATGATTTGCAATATTTGTGAATCAGGTGATATCGAGAGAGTCGGGGTAAAGGTGTCGGGCCTTTAAATCCGATATCTCGGAAGATAGTGTCCTTCTGCAATGGTCTCCCGAGCGTGCCCCATCTCATCAGAGGATCGACCGTGCAATTCCAAATCTTTGGCCAACATATAGAGATTGGATATCTCATCCCAGGGTAGAGTCACGGATATTTGTGGTGAGAATGAGGAAATAACCACGTTAATAAGGTGACAACGCAGAAGGAGCGTGACAAACTTTTTATAGAAATAAGAGGTAAATGAAATAATCTAGGAGGATTTTTATTTATTTATTTATTTATTATCCATAGTTACATATAAAACACATTTGGTACACAAATATCGTATACATACATAATTTCTACAAACATTTCATTTGCAGTTACAGTGATACGCAATTATTTTACAATAATCTCACTACCATGCCGTGAAACCTGCAGAGGAAAGATTTCCTGTTCGCAGGTCTGGTTTAAACTATTAAAACGTAACAAAACGCTGGCTAGTTATGCAGTACTTAGTACAGCAAACCTCCATGCCATTCATCATACAGACACATATTATACATATTTACACACATAGATAGTACATCCCAGTCGGTCTTCCGGACACGAGTTGTCCATCTCTGCTTACTTATTCATACATCTGGGTATAAGGGACTTTTTTCTTACTTGTACACTAAAATTTATATGGTGTGATCTTTCTATAATTTGTATTAATTCTTTTTTTATTTATTTTTAATCATAAGTATTATTGTTAGATAAGAATATATTTTATTATATTATATTATATCATATAAGATTCAATTATTTGTATTTATTGTTTGTTATTTTATATAGATAATTTATGTTCTCATTATTTATTACTTTATTATTCCAAATACAATTTTGTTTTATTATTACTATTTTAGCAGCTAGTTTACCAATATCTTGTTAGCATGGTTCTAGCAGTCGTAAAAGTTTCTGTTGACGCATTTCTGCTTCTTGCATATTGTCGCGTCCCGACAAAAATTATACTATTATTTTTCGGAAAAAGTACTGCGTAGTTTAGAATAAAATTACGGCGTAGAAGACGAACAAAATAAGGTTGATAAAGAATAATTCTAAGTAAATGCAGTAGTATAAAATATAATTTATAAAGCTAAGGGATAGATTAATTTACGAGTGTTTTAAACGAAAAAGAGACTGATAAGTAGAGTTGAAGATATTATTCAAAGCCAATACGCATATAAACGAGATCGCCGATAGTGAAATCGAAACGAAGGGTTGCGCAAGAGTTTTTTTTGTACTGCACTATAAAATCAATGCTCGGAGAAGTGTCGGCGATGGGAAACATGGACTTGAAAACTCGAGCATTAGAAGGAAGTAATAAATTACGCCGTTCTTTGGGTAATGTCGCAGTAATAAAAGGGGGACAGCAAATTCTCCGAATTAACTACGAAGCGATACAGAAAATGCATGGGATTCAATAATTTTTAATCACGCACATCTAACGGCCCAATCGGGTGCAAGCACAGAAAATTCGAAGGCTACTTACGCAATTTCCATCTAAATCAAAGCGTAAGACAAGGACAGATGCATAGATTTTTAGGGTATAAAAAGAGGACCCAGAACAGACACAGCCACTCCTAATTTTTCGTCTAAAGCTTTCGTAAGGCGAAGCTCTGCTAGACAACTCTTTGATTTTTATCCAAGGGCGTGGCACTGCTACTCGGACTTAGAAATACGCATTCAAAATCATGAGAGAGATCTTGTATTCGGGGATCGAGACGCATCGTTGACATCTACGAGCCATAGTCAAGGAACTACGACTTCGACATCTGGCAATCATCGGACTCCGAAAGCATACGCATCCAACGTCGACGCCCGCAGGTCTAGCAGGACATTATCAAGCCATTTGACACCGCTATCCACGTTCGAGGCGGACCTTCGTTCCTCACCGTATATATATATATATATATATGGGTGGTTCTCTGTGACATCGAAGATGAAAAAAATAAATATTGCTATAACTGTGGGAATATGTTTTAGAGGTATCCAGTAGTTCTCCTGAATTTGTTCAGATTTTTTCGGGGCCATTATTTTAAGTTACATAGAGTCAAGGTTGACATTTTAACACTTTTTTGCATTATATGCCTATTTTCATGAATTTTTAGCTCCCAGGGAATGCATTTTTCACTAAAAACATACGTATGACTTTTTTGTGAAATTTTCCGAACTTTTCATTAAAAATACTTTTAAAGACATAAATGTATACTGTCACACTCTTGTAAGCCATTTAAACCTTAAATAGTGAAAATCAGCAATTCTGCTCCGGACTCTGGTAACCTAATACTGTCTAAAAGATGTCTTTTTATAGTCAGAAACTGCCTAAAAATTTTCTCTTACAACAATTATTATTTGGAACTGCAATTTATTTATAATAATTCTTATTTCGTTTATTAATTATTAATGTTTATAATAAAATAACTTTGTGTATATTTCATTCTATAATTTGTTAACGTGTTCGCCGTACAATTGTTTATTTTATCAAAATTAAATACGTTATTTGACTTAAATATTTTTATGCAATTGTTAATAAAATAGTGTAATTTTATGTGTGTTTTTTGCCCATTAAAAAGCTAGAAGAATTTAGTTACACATGTTCATTTAAAAGAAAACAGCATATTATTATGTTAACAAATTTAAATAAATAATGCATGATTAATACGAATAAAAAAATATATTATTTATAAAATAATATATTATATATAAAATAACTTCGCTCGCTACTCTCGGAGACGTAAGGCTAGTCCTAGTCAAACAAGAGCGAAAGGAACGCGAATGGTTTATTAACCATTTGCCTTCTTGTAACATTTTTTATGGTAGTTGATATAAGTCTGTACGTGACAATATGCTATTTTTTTATAATTATTGAGTCTGGCAGGGCACGTTAGTCCTACTGCACAGCTGATTTTATACTGCGGAAACATTTCTTTGTGTTGGAGTGCAGAATCATATTTGCAAGATGATGTAAATAGTATATCATCTACTATTATTGTATCTTTGTATGGTGGTTGGCTTCTTAGTGAATACATAGAATTAGTGAAAGTCTGAGTTCCTCTTATGCCTCTGTAAAAATAAAGAAGTGCTTTATTTCCTCCTAGGTAATTAATGTTAATTAATTAATTAATTTTGTGCTTGTTTATTTGTTTTATCGTGTTTCCAGGTGCAGTAGGTGCATTATTATTCATTATATTGTTATTATTTATTGTAGCCATATTATCTATCATATCAAAAACTATTTCAATGGGCTTATATCTTTGAATTGTAGTGTTTCTTATATATTCTATATTTGTTGCATACTCTTTTACAAATTTTAGTCATTATGTTATTTTTTTTAACTTTCTGTTTCCTTCATCCATATATACAGTATTTCTTCAGTGATATTATTCAGTTTTATATTTGTTGTTGAAAAGAAGTTACTCATTTTATTGTAGTTATAATTTGAAATTCAACGAAGTTTGCGATCTATATTATGATTGCATTTACCGTTCGCACAAATGTAGGTTCTTATATCTAGAATTATATTGTGAGATGACGACAGACTTTGTTTAATTTCAGTTCTAAAGTTAGTATATTTGTTTATATCTAGATTAACGGTACGTAATAATTCTTGTACTTTCATAATATCATTAGTAAGTTTCAAGATTTCTTGTGCATGTATATTTAAAAGCCAGATCTTGAACTGCTGACAATCAATATTTGATGATTTCATTTTATTATTCATTCATTATAATCCAGTCTTTTATTTTCTTTTTGTTACTTTTCTTGTTAATATCTAACACCTTTAAATCTCTTATCTGGTTATTAAACGTGCCTATTGCTTTTATATAACTATTTTTTGTGCTCACTGTTTTATTAAATTTAGTCTTAACTATAAGTTTCCGTCTTGTTTTACTTTCTGAATTTAAAATTTGTTTTTTGAGATCGTTATAGTAAAAAAGAAGACATTGATAAGAGAAAGATATTTGTATGTTTAAATGGCTTATAATTTGGATAGTGCTTTTGTTTATAATTTTTAAGATCCTTGTTTGTACCGATTGTAATAGTTGTAAGTTATTTTGATATACTCCACCCCATGCTATGATTCCATAGTTAATCACACTGTTAAATAGAACATAGTATATAATTTTCAATGTGTTACTATCCATGAATTTAGTTATTTTGCTGAAAATAAAAATAAGATACTTAGTTTTAATTATCAAGTATTCAATATGTTTATTCCATTTCATTTCATGTCAAAATGTATACCCATATATTTGACCTCCGTTATTCGCTTAATTAACTCATTGTTTATCTTAATATCTATCTTGTCTGGAACACTATCATAATAATTCCCAAAAGTGATATAAACAGTTGTCTGTATGTTTAGTATTAGTTTATTTAATCTAAGCCAAATGGAGACCTCTTCTAGATATTCATTCATCTTTGCTTCAACCTCTTTCCATGTTACTGTTGTAGCAGTGATAGTTGTATCAACAGCATATGATAGTAAGGAGTTATCTGGCATCCTGGTTAGTAAATAATTTACATACAATATAAAAAGTAGAGGCCCAAGGATAGTTCCCTGAGGAATACCTGTCTTAATTATTTGATAGTCACTTTCTTGCGTGCTATTTCTTAATTGTTGTTTCCTGTTGCTTAGGTAGTTGTTAATCAAATCATGAGCCTTTTCTCTCAATCCCTATGCATATAATTTCTTTAATAATATTTTATGATCTACGGTATGAAAAGCTTTAGCAAAATCTAGGAAGGTAATGGCAATTGGTTTACTTTGATCAAGTTTCTCGTATATTGAGTTCGTTATAATGCTTAATGCATCCTTTGTTCCTATATTTTTAATAAATCCAAATTGTTTTTTACTCAGTATGTTGCTTTTGTATATAAAATCAGTAATCCTCTTATGTATTATTTTTTCAAAAATTTTGGCAATCTTGGATATCAAGGATATGGGTCTGTAATTACCCATTTAGTCTTTCTTTCCTGCCTTGTAAATTGGAATTACTTCTGCTGTTTTTAATTGATCAGACCATATTGACTTTTCTATATATAGGTTAAAAACATAGATCAAAATGTCTGCAATATTTATTGTAATAGTCTTAAGGGGAGTCCGTAGAGTATAGTTGAATATATCACCACCCGAAAATTTGCGAGCAGAAGTGGCGCTGCCGTCAGATAGACTGAGTTCATATTCGACAACAAAAAATTTTGGACAATTAAAAAAAATAGAGTTTTTACTACACAAAATCAAAGTTAAGCGCCATAGCTATTGATGCAATGATTAATTACATATTACTTAGCTGATCGAAAAGTCAGTATTTTCGTCGAATAGTGAGAAGTACAAAGTGACTTCGGTATGTGTTCTCGGAATTAATTCGTACTTCTTACTATTCGTCGAAAATACTGACTTTTCGATCAGCTAAGCAATATGTAATTAATCATTACATCAATAGCTATGGCGCTCAACTCTGATTTTGTGTGGTAGAAACTCTATTTCCTATAAATGTTCATAATTATTGTCGAATCTGAACTCAGCTTATCTGACGGCAGCGCCACTTTTGCTCGCAAGATTCGGGTGGTGGATTTGTGAAGCTATCAGTACGGACTGCCCTTAAAAGTTTTTGGATTAATCCCATCAACTCTGCCGTTTTTAAGCTTTAGTTCATTTATAGTTTTCAAGATATCCCAATTTGTATGTAGGTTTAATGAAGATTGTTTTTGGGTTATTAGGCATTTCTAGCAATCTTTGATTAGGTGTTTTTATTTTTTTACTTAGAGTCTCCCCTAATTTGCAGTAAAAATAATTTACAATGTTAGCATATTTCTTTTTCGTTTTTTATTATTAAATTATCATCCATTTTAATTTGCTTTATTGAAGTATTATTTTTGCTTTTAGTTCTACCAATTTTATTATTTATACATGACCACAATTTTTTAGGATTAGTTTTATTTTCTTCAATCAATTTTTTATTGAATTTGAATTTTGCATCTATAATTATTTTATTAAGTGTTGTAACATATGTTTCATATTGTGTTTTGAGTTCGTCATTGTTAGGATTCAATTTTAGTCTATTATAAAGATTTTCTTTCTTATTGCAAGAAGTTATAATGGGTTTAGTAATCCAGTCTTTTATAGGATTTATATTAGTTTTTTTTGCATTGTTTTTTATATACCTAGGTTTTTCAGTACATAATTGTATATCCTTTATTATGGTTTTGATGATTTCATTAGGATCATTCATATTAAAACATTTAGACCAGTCTACCTTATTCGCTTCATATAATAATTTGTCGTTACTGAATAAGTACGATCTTTCTTGTTTTTCATTAGTTTTTGTTGTAATTTTCCCATTTTTTAATTCTACAAAAATCGGGTAGTTGTCTGTTATATGTATTTTTAATGTTAAAGCTTTAGTAGTCATGAAGTCTGTTTTAATAAAGATATTATCTATACAAGTTCCTGTTTCCAACATTAAGTTTTTTGGCCTTGTGATATTAGTGAAACTTGGTAGAAAACCTTTTTCAAGTAGGTTATTCAAAAAGTTTAAATCAAGGAGGATCGCCCGACTCTTCCATACCGTACGTCCCAGCGAACTCGCGTTCCTGGCGACAGCCCGCAGTTCGTATAAACAAATAAATTAATTGTGTGCGCGGTATTGGGCAACGCGGCTCAACGGTTAATTTTAATTATTAAAAATAATTAAGTGTACCGGGTTCGCGAATACCACGTCACAATGTATGAATTCTGCACAAGAAAGGTCGTGCGATCTATATAACGAAGATATTTGTATCTGTTGATTATTACTTAATGTAATAATAGTATTTATTATTTTAAGTCTATTTATATACCACTACTCCATTATTTTTATTTACATCTCCATAGTTATAATAAATTTTATAATCATTTATTTTATAAAACTGATAATACTCTAATTCCCATACCTCTGTACAAATAATAACATATGGTTTAATCCTAAGACCCTTAATAAAGATTTGGAGTTTTTCAAAATTTGCTTTTGGGCTTCTAATGTTCATTGATAAAATTAAATTACTATTTTTATTCCTTTCTTTATTAAAGGTGTCAAGATAAATATATTCACACTCACAGTTTTGTAGATTCTTTTGTTTTTCTTCAAGTAAATTTAATTGCGTATGCATTGTTAAGTAGCTGTTTTTTCGTTTTTTTATTGCGATGATTTGACTATTTGTTCTTCGTGCTGTTATAGTTGGTTTTGTCTTCCTTTGATATATAAGCGTATTTGTTTGCATTTTGCATATGTCTCTTAAGGCACTTGTTTCATCCCAGGTTGGTAATACAGGTGCGATTGCGTAGTCTATAGATTCGATATACTTCTTTACCTTTTTCTTTAAAATACTACATTTAAGTCTATCTGTGGGCAAGTGATCAGTTGGTAGATTACTTCTGTATTTCTCATTGTTATATATACAGTTAGCGCATTCTATTTTAATATTTTTGCCCTCATTGTGACAATGTGCTTTGCACATGTTAAAGTGACAGCTACCAAGCCCCTGGAGAACACCTACCTACCCGTACAAGCTATACGAGTCCCTAGATAAACCTACCTACCCATGTATATTGAGCCTAGTTACCTACCTGCACATTAACTAAGCCCTACCTACCTTCACAGACTAATATCCCAATCCCAAGCACGGCACAAATAAATACTAAGGTGGTCCTGGCGTTGAATATAAATGGAACGAGTTAATAATTACCTGTGACTAAGTTGTACCGCATCGCCGAGACGTAAACAGCAGCAGGTTACTATACACCATACAGCCGACGTGCACCTCTACAGCCTGAATACAGTAATCGACGCGCTCGCTCGATGCGAGATCGATGTACCGCGTGCAAGTACGTACTGCGCAGGCGCGCGGTACGATCGCGGCTCTCGAGAACGCCGAGAGCCAGAGTTCTACGGTCGGTCAACTCGACGACAACGATACCCAGCTGCAAATAGCGACTTAGTGCGATTGAGTGAAAAAGAGTGAGATAGAGAGAGAGAGGAACACTTTCCCGACCAAGCGTTCCGGTTTTGCAGTAAAGGTTGGTGAATTAATTACCTCTATCTGATGACGGTACCGCCGCGCCGTGTATCGTGAATTGTGCCTGCGAGTATTCCTTTTCCTTCCCGTCCTTCCCCTTCCTTCCATACAGCGTTTCCAGCACAACCCGAAATCCGGCCACGTATCGGGCCGGCGGTTGTATAGCAGGTATAATACTTTCTGTTACGATAACCTGCGTGTTATCGTTATTTCGTTGCGAATCAGTGCGGCTGGCGCTCACCCCCGGCAAATTAAACTGTAACTGTGTTTTTAATAAATCTTTTATATAACGTACTAAACTAATTATTAACCTGCATCCTGATCCCAATGTAGCGTTACATCATTTACATTATGGTTTTCAGAGCAATTAATGCAGATTGTATTATTTCTGCACTTCGTTGTACTATGACCATATCTTGCACACTTTAAACAAGGCGCAATATTAATGAGGTCGTATGCTCTACAGCACTGGTGACCCACAAAAACCTTATTTCCATTCTCTCGTACATACTTGTAAATTTCTAGTGTAACTTCCATTAATACTGTATCTGTTTTATTTCCTTTGTTGGTATACATATTTAGTATTTCTCCACTAGTTTTAAAGTTAGCAAAATTCCTTATGTTAATGTCATTTTCGATTTGGATTTTATTAGTTTAATTTTATATTTGAGATAAATTCGGGTATTCATATAATATGTGTGTGGAAAGTAATAATAACTCATTTTAAAAAATTGTTAAGAAGTATAAATAAACATATTATAAACTAGCCATATTACCTCGGTCGCTAACGCTTCCCCGGTTGAATCACATTTTTGAGGCTAGACGTTGATTATAAAGTGTAATCTTAAATTTATTATTAGTTTATAACAAATAAATTTTAAACGATTTTAATACAATTATTTTTTTTTTTTCAATCTAATTTTTTTCATGCGCTTTAAACTATTAATTAAAATTTATTGCTATATTACTAAAACAAATAAAAATAAATTATAAAATATTTTATTTAAAAAAATGTATAGAATTTATTCCCTTTACTCATCATGATATTTAACTACAAAAGTTTATTTTCAAATGTTGGTTCGTATTATTTTCTCTCTGCATTTACAGGCATGAGACTGTCATATAATTAACGTAAATATGATACGTATTAAAATTTCAAATATTTGATTTTATAACATATATATATTTCAAAATTATGTATGCTATAATGCGTAAATATTTTAATATTGATAAAAATATACGTTACAATATGGCTGCATTCCCAATAAGCACAAAGTATTATATAAGTAATCCAGAAGTACTCTTTAAGTATTTGTATACTAATATATTTTTATAAAAAAGATTTCTTTAAGAATTTTTTCTATATTATCATATAATTCTTGAATGTCCGCTAAAAGATACTACTTAAAGTATATGTAAAGAATTCTGTATAATGTATAAATATAAACCTAGTCGCACTTAATTCAAAAAAATGTTTAATATAATGTTTGCGTATTATTATTAGAAATCCGCTTAGCAGACATAAATAGAAATGGTATTATTAAGAAAAAAATTATCCTCATGGGGATTCGAACTCAGAACTTAGCACGCACAGCTATCACAACATTTTACTTAGATAGTTTCGGAACTTGTACATGCTCATCAGATGCCTATCATTCATATAATACGCGGTTGATTTGTTTATAAATAATATTTATTAATTTCATAATTAAGTTTTGCATTACAATTAAAAGAACAAATTTACATAAAATGTGCGTGTGTCTTGTATAGAAGATTTTCTTGTATAATCCTTTAAATTGATAGAAGAGCAGTTTGTGATTTCTTGTTTAATATTAATTTACTACTATATACATAGACTTATATAAAGCTGTATCGTATACCGGTTATTGTTTATTAGATACTTTAAAATTATTTATAAAGTATTCGATTTCTAATACTTTAGTATGTGACAAGGCAAGTGTGCCTGTCATGGTGCATAGCGAGCACACACACATTCCTACCTACCTATTACCCAATTTACCTACCTAAACCGTATACTAAAGAAGCCTAGCACCGAGCACACATATCCCTAGCTACCTATATAAGAAGATAACCTCACTAAAGCCGAACAAGCTACACCCTGGAACAGAAGCGGAGCCAGCACACACAAGAGTCGAGGAAACCAGTAGCCACCAAGAAACTACATGCAGGGCGAGCAGCACTCGAAGAGCCTGGAGACATCAGCTGAGTGCGAAGGCAGCATAAGAGCATGGACAGGGCATCGAGGTCCAACGTATAAGGAAGACGGCTGTTGCAGCTGCAGCAATTGTTACAGCATATCCATAGAGCCTCAATCTTGAAGGAGCCATCCAACAGCAACGGACTCGTACAGGGAGATCAACCTGTAAGGCATAATCATGAGTATGTTTTTCAAGACTAAGGAGCAGATAGGAGTACACAAGACTGTGTACAGGAGTAGAGGTGTATAGGAGCCAGGGTTAGAGGTTATGTGAGCATAAACATTGTTCACATATACTAACTAAATAACAAGGCACCTGTCAAGTTACTCCTTACCGTATTATAGCAGCCGCGCCGTAGACCCGAGGAACAGCCTCCGGAGCCGACGTCGTGAAGAGACGTCTCAGCAGCCAAGAAGCCACGAAGTAGAGAGAGACGGAGATAGCGACACGTATATGCATCCGCCGAGCGGCCACGACCCGTTAACCACGGCAGTACGGTTCGTCGTCCATCTGGAAATAAACTCATGGATCTATTAGCCGATAATTAATAAGGAACGAGATTATAATTACCAAATAGCAGCCTCGTCGTCGCCAGCTCGTCGTCGCCAGTCGTCGTCGTCGTTGTCGTCTCACTCGAACCACCTAGCAGAACGCCAACAACAACATCAAGCCGCTCTCGCTGTAAGGCCGCGCTCGCACTGCGCGGAGACGGTCGCGACGCATGCGCGCGGCGCTCTCGCAGGACGAAGGCACAGAGAGCTCGGGAACACGGCCGTGACGAGACGTATAGAGGAGATTTCGTGAGCCGATCGACTGTTTCCCGTACGATAAGCGAGTCCGAGAGTGTGCACCGGGTGCAATTGAGAGCGAGAAATTATCTGTATAAGGTTGGTGCAAAGTGCTATCCATACCCGTGTTCCTCTCCTCGTAAGGTGTGTGTGCCGCTATTCCCCTTTTCGCGTATTCGCACACGTGGCCGGCGTCGCCATTTTCGTCGATCGAGCGGGTATTCGATCGGGCAATAGTTATATCGCCGTGCGAGAAATTATACCGAGCCAAACTACGAGCCCTATTAACTTTATACTTAATTAATATTTAGCCGCGAGCACGACTGGCAACCGTGTACTTAATTACTATCATATAATAAATGCTCTGTTATTTTATCATTGATATTAATTTTATCACCCGCACCCTGATCCCCAGTGCGGTGTGACAAGTAATACTTCCTTAATACTTATTGCTTTCAAAAAGAATTCTTTTTTTGCGGACATTCAAGATTTCTTATAGAATACCTTTTCTCTGAAAGTGTGCTTATGGGGTTAAAAATAAAATAAATAATATAATATGGCATCTTGTATATTCGTTATTATAGGTAATAATTATTCTATAATTTTTTGTTTCATTAATATCTAAACAAAGTTCTAAAATAATGTCACTTTTTGCAGACAATGTATTTTAACAATGTCTATCAAAATATTTTAATTGATATTTAATTAATGCTATATTAGACAATTAATTATTTTTAAATTTGTATATTTTTAATATTTGTTTATTTCTTAAGTAATGCTATGTTAAAATGTTGCTTGATGTAAATAATGTATACTTGAAAAATATTATTATTTTATAATTCTTATTATTTAAATTACTCTCACTTATATTAAGTATATCGCCTTCTGTATTAGTGAGTATCATTGACGATTTTAAAAATTTTATTTTAAGAAAATATTGCATTAAAATTCTGAAAAAATTCATACGGATAGCTTAAAACAAAAGCGAGGGCCTGACGTTTTGATTTTTTAAGAAAAAATAGTGTTTTCAATAATAATTGAATAAACAATTTTTGGTCGGTAATTAGAAGTCAAAAAAAGCATAATTTTTCAACACAAACATCATAATGAAATTATCGATATAAAAATCTGGAAAAATGTGAGTACATTGTTGGAAACATGCCTAAGGGCCTGACGTTCAGGATTTTTTCAAAAATTCATTCGTTTGTTTATAAAAAATGATAAAAAATGACCATTTTCTAAGCATGACATCCCCTTAAAACAACGTAATTAAAACATTCACTACAATACATATAAAAGTCTATAAAACAGCAGTATTAAAAACGGAAACACCATTAAATTATCATTAGTATTTAATTAAACAATCAAATAAGCCAAATTTTGCGGAATTTCAAGTACACTTCCGGACAAAACATTCTATTTAATATTTTGAGGTTGCGCTTAATCTATTGAAAATGCGAACGCAGTAGAAAAATCTAGTTCTGAGATTCTCATTCCAGCAGGGTACGTTACTATATATTTGAAATATTTATATATTTAAACAAGTTATTTTAATTTACGAATAAGGTGAAAATTCTTAATACATTGCCCGTACTGAAAGTATTAACTACGACATGGTTAGATTTTTCTTGGTTAGATTCGTTAGATTTTTGCACTGCTTAAATATGTGAAAATTTACAATTAATGAAAACTGTTTTTTTTTAATTTATCACAAACTATTTTTTGTACAAAAAATTTAAATCAGAAATTATAAATTATTTCGAATGTACGTTTTCTGAAGACGATGTCCAGGTGGTCAGGGTAACCTCCAGGTTATCCTGACATCATCCACAGGGAAGTCTACATGCCTTTCTACTTGAATTTGCAAAAAATATTGTCACTTCCTGAAGACGATGTCCAGGTGGTCAGGGTAACCTCCAGGTTATCCTGACATCGTCTAGAGGAAAGTCTACATGACTTTCTGCTTAAATTTGCAAAAAATATTGTCACTTCCTGAAGACGATGACCAGGTGGTCAGGGTAACCTCCAGGTTATCCTGACATTGTCCGCAAGGAAGTCTACATGCCTTTCTACTTGAATTTGCAACAAAAATTCTCACTTCATGAAGACGATGTCCAGGTGGTCAGGGTAACCTCCAGGTTATCCTGACATCCTCCACAGGAAAGTCTACATGCCGTTCTGCATAAATTTGCAAAAAATATTGTCACTTCCTGAAGACGATGTCCAGGTGGACAGGGTGACCTCCAGGTCATCCGGACGTCGTCTACAGCAAAATCACCCTCACCCTGACCTCTTCACCGTAACACACTTACCCTTATACACATACGTATATATAAAACATAATAAAAGGACGCCCAATAGTGAATGTCGGACGCGGGCTACCGGACGCCGGACACTTTTGAGGAAAAATTTTAATTATAATAAGATGTATGAATTGTTATTCGATTTTATATGTAGATGTGAGACATTTTATTTTATATCATATGCATGCATTCATAATTGCAACGAAAATATTATAATTGATAAGTAATTAAAATAAAGGCTAGTTAAAATAGTTAAAAAAGTCGCGTATTTGCGACTTGAAACAGCATTATCTTGACGAGTTTTTCACCCACTTGACTAAAATTTGCTATAGTATCATCTTTTATACAGTACTTCAAAACCATCTAATTCGGTAGATCTGGTGCGCATACTTTTTTTAATAAAGTATTTCTTTGACCCGTACATATGTTTGTATATATATATATTGTAACAATTTGGTTGCCGCGTAGATGTTTATTTTATTATCGCGACTGCTGAGCGGTACGGTCAAACTTACCGTATTTAAATAAACGTATTTTTTCTCCCGTTGCGCTGGCCGTTACCTGTCCGCTCTACCAAATCTGTTAAGTGTTAGTCTGAAACCGAGGTCCGGTTTCAGATAACAACCAGCTAAAAATCAAATAATTCTGAAATTGACCGCGAAAGAAGGATATTGCGTCGAGCATTTGTCAATTTAAATGTACGTGCTTATAGGATCACGGAAGGAATCGTACGTGGGATAAATTCAATTAAACAAAAACCGAATCGAATTTTTATTCATAAAATGAATGTATTGAAATATAATTGAAAAGAACAACAAACAGAAATTACTAAGTGTCATCGAAGTCTGCGATCAAAATTACTAGTCGGTAAACGGCCGACTTGCGGAGAGGGGGGGGGGAAGTATCGCGAACTAAATATGCATAGGCAACGGGACTGGTATAGCGCAATAATTTAACTAATTATCGTTTAGCGAATATAACACGATCGCGTGTAGTGGTACCACTTAATTATTAGCTGCTGTAATCATTAGTAAATAACAATCAACGATCGGTCGCTCTGTCTCTCTCGCTCTCGTTGCGGAGTAAGCCAAATGGTTCGCTCGTCTTTGCACCGAGATTGCATAGCTGCAGGTCGATTTCCAGTGGTGAAATACACACCGCGAATGCAGGATCAGCCTGCAATTAAAATGCACACTCGCACTCTACGTTAAAACAAGCACAGGCTATACTAAAACACGGGATGCGGGGAACAACATCCGTTGCGTGTCAAAACGGCTATATCTCTTTTTGTCTCTCCTATTTGGGTGCGCGCACATATCTTCACATGTAGCCACACGGAAAGAAATTTTTGCATGACACATACCCAAAAATTTGACATATTACATCACAACATATAATTGGAATCATATAATACCAAAAAATAAATTTGTATTGACCAAGATGGTTATCCCTTAATTTCAATATAATGTTGCTTCCGGTGTTCCAGAACTTTGCAATAATTTATGCAAAAATAGTAATTACTACTATTCCACAGTATCAGGAAATCCTCTAATGCAACGGTTTTAACGCTGCTTTCCATTAATGGTCGTGATAAATGCCGACTAGTGACATAACACATATTAAAAGACGTGTGACAAATGCGATTTCACCGTTGGGCATGTGAAGCGCTCAAACTTGGCTTGCCACATGTAAAAGAAACTATATAACCTCTTTATTCGATTATTGGCATGTATGATTTTAATTTTGGGCGCGTGAGACGCCCAAGGTTGGAATAGGTACAACTGAGGAGTATGAACTTGACTAGCGAAGGAGGGGTAACGAGAACCCGAACAAAGAGGGTTCAAATCACCTCACTCCCAAAATTCTTTTTTTTTGTATAATCAACTTATTAATTTATTTTAATTGTAAATAATAATTTAATTAAATAATGATTAATTACCCTATAAATCTAAGCTCGTCTCCAGAGGGCATAAATTAAATATAAGTTCCGATATAAATATGAGTACATGTGACGGTAGCCGTGAGCACTAAGGCGTATGCATTGTGAAGTAGCCATGGGGTCTCGGGTTCAAATTCTGAGACTCAAATTTGTTTTGATGTATCTAACTTATTAGTGTTATTAATGTATCTAAGTTACTAATTAAGTAAAATATTTTCCACTATTAATTATTAAAATAATTATTATTTATTGAATGTATGTAATAGAAGTGTTAGATATTTTTGTGTTAAACATTTAAGTTACTTTTAATTTTTATTTTTAGATTTAATTATTTTTATAAATTAATATATTTTGAATATAAAAATTTTTATTGTTTTTATATTTTTTTTTATTATAAATTTAAAAAATGTTGAACACAAAAATATCTAACACTTCTATTACATACATTCAATAAATAATAATTATTTTATTAATCAATAGTGTAAAATATTTTACATAATTAATTATTAAAATAGTTATTATTTATGGAATTTATATAATGAAAGTGTCAATTACATAAAAAAAGAAATTTGAGTCTCAGGATTTGAACCCGAGACACCATGGTTACTGCAAAATGCATACGCCTTAGCGCTCACGGCTACCGTGATATGTACTCATATTTATATCGGAACTTATATTTAAGTTGTGCCCCCTGGAGGGGAGCTTAAAATTATAGGGTAATTAATCATTATTTAATTAAATTATTATTTACAATTAAAATAAATAAATAATTTTATTATACCAAAAAAAAAGAATTTTGGGAGTGAGGTGATTTGAATCCTCTTCGTTCGGGTTCTCGTTACCTCTCCTTCGGTAGTCAAGTTCATACTCCCCACCGGAGTAGTAACCAAACCTCTTGACTCGTATGATTTCAATCTTGGGAGCGTGAGGCGCCCAAGGTTGGAATAGGCTCAAGTCAAGCAAGTAACCTCACGTGCAAAATATGGGAATTCTCGATTACTCTCTTAAAATTGCATTCGAGGATACCAAAATTCTTATGTTGTATATCCAACTTTTAAATCTACTATTAAGTATAGGTGGAAAGTGAAATTACATTAAAATTGGTATTATGCGATTTACAAATTTTTCTCGCGCGGACCCAAGGGTTTCGAATGTATTGGAACAAGCAGAATGTAGTTGGAAACCCCACATTTCACTGCTTGGGCGCTTCCCGTGCAAAACTTTGGAACTCTGGAATACCATATTAATATTGCTCGTAAGAATACCAAAATTCGTACGCTGTATGCCCATCGTTGACACGTACTATTAAGTACGCTTTGGCATGTGACTTTTACATTTAACTTGGTATTATACCATTACAAAATTTTTTTCCGTGCACGATGAATCGAGCCGAGACGAATCCTGCCTCCCCGTGCCGATGCGACCGAAGGCGAAGGTTCCCTGGGTAGTCAACTTCTCCAGAACCACTGCATCGGTAAAAGAACAATATGTAAATAAAGAATTAATTAATAAATTATAATACCTGTATCCGCGCACAGAGAGTTCACACGTGCGAGTCGGATCGGCCATATAAGCAATAGGTGCGTGTGCGGATGTATAACACATGCGGTACTAGGGCGCGAGTAGTTTCCGAGCATACGCGATATAGATGGTAACGCGAATCGGAACGGGTGAATTCCCAGTATACCGTACTGTATAATATATAGATTGTTTCTCCTTGTTATTCTTTGTTAATCTAAGTTTATATTTCTTTTTAATAAATAAAATTCATGTGTAATCAATAACCGAGTACAGGTTTAACCATTGATTACCGGCGTACTTTATTCCCGTTATCTCGAATACCGCCCTCTCCGTTTCAAGAGCGGCCGAGATAAATTTACCGCGAATTTATTCCTTTTATTCGCGGTCCCTTTCAGTTCACGACGTTTCAGCTGTACAAAGACGCGAGACCGGCAAGTGATCTCGCGGTTGTTAACGGACATCGCAACCGTAGGTCGTGCGCGGGGTTCACTGATTTGAATCCGCTGTGCATTTTCGGGGCACCGCCTAGGAAGTATAACTAGGCAGTGCCGTAGCAACCGATCCCTTTTCCCCTACCTACGCGAGAGATCGTACCCCATTACAATATATATATATATGGGTGGTTCTCTGTGACATCGAAGATGAAAAAAATAAATATTGCTATAACTGTGGGAACATGTTTTAGAGGTATCTAGTAGTTCTCCTGAATTTTTTCAGATTTTTTCTGGGCCATTATTTTAAGTTACAGAGAGTCAGTTTTGACATTTTAGCACTTTTTTGCATTAAATGCTCATTTTCATGAATTTTTAACGCCCAGGGGATGCATTTTTCACTAAAAACATAAGTATGACTTTTTTTGTAAAATTTTCCGAACTTTTCATTAAAAATACTTTTAAAGACATAAATGTAAGCTGCCACACTCTTGTAAGCCATTTAAACCTTAAATAGTGAAAATCAGCAATTCTGCTCCGGACTCTGGTAACCTAATACTGTCTAAAAGATGTCTTTTTATAGTCAGAAACGCCTAAAAATTTCCAGAGTGGGTCTAAATCATTAAGATCACTTATGGTCAAAATATCCGGGAAAAGTGCCCGAAATATTAATAGAAATGTATATTTGTTGCCTTATAACGATGAATCTAGTAGCATGATCATTTACCTTGGAGTAGTAGAAAAGAATGTTAATATATATATCGTAATCCTTCAGATTAGTATTATAATTATTGTAAGGGTTGTAAAACTAAAAATCCAGCATTATAAATGTTAAAAAATTAATTTTTTACAGTAATAATATTTGTATTTTTAGCAACTTACAGGGGATTAGATGGTTACTGAAACATGTAGAGATACTTCTCTACTACTCCAAGGTAAGTGCATAAATATTTTTGCAATGATCATCCTAATAGATTCATCGTTATAAGGCAACAAATATACATTTCTATTAATATTTCGGGTACTTTTGCTAGATATTATGACCGTAAGTGATCGTAATGATTTAGCTCCACTCTGGAAATTTATAGGCAGTTTCTGACTATAAAAAGACATCTATTAGACAGCATTAGGTTTCCAGAGTCCGGAGCAGATTTGCTGATTTTCACTATTTAAGGTTTAAATGGCTCACAAGAATGTGACAGCATAAGTTTATGACTTAAAAAGTATTTTTAATGAAAAATTCAGAAAATTTTACAAACAAAGTCATATTTATGTTTTTAGTGAAAAATGCATCCCCTGGAAGCTACAAATTTATGAAAATGTGCATAGAATGCAAAAAAGTGCTAAAATGTTAACTTTGACTCTCTGTAACTTAAAATAATGTCCCAGAAAAAATCTGAAAAAATTCAGGAGAACTACTGGATACCTCTAAAACATATTCCCACAGTTATAGCAATATTTATTTTTTTTATCTTCGATGTCACAGAGAACCACCCATATATATATTATAACGGTAAGGTATTGCTTACCTTACCGTTTGACAAATTTGAGCAACACGAGCGAACAGTATCGTAGTGTTCGCATCGGCTCGGACCGGCGAGATTTGGCTCGGCTCGGTTCGTCGTGGCTACACGGGCGAGATCGACTTCGTGCGCGCACCTCATTACATAGTTGAGGGGGAGATTCGCGCGTGTGTATTTCGACTGCAGGCCGATCCTGCATTTGCAGTGAGTGGTGCAATACCGTGAATCGACCTGCAGCTACACAATCTCGGTGCACAGGCGAACGGACTACTAGTCCCATACCCCTGCGAGAGTTAGAGAGAGAGGGAGAAAGACCGATCGGCTGCTGATTGTTTACCAACGACTACAGCACCTAATGAAGTAAGTGGTACCACTTCACACGATCGTGTTTTATTCGCTAATTAATAGATAATCTTATTGCGTTATACCAGTCCTATTGACTGAGTATATTATTTTAGTTCGGGATATTATCCCCCCCTCTCTCTCTCTACAAGTCGGCCGTTTACCGACATGTAATAATAGCGTAGACCAAGGCGACTTATAAATATTTTGTTTGTTTTTTTTTTATTTATTCCAAAAAATTCATTTTATTATTACATTTCATTTCGGTCTTCGAGTAATTGAATTTTAACCCACGTACGATTCCTTCCGTGATCCTAAGAGCTCGTATATTTCTGGTTGACAAGTGCTCGACGCGATATTCCTGTTTCGCGGTCAATTTCAGATTTGATTATTACCTGGTTGTTACCTGAAACAGTACGTCGGTTTCACACTAACACTGAACAGATTTGGTAGAGCGGACAGGTAACCGCCGCCGCATCGCGGGAAAAATAAGTTTATTTGAATACGGTAAGTTTAACCGTACCGCTGAGCAGCCGCTATAATAAAATAATCATCCGCGCGGCAACCAAACTGTTATAATATATATATATATATATATATATAAATATATATATATATGGATGGTTCTCTGTGACATCGAAGATGAAAAAAATAAATATTGCTATAACTGTGGGAATATGTTTTAGAGGTATCCAGTAGTTCTCCTGAATTTTTTCAGATTTTTTCTGGGCCATTATTTTAAGTTACAGAGAGTCAAAGTTGACATTTTAGCACTTTTTAGCTCCCAGGGGATGCATTTTTCACTAAAAACGTAAGTATTACTTTTTTTGTAAAATTTTCCGAACTTTTCATTAAAAATACTTTTAAAGACATAAATGTATGCTGTCACACTCTTGTAAGCCATTCAAACCTTAAATAGTGAAAATCAGCAATTCTGCTCCGGACTCTGGTAACCTAATACTGTCTAAAAGATGCCTTTTTATAGTCAGAAACTGCCTAAAAATTTCCAGAGTGGGTCTAAATCATTAAGATCACTTATGGTCAAAATATCCGGGAAAAGTGCCCGAAATATTAATAGAAATGTATATTTGTTACCTTATAACAATGAATCTAGTAGCATGATCATTGCAAAAAAATTTGTGCACGTACCTTGGAATGGTAGAAAAGTATCTCCACTTGTTTCGGTATCCATCTAATCCCCTGTAAGCTACTAAAAATACAAATATTATTATAAAATTATAAAAAATTATTTTTTAAACATTTATAATGCTGAATTTTTAGTTTTACATCCCTTACAAGAATTATAATACTAATCTGAAGGATTACTATAAATATATAAACATCATTATTACAATAACTGAATATACGTATTTAATACAAAAGATATATAAATAAATCGGATATATAATTATAATGAATAATATGATAACGTGACAGTGACAAGTTTGTGAATTCTAAACAATGTATTGCTGAATAATAATAATAATAATGTTGATACTTTTATAGTAATCCTTCAGATTAGTATTATAATTCTTGTAAGGGATGTACACTAACTAACAATGTAATCTGCTAAGAACGAATTCAAATTTTAGCATGTGAAGTTGCTCTTACTCCGATCGAGATGTTGCACTAAGTTTTTAACTATGTGTACCCGTTTGTTAATGGTTTTATAATATTGAAATATGGAATTGCTGATGTAGCTTTTAAGCTGCGTAGGTGACATAATATTAATTATTTATTATTCAAAGGGATGACAGATTAAGAATATGGTTAATTTTTATATTTTATTATAAATAAAGGGTTGAATTTTTGAGATAATGCTGTCCAACAAGCCCTCAGTCATGTTTTAACCCTTTTACGCCTAGTGTTACTCTCATGAAACCCAATTTAGATAATACGCAAAAAATATTTTTTAAATGTTTTTCAGAATTCTTTTTTTATCGTTAAGAAACCAGAATTGACAAATTTCTCGAAAATGTCAATTTTTTAGATTTAGTCATAAAACGAACTTATTCATCAATAAATAATATAAAAAATGTCATACCACAATACTGTACTCACATTATTGTATAATGTCTTAAGAGTATTTTCCCTCTACTTTTAGATAATTATATTTCAATAAAGCCCTTATAAACAACACGCAAAAATAAAATTTATTTAGTCACAGTTTGCAGAAACAAACTATGTTTAAAAATGATTTTTCTAGTTTTTTTCTGTTACTTAATTAATAATTTAACAATGTAGAATTAATATTTTAAAGGGTTAAACAATATACCAAAATTTTTCTATATTTTTAAATCGATAATTTAATTACGTTGTTTGGGTTAAAGATTACCTTTTTTAAAAAATCGAACCGTCAGACCCTCCATTATGTTTTGAGCTACCCGGATGATTTTTTCCAGATTCGTTGAATAATATTTCAAATTTGGGTCCGACTAAGCTATTATACAAATTCCATAGTGCTTTTACTTAGCTACTTACCGTTTACACGATATAATTTTTTTGCTACAGAAAAAACAACTTATTTTATATAAAATTATTTATTTTAAAATAAAACATAATTTGTTAAAAATAATAACTCATATTTTAACATAATTTAACAACTTTGTCAACAACCAGTATAATAATCTTTTATTTCGTAACTAGTAATTCATGTGTGAACCGTGAACTTCGATTAGTTTGGTTAATCGTCTAGGCATTGAATTAGTTAAATTTAAACAAAATTCAGGTTCATTTATTAATGCTTGCCAACTCTCATTTACTCTCTGCAGTAACTGGTCTCTATTATTAGCGACTCCTGGCCTCCAGTCTTTAACCATTTTCGCCCAAACATGTTCAATAACATTAAGATCAGGTGATCTTGGAGGTAGACGTATTCGGGTAATCTGAGGATGCTCCGCATACCAATTAGTTACTATCCGTGCCGTGTGGATTGGGCTATTATCCTCGATAATATTGATATTTTGAAGCGGGTACCGATCTGCAAGATTAATTATATTTGAATATTCTTAATTTACAGAAAAGATGTGCTAAAAGAATATTAAAATTTTCTACATTTTTTTAAAATCAACAAAATAATGAAGAATAAACAAACTTAAAAGTTAGACAATATCAGATCTATCCGCGATCGTTTTTGTCTTTTGGTGCTGTTTTATTACGATCTCGCTGTTAAATCATTTTCAGAGTAAAAGCCTAATTCTACTTCTTTAGAATATAATTAATTATTAAATAGTAATTTTTGTATCAATGTGATTTTACGGCCGAGAAGCTAACAATATTTTTCAATAAAAGTAGCCCGAAAAATTTGTAAAAGCAGTCGCTAAGTTTGTAGCCGTAAAGTTCTTATAGTTAGACGCGACTGTTCTCGCGTACGTTACAGCTACTGGATCGAAATAGTAATTTTCGTGCCATGGCCGTAAAGTAGAAAATTCGTAAAGTAAAAAATCGTAAATTAGCGAGGCTGAAAAAGTTTTACGATCGAGGCGCGACATTATTTTTCGACAGAGTATTCGTATAGTATAACTTTACATACTGTTTTTCGGCTACAAAGTAATTATTCAATTTTTACGTACACGTGTCCGTAAAGTTGCACTTTACGGCCGCAAAATAGTCCCTAAAGTCGTTCTTTACGGATACTATGTCGAAAAATAATTTATTTAAATTGCAATGAAACAAATTGCTACTACGAAGTTAAATATTAGACCTGGTATTATTAATTATAAACTTACTTAATACTGCCGGAAGAAAATGCTCTTCTAATATTTCGACATATCGTCTTGCATTAAAATGTCTGCCTACCTCTACCAATTCTCCTACACCGTCTCCAGACATCCATCCCCAAAATGCTGCGGTATGTCTCCCACTATACTTTTTTGGCAATAAGTAAGCATCATCAAATCTGTTATAGTATTAGAATATAATTATTTACAAGCAAATAAACTAACTACTTATATATACATGTAAATAATGTAAATATATTAAATAGTAGTTTTCGATACTAGTGTAAAACTGTATATTTTCAATTTTTAAAAGCCAAGCAGTGCGTGAAAGCGCACTTTAAGCACACTGTATCGAAAATTTTATTTTTGAACATATTTAAATTAAAACAATCTGTAAATAGTAATTTTCGGCAAACAATATTTTTCGACATCGGGGGCGTAAATACGATTTTCGAAATACAAATACTCCGTAAAATCAAATTTTTCGTTTACTGCATCGAAAAGTAAATTAACGTTACCTTGTATTTTCCGGCCTCCAAACACCTATTCTCCCGTCTTTATGCGTAGAAAAAGTTTTCTCGTCCATAAATACTGTGTGCCTCCAATCTTCGTCATTAAAATTTATATAATCGTTTGCAAATGCAATTCTCACAGCTTTGTCTCTGTTAAAAAACTCCGTTTTTAAAGCTGCTTTATAAAATTTGACATTGCACTGGTCTTTTAAAACTTTTCTCATCGTGTTGGCGCAAATATTCAAATTTAACCTTTCCGGAAGTTTGTATGCTGGTTGAAAGGGATCGCGTTCTATTGCCCTTTGCACGCGCCCTACTTCGTCTTCATTCAGCTTTCGTTGTCCAGCATTATTAACGCGTAAATCGACAATTTGATTAGCTTGATCGCCTGCTTCTCGGAACCGCTTTCTCCATCGATAAACTGTATGAATCGATACATTTAATTGTTCGCAAATTTGCTGTAAAGGCACATTTGCTTCTAAAAGCGCCCGCAAAGCAGCTAAATTTGTCTCTGACGGTTCGAACGGCATTTCTACCTTTTCATTACCGAAGTTGAGAAAAAGATCGGTTATGATCGCTACTATTGTCGTGAACGACTACTACTGTCTAATGTTAAGCCAATTGTCAATTAATAGCCAAGTTCAGATTTTAACGCAAGCTGTATGGTTATGATTTTTTCGTTACTGTAGAAACGGATTGTTGTAATATTATAAACGTATTGTTAGCTCAGATAACCATTAACATTAATAAGAAGTAATAAGTGTAATATAGAAGTAGTATAACGATTATTTAGTAAGGTTATTGAAATAAACATGGACCTTTACGAACTTGAGACGTACGAATTGGCTGTAATTCGCTACATCCGCAGAAGGAATTTTATTTATAATCCGATAAATCGGTTTTATCGTGCTCGAAATATTAGATTAGCCCTTTACCAAAATCTGCAGAGATATATATATAACCGCTACAATAACTTTAAATCTGGTAAATATGTAAATTTAATGTGTCTTTCGTATATATACCACATACATTTCAATTGAACTTAACGCTTAATTTTTTCGCAGTTGCACAATTGAGAAAGGACTGGACCCGCTTAAGGGCAAAGTACGTAACTATATGTAGGAACATCATTCGACGAAAAGTCAGAAGAGTCGACTTAGATTTCGTCAGTATTTGGTTTTTGCGGCACATGCATTTCCTTGCGCCCTACGTATGCCACGTCAATGGAGAAAGGCGCTATTATCCTGATGAGGATTTTGCAGTAATCTAAGTAAGAATCGCTTATACATACATATATATGTATGTATATATATATATATATATATACATAATTATCGATCTCATATATATATAGCATCATTTAATGACTACGATAATGATTATGTTGCAAATTTCAACATTTTTTACTTGTTATTTTAATGTCTTATCGAAATTATTTAGTTCCGTTAACCAAGATTAAGCATGGATATGTATGTATATATACGTCAAATTTTAAAATAAATTTGTGAGGTTATACGTTTACATAAACAATTTTAAAAATATTTATAAAAAGTAAATGAAGCGATATTAAAATTTTACAGTTCGATTCCCGCAGCACTCGACAGGGCATGTATAGTAACAAATTGAAATGGTGTAGTAATTGGGAGTTGGCAAGCAGTAATAAATGAACCTGAGTTTTGTTTAAATTGATCTAATTCAATGCCCAGACGATTAACCAAACTAATCGCGGTTCACAGATGAATTACTATTTACATAATAATAAGTTGTTGAATTATGTTAAAATATAAATAATTATTATTAACAAATTATGTTTTATTTTAAAATAAATAATTTTATATAAAATAAGTTGTTTTTTCTGTAGCAAAAAAATTATATCGTGTAAACGGTAAGTAGCAAAGTAAAAGCACTATGGAATTTGTATAATAGCTTAGTCGGACCCAAATTTGAAATATTATTCAACGAATCTGAAAAAAATCATCCGGGTAGCTCAAAACATAATGGAGGGTCTGACGGTTCGATTTTTTAAAAAAGGTAATCTTTAACCCAAACAACGTAATTAAATTATCGATTTAAAAATATAGAAAAATTTTGGTATATTGTTTAACCCTTTAAAATATTAATTCTACATTGTTAAATTATTAATTAAGTAACAGAAAAAAACTAGAAAAATCATTTTTAAACATAGTTTGTTTCTGCAAACTGTGACTAAATAAATTTTATTTTTGCGTGTTGTTTATAAGGGCTTTATTGAAATATAATTATCTAAAAGTAGAGGGAAAATACTCTTAAGACATTATACAATAATGTGAGTACAGTATTGTGGTATGACATTTTTTATATTATTTATTGATGAATAAGTTCGTTTTATGACTAAATCTAAAAAATTGACATTTTCGAGAAATTTGTCAATTCTGGTTTCTTAACGATAAAAAAAGAATTCTGAAAAACATTTAAAAAATATTTTTTGCGTATTATCTAAATTGGGTTTCATGAGAGTAACACTAGGCGTAAAAGGGTTAAAACATGACTGAGGGCTTGTTGGACAGCATTATCTCAAAAATTCAACCCTTTATTTATAATAAAATATAAAAATTAACCATATTCTTAATCTGTCATCCCTTTGAATAATAAATAATTAATATTATGTCACCTACGCAGCTTAAAAGCTACATCAGCAATTCCATATTTCAATATTATAAAACCATTAACAAACGGGTACACATAGTTAAAAACTTAGTGCAACATCTCGATCGGAGTAAGAGCAACTTCACATGCTAAAATTTGAATTCGTTCTTAGCAGATTACATTGTTAGTTAGTGTACAACTAAAAATCCAGCATTATAAATGTTTAAAAAATAATTTTTTATAATTTTATAATAATATTTGTATTTTTAGCAGCTTACAGGGGATTAGATGGATACCGAAACAAGTGGAGATACTTTTCTACCATTCCAAGGTACGTGCACAAATTTTTTTGCAATGATCATGCTAATAGATTCATCGTTATAAGGCAACAAATATACATTTCTATTAATATTTCGGGCACTTTCCCCGGATATTTTGACCATAAGTGATCTTAATGATTTAGACCCACTCTGGGAATTTTTAGGCAGTTTCTGACTATAAAAAGACATCTTTTAGACAGTATTAGGTTACCAGAGTCCGGAGCAGAATTGCTGATTTTCACTATTTAAGGTTTAAATGGCTTACAAGAGTGTGACAGCATACATTTATGTCTTAGTTATCAGTCATTTATGTCTTAAGTATTTTTAATGAAAAGTTCGGAAAATTTTACAAAAAAAGTCATACTTATGTTTTTAGTAAAAAATGCATCCCCTGGGAGCTAAAAATTCATGAAAATGGGCATATAATGCAAAAAAGTGCTAAAATGTCAACTTTGACTCTCTGTAACTTAAAATAATGGCCCAGAAAAAATCTGAAAAAATTCAGGAGAACTACTGGATACCTCTAAAACATATTCCCATAGTTATAGCAATATTTATTTTTTTCATCTTCGATGTCACAGAGAACCACCCATATATATATATGGGGTATTCCACGTGAACTGGTCCGATCAAAATTTTAACATGCACTAAATTTTGGATACACATTGCAAATATTTCTCAGAATACAGAAAAAAATTTATTTGCTCATAAGTTATTCTAACCTCAAAAAGTGAATTTTTCCAAGTTTTTTTCAACACCAGCTGGATTTACCACTATTTAACTCAAAATCTATCAACTTTTACTATAGAACATTATATGTAACATTCGTTGCTAATTGTGTCTGGAATTTATTCTTCTGGGTTAGAATTTCTAATTCCAAGGTGAATGTTATATAAACTACATGTCAATATTAAACTCAAAAAAAGTGCAAGTTCGCCACAATTGATTTTTTTATCCAAAAGTCTAGAAGAAAGCATGATGCAATACCTTTTAAATGGTTTGTAGCATTTTTATAGCCTTCAATTCTGTAACAAGTTATGATAATTTAAAGAAAGAGAAAAAATTCACAAAAATTAACATGTTAATTCCCATTTGAATATTTTAAAAGATTTCGTGTTTTTTAAATTGTCATACCTTTTTACAGAATTGGAGACCATAAAAATGCTACAGACCATTTGAAAGGTATTGCTCCAAACTTTCTTTTAGACTGTTCGATAAAAAAATCAATTGTGGCACACTTGCGCTTTTTTAAAGTGTAATATTGACATGTAGTTTATATAACATTCACCTTGAAATTAGAAATTCTAACCTAGAAGAATAAATTCCAGACACAATTAGCAACGAATGTTACATATAATGTTCTATAGTAAAAGTTGATAGATTTTGAGTTAGATAGTGGTAAACCCAGCTGGTGTTGAAGAAAACTTGGAAAAATCCACTTTTTGAGGTTAGAATAACTTTTGAGCAAATAGATTCCAGTACCTAAAAATTTTTTTCTGTATTCTGAAAAATATTTGCAATGTGTACCCAAAATTTGGAGCATTTTAAAATTTTGATCGGACCACTTCGTGTGGAATATCCTATATATATATATATAATAATCTTTTTCAAATTTAATGTATATAAGAAAAAATTGTTAGATTTTGAGTTATTGAGTGATAAAAATGGCCAAAAAGTCGATTTTTTCAAAAAATTCGATTTTTTTATTGTCTACAGCTTTGGTACTAATTGTAATTCAGGTCTAAAAATTTAGCTACACTCTATTCAAGTAGTTTTTTTACTGATTCCATACATTAAGGGGGTTCCAAAGTCAATTTTATGACTGTATTATCGACCTGCCGTCGATATAGTAGGTTGCATTATCAGTATACTACGCCATCTAGCGTACGATTCAAATGATGTCGGTAGATGGCGAAGTTATACTAACACTGTGATTTGATTTTTTGGAGATAACATAACCTAAGCTTGAAGAAATTTATTCTCTATTGATTAAGAGCCAAAAAATTTTTTTTTTCTCTAACTTTGAGAATGTCTTTTTAGCGTGTATGATAAATTCAGGATTGATTACTCATTATAGAGTGGGCAATCAGACTTACAGTTCTGTACTTGCATAGTTACAAGCGATACTTTTACTCACTATGGAGTGACAACAATTTTAATAAATTGTTCAATTTTTTAGTAACTAAAATTAAATATAATAACTACGAACAGTTATTAGCCATCATTGGGCTTGCGTGAAAAATCCTATTCTATAACTCTAATTATAGAATATCTTAATCCAATAAATGTTTTTTAATAGCGTGTAAGATATTTATAAATAATAATTGTATACTGCTATTTATAATTAAATCATTTAAAACATTTTTCTTTTCATCTTTTTTTTTATAATCATAAAACTTCTTTATAAATTCAGTTACGTACTGAAATATTTTAAAGGCCTTAATCCGATAAATTCAGTATTGATCACTCATTATAGAGTGGGCAAATATGCTTACAGTTCTGCACTTGCACAATTACAAGCAATTGATACTTTTACTCACTATGGAGCGACAACAATTTTAATAAACTGTTCAATTTTTTAATAACTTAAATTAAATATAATAACTACGAACAGTTATTAGCCATCATTGGGCTTGCGTGAAAAATCCTATTCTATAACTCAAATTATAGAATATCTTAATCCAATAAATGTTTTTTTATAACGTGTAAGATATTTATAAATAATAATTGTGTACTGCTATTTATAATTAAATCATTTAAAACATTTTTCTTTTCATCTTTTTTTTTATAATCATAAAACTTTTTTATAAATTCAGTTACGTACTGAAATATTTTAAAGGCCTTAATCCGATAAATTCAGTATTGATCACTCATTATAGAGTGGGCAAATATGCTTACAGTTCTGCACTTGCACAATTACAAGCAATTGATACTTTTACTCACTATGGAGCGACAACAATTTTAATAAACTGTTCAATTTTTAATAACTTAAATTAAATATAATAACTACGAACAGTTATTAGCCATCATTGGGCTTGCGTGAAAAATCCTATTCTATAACTCAAATTATAGAATATCTTAATCCAATAAATGTTTTTTTATAACGTGTAAGATATTTATAAATAATAATTGTGTACTGCTATTTATAATTAAATCATTTAAAACATTTTTCTTTTCATCTTTTTTTTTATAATCATAAAACTTTTTTATAAATTCAGTTACGTACTGAAATATTTTAAAGGCCTTAATCCGATAAATTCAGTATTGATCACTCATTGTAGAGTGGGCAATTAGGCTTACAGTTCTGCACTTGCACAATTACAAACAATTGATACTTTTACTCACTATGGAGTGACAGCAGGTTTAATGAATTGTTCAATTTTTTAATAACTAAAATTAAATATAATAATTACGAACAGTTCCAGATTCTAGCATTCAAGCGTTCCTAGTATGGAAAAAAGCACATATGATTAGTCTCTTTGACTAGGAACGGGCCCAAGGAATCAGGATGAGCACCATCATTAGCTCACTCAGTAGCCCAGGAGCTGAAGGATAGTATATCTTCTAGGAGCTGCAACGCGTCCAAGTCTTAGAAACAACAGCACATACTCAGATTGGCTCCGATGATTGTTGACGCCCCGTCCAGGGTTTTCTGCGAATATATTAAAAAATCAGACAAAGCAAACTACGAAATAATGGTATAATGGGAAACAGGAAGAAAGGACGCATAAAAAGGTATACAATGGCCTGTTGATCTCAATTGAGAGGTTAGGGGAACACCAACCTCCTCACCTGTAATATAACTATATAAATAACGATGTGCTCCTACAGATAAGCAACTTACCTGTAAATAAAACACGGAACTACACGTTAATCCTGTAGCGAGCCGGTATTAAAGAAAAAGCAACACAATGGAGAATCCGCCCGTTGCACTACGTCCAAGTCTGAGGAACAGCAACACGTACTCAGATAGGCTCCGATGATTGTTGACGCCCAGTGCAGGGTTTTCTGTCAATATATTAAAAAATCAGACAAAGCAAACTACTAAATAAAGGTATACTGGGAAAGAGGAAGAAAGGATGCATAAAAAGGTATACAATTGCCTTTTGATATCAATTGAGAGGTTAGGGGACCACCAACCTTTTCACTTGCAATATAACTATATAAATAACAAAGTTCATCTACGGCTAAGCAACTTACCTCTAAACAAAATCCACAACTCCACTTTAATCATATAGCGAGCCGGTGTTTAATAAAAAGCACCATGTCGTCAGCAATACAATGAAGAACCCGTTGACAGATCGGCAAGAAGCGCGAATGTACGCGTATACCGATAGACGACCGCACGGGCGTACGTCGTACGCGCGCATCATGTCGATTCCATCGCAATGCGCATGCGTGCATGGACTACACGGGTCGTATCCCGACGAAAATGAGACATTCGTGGACTTCGTTTCGAAACGTTTTATCGTTATATATATTGTTAGTTTATAACGGTACAATTTGTTTATTTCAAATCTTATAAACGTAGCAGCAATGTTTTTAATTTTACTAGTTTGACGTGACACACGCGAATTGAGCAGCAAATGCGAGTTCGTGGTGCGTGCACGCAGGCGATCGACGGAGCGCACGCATCACGAAGTCCCCACATTCCAACTCATAATAGACATTCAGTATTCTGGTTATTCCTGCGTACAAAACTGCGCCTGTTATTAATTTACTTAAATATTTAACGTAATTAGAAATTAAGACAGAAATTGAATACTGAAAGATTTTTTTTTTAATAATCAAACGGGTTGAATCGAGCGGTAAAAATGACTTCGTGGTGCGTGTACGCAGGCGATCGACGGAGCGCACGCACCACGAAGTTCCCACATTCCAACTGATAATAGACATTCAGTATTCTGGTTATTCCTGCGTACAAAAAAGCGCCTGTTAATTAATTTACTTAAATGTTTAACTTAATCAGAAAACAAGACGTCACTGAATACTGAAAGATTTTATTTATAATAATCAAACGGGCTGAATCGAGCGGTAAAAATGACTTCGTAGTGCGTGTATGCAGGCGATCGACGGAGCGCACGCACCACGAAGTCCCCACATTCTAACTAATAATAGACATTCAGTATTCTGGTTATTCCTGCGCACTAAAATGCGCCTGTTACTTAATTTGCTTAAATGTTTAACCTATAAACATAAAAATTTTGTTACATGATCCCTGTGTGTGCATATCAATATGTTTGCACGTCAAATCGACAACTTTGAAAAAAGTTGGCAGTAGTTTGCCGTGCAGCCGACAGTCTAAGATGGCGGCTGCTGTGCTCGCGTAACCTTCGTATTATTCTACCGCTAGTGCCACCGAACGGTAATTTATGGCGTAAGATTTTATTTTGTTGCTGTTGCGGTATTAAAGTCTACTATTTTTTTTAATATACTGAATATATTTATGTGTACACTTCCCTTCGTATATGAATAAGTTAACTATGTACAAAGTTTGAGACAAAAATATTATTTCGTTTGTATTTAATCCCTTACCAAAAATGTGAGATGGGCGCAGCATACTCAAAATTTTTGGTAAGGGTTTAAACAAAAACGTGATAATTTTGCTGTCCCAAATTTTGCACACACTTAAATAATTCATATACGAAGGGCAACGAACTCTTATTACTCCGCATAATAATATAATTATCTAATTATAATCGATTATTTGATTTACTCAGTCGTTAAGGTAGGCAGGATAAAAATTGACTTTGGAACCCCCTTAAAACAAAATTTTATCTTTTAACTGGATCACTTCACATGTATATGGGAGATTCCATGTGAAGTGATCCAGGTAAAAAATAGAATTTTGATTTAATGTATGGAATCAGTAGAAAACTACTTGAATAGAGTGTAGCTAAATTTTTAGACCTAAATTTCAATTAGTACCAGAGCTGTAACCAACCAAAAAATCGAATTTTTTTTAAAAAATGACTTATTGGCCATTTTTATCACTTAATAACTCAAAATCTAACAATTTTTTCTTATATACATTAAATTTGAAAAAGTTTATAAATTTCAAGAAGAATCTGTTGAAATATTTCATTTATATTAGTTTAATACATTCATCGATGATTAATTACCTTCAAAATGGTGCAAAGTTTGAGTGCGGCAGAGCATTTCAGACAAAGTTATGGTGTTTTTAGGCAAATTTCTTAAAAAAAGAGAGCAAATGCATTTTATGAAAAAAACAGAGTAACCGTATACTTGCATTCAAACAACATGGCACTATTATTCTTCAATACAAAAATATACTATTTAATGTTAGTTACTGATACTTTTCAATCTCTAAGCTGCTTACAAACACAAAGCAGTAGGTATAAGCAGTTATACCTGTTATATAATTGGATAAATACCTGAAACTTTTTATAATTCCAATAAATCCAATTATATAACAGGTATAACTAAAAGTATCAGACTTAAATAACAACTAAATAAAAGTATCAGTAACTAACAATAAATAGTATATTTTAGTAATATTGAGGAATAATAGTGCCATATTGTTTGAATGCAAGTATACGGATAGTCTGTTTTTTTCATAAAATGCATTTGCTCTCTTTTTTTAAGAAATTTGCCTAAAAACACCATAACTTTGTCTGAAATGCTCTGCCGCACTCAAACTTTGCACCATTTTGAAGGTAATTAATCATCGATGAATTAGATTCTTGATGGATAAAATATTTTTTGATCGTACAACCCTTTTTTTTACTACAAAGGTTTTTATTGATTATAACTATATTCAAAGTTTAAAAATAATATAAATGAAATATTTCAACTGATTCTTCTTGAAAGTAATAAACTTTTTCAAATTTAATGTATATAAGAAAAAATTGTTAGATTGAGTTTAACCAACCAAAAAATCGAATTTTTTTTAAAAAATGACTTATTGGCCATTTTTATCACTTAATAACTCAAAATCTAACAATTTTTTCTTATATACATTAAATTTGAAAAAGTTTATAAATTTCAAGAAGAATCTGTTGAAATATTTCATTTATATTAGTTTAATACATTCATCGATGATTAATTACCTTCAAATGGTGCAAAGTTTGAGTGCGGCAGAGCATTTCAGACAAAGTTATGGTGTTTTTAGGCAAATTTCTTAAAAAAGAGAGCAAATGCATTTTATGAAAAAAACAGAGTAACCGTATACTTGCATTCAAACAACATGGCACTATTATTCTTCAATACAAAAATATACTATTTAATGTTAGTTACTGATACTTTTCAATCTCTAAGCTGCTTACAAACACAAAGCAGTAGGTATAAGCAGTTATACCTGTTATATAATTGGATAAATACCTGAAACTTTTTATAATTCCAATAAATCCAATTATATAACAGGTATAACTAAAAGTATCAGACTTAAATAACAACTAAATAAAAGTATCAGTAACTAACAATAAATAGTATATTTTAGTAATATTGAGGAATAATAGTGCCATATTGTTTGAATGCAAGTATACGGATAGTCTGTTTTTTTCATAAAATGCATTTGCTCTCTTTTTTTAAGAAATTTGCCTAAAAACACCATAACTTTGTCTGAAATGCTCTGCCGCACTCAAACTTTGCACCATTTTGAAGGTAATTAATCATCGATGAATTAGATTCTTGGATGGATAAAATATTTTTGATCGTACAACCCTTTTTTTTACTACAAAGGTTTTTATTGATTATAACTATATTCAAAGTTTAAAAATAATATAAATGAAATATTTCAACTGATTCTTCTTGAAAGTAATAAACTTTTTCAAATTTAATGTATATAAGAAAAAATTGTTAGATTTTGAGTTATTAATGATAAACATGGCCAATAAGTCAATTTTTTCATAAAATTCTATTTTTTGATTGGCTACAACTCTGGTACTAATTGAAATTCAGGTCTAAAAATTTAGCTACACTCTATTCAAGTAGTTTTTTACTGATTCCATACATTAAAACAAAATTCTATTTTTTAACTGGATCACTTCACATGGAATCTCCCATATATATATATAGTAACAATGAGACTCGCTTGCTACAAATTACAAAAGAGGAACGGGCGTCATGTCTTGAATCCGATCTCCTTCGGATCCGAAGGCCTTCACGCTACCACTGCGCTGTGCCCACAATCGATCGTAGATGTACTTTTCCGCGTCTTCAGCCTACCGATACGCGCGCCATATGCCAAGTGCCGATTCTTGCGCTGGCCGCGTCGGTACTACGAGCCCCAAGTGACGGGTGGTCTGTTCTAAGCACTGGTAAGCCTTACGCTAATTATTGTTGTGTTCATATGTGAGGTCGGAGTGTTGATCAAACGTGGTTTATAGTTGAATTAGTGAGGTTCACGGGGGGTTTATTTATTTGTAATAGCATAACGTTTCGGGTTTTAGCGGCCTTGCAATTATTAGTGTTTTTCTGTCGTATGTTAGTGCTAACAGTGGATTCCACATGGAATGCTATTCAATTCAAAAGTTATTAATTAATCGATAAGACAATTTCTTTGTTAATTAGTAGAATCTGGTCTACTTTTTAATTCAACGAAATTCACTCTGAGAGAGTCGGCTGTTTAGGTGTTTCTTTTTATAAAAAAGTATTTTATCGGCAATTCCACTGGGAAACGGAAATTGTTTAAATCCGAAATTTTTGGTAACGTTGCAATATAGACGTGGTTACATTGTTAACAACGTTACATTATTCTTTATAAAATAAAATAATATTATTTCAAAATCTTCAATTTTATAGGTTCATAGATTAAGGTTTTAAATAAATTTAATACATAATAACTGCACCAAATAGAAAATAGTAATAACTAAACACCCAAGATATCAATTTTTGTAGATTAAAATTTTTGGATATGCGTTATAATTATTGCACTGTAATTAATACTGCTTTAATGTATGAATAACATTATATATTATTTGTGTCCAGGATTATGTAAGGAATGTTCAATAAAATTAAATTACACGAAAAATAAGGACGTGTTTCAAAATATCAATCGTAAAAAGAATACATCGCTTGCGGAAAATAGACAAGTTTACGTACAAGATTCTTTAGGAAGTTACATAAAAAAAAAAGGAAAGAATAAACGTTCTAGTTGGAAAAGTACTCAATCAATATTTTTAAATTTAAGTGTAACTGAAAAAATAAAAATTTATCTATCTGATATTGTATAATCTTTGTACATGTATCTTGTAAAAAATAAATTTGTATAAAATCATAAATTGCGAAAACTTCCTATAGTTATTGTTGTGACAATGCAAACAGTGCATGTCATTTAGTGCGACAATAAGCTACACCTTATTTCCCTGTACGAGCACACACACACACACATACAAGCCTAATCAAACCTATCCTTGCCTAATTTCCCTAAGAGCCTATAAATAATAACCATAATACCCTCCCAGTAACCGAGCTCCTTAACACATATGATATAAACCATCGAACCCACAAACAAAGGTGCACAGGGGAGCAACCGAGCAGGACACAGAAGGAGTTCACGGAAGCACAGATTACTCTTGAAGTAATCTAATAATGAGCCTGACGAAGAGCCAATGAAGCAGCATGCTGAGGTGTTGACAGCAAACTGCAAAGTCCTGAGTCTAGTAGCAGCGTACCCAGCAAGCCAAGGAAGACCGAGCCAGAAGAAGGAGCCAATGTAGCCAGGAAGTCCGTCAGCCAGCAATAATCCGGGAAACCTGGAAGCACCAGTTCATATAGCAATATTCATTATAAGGGAGCAGACAGGAGCACACACTTACTTAAATAAGTGTGTATAGGAGAGGACTTGTGAAGAGGTTAGGTGAGCATTATAAGTGCTCACACACACAATATTAATAAGACTACACATCAAGCCGTCTTCCAAGTGGATATTTACCTGATTATCGCCGTATGTCCGTCCAAGCAGCTCGAGCCCGCCGTTGCACCTGTCACGCCGTGCGCCTCAAGGAGAACGAAAGAGAAAGATATATCGGCCTCGGCAACACCCAAGAGCCCGTGTCGACGTGCCGCATCCACACACCTCCTGCGGCCCTGTAAGGACCGATATTATTAGCCGACGGGTTAATAATAAGGAACGAAAGGAATAATTACCTGGCAGGCAGCTTACGTCGCCGTCAACGGCATCGTTGTTGATGTTGGAGCCGACGAGATGTACACTACTAGACGATGCGGCGGCCATGTTACTCAAGCCGCACCGCAAGTGGGCCATCGCGACGCATGCGCGCACACAGGCAATGGACGAGTAGCACAAATTCAGCCAACGATTCGGGATATTTAATTTATAGATTGCACTCGTGCAATCTGCAGTGAGCCGCATTTCGCCTTCCTAAATTCGCCCCCTCCCTGAGCCGATCTCAGCCGAGCTTGAGCCCGCGTATAGGACGCGACTGGCACCCGTAATCACATAATTCGAAGCAGATAATAAATTTAATCATTCTATATATATATATTATTTTTATTATCCCCATCACCTGCACCCTAATCCCCAGTGCAGCGTGACAGTGTATAGAAAATAATATTCTAATATGCCATTTATTCAGCTTCCGTTCTGTGTTATGTCCTATAAATTTTAGGACATAGTGTAATTTAAATGTTCTATAGATTGGTGGCAGACGTTGGATGTGTGGGTTTGAAGTTAGGGGGTAAACGGATGGCGTACGTTTTAAGGGAAGGAGGTAAGGTGGAAATGTTTAGTATTTCATACAAAAAATATAAATATTTAAAATGTTGCGTTATACATTATAATCTGTTGTCATCAACTAATGGTTTGAAATTTGTACATAATATATTTTTCACCACACGTAGACCGAAAGTACCACATTCCCTCCCGTCACCGAAAAAGGAATGTGTTATTTTCGGCCTACTGGTGGTGAAAAATAGTATACATCCCACGGGAGGTAAAATGGTCACCCCATAGCACATGTTTGCCACCCTCGCCTTCGGCTCAGGTGCCAATTTACATGTGCTATGGACTGACCAATACTTTACCTCCCTAGGTGTGTAATATACTATTTTCGACCCATTTGACTGATTAGATTCAGAGATATGAGTAATCAAAAATTTTATCCAAAGATATATAATACTCAAAATATTCACTAATTACAAATACTTTTGGCGAAAATGATACACAGACCATAACAATCACAAACACGACTTTTTTCCAAAATTTCGAGTAGATTGATAGTTTTTTTGTGACTGATACCTTTTAAAATATGAAACTAAATTTGTTCGGTTTTATTTTATCAATCAAAAACTATTATATTTAATTACTTGAAATTATTACAGTGATACTATTGTAGAAGCTGTCTATGCCACGGACGTAGCTGTTAGACGTAGCTATATAACCGGACGCGATTTTAACGGGAAAGAAGAGGCGAACGATCTCTCACCTTAATCGGATCGTATAAAATTCATTGAGAAAAATTATACAATTATGAAGTAGAAGTAATGCATATAAACTAATGAAAGGTTATTCAAGTAATAGACAACAAAGGGGTGAAGTAAATCAGCATATTAGCAATTATAAAACAGTGAATACAGGGGTACCTCAGGGAAATATAATAGCACCGTTACTTATTATAACCTATGCAAATCCACATAATCTTCAAATTTTATAAGTGAAATGTGACTTTTTATGCAAAAAAAACCTTATCCTGGATAAAGTATTTAGTACTCATGTTTTTAATGTGCAGAGTTGAGCAAAAATTATTCGAATACGAATAACGAATAAAATGAAATGAATAATTATCTAAATATTTTCTACGAATAAATTTATGTAACTAAAATCTTATTCGAATAGTTATTCGTTATTTAAATCAATTTATTTGTAATTCGGCTATCCGATTATTCATTTATTCGTATTCTATAAACGATATTCAAATATTCGTTTCTAAAATAGATATTTATCTTTTTGTATCAGAATTTTATTTAGATATTTTATTTACATATTTTACTTAAATACTTACAAGGGAAGTACATGACCTCCGGGAATCGGAACTCATCCTAACTTTGGTATGTCTTTTATAATATAAAAATATGAAGAAAGCTAAGTTATCTCCTGCCAATGGCCACTTTTACGGAAGTTATACGACATCCAATTATAATAGCAGTAAAAAATACTTCCAATTCGGTCGCTTATAACTCGGAAACAAATAAAGATAAACAATCGAATCAAAAACCAGAAGAAAGTGGAGTTCAAGTAGATATGGTTTGAAAAAAAAGAAGCTCAAATTGCTTAATTTGAAGCAAAGTTATGAAGAAAATAAGAAATTGAAGACTATTAGGCCAAAATTCAATATGAAAAATTTATTGTTTCTTTTCGCCTAATAGTCTTCAATTTCTTACTAGCAACAGATACCTCGCTCGCTAACGCTCACTCGGTTGTATTTTGATCGTGCTTATTTTAGATGAGTATATGTAAAATAGATACACAGCCTTTTTTCTTTAAAGTTAAATGTGACATTTTTATGTTCATTTTTTAAATGAAAAACATTACATTTTTTAAATAATTAGTAAACCAATTGGGTTTATCAAGGCAGAAATTGCATTTTTATAGATACACCAAATTCGCTGTGTAAAGTTGAAGTTTATATGCATATAAATTTAAATTTTCTTGGATTAAAGCCCTTCGACAACTTTTATCCTGCAAGGAGTTTTTTGTATTTGCACCTGTTTTAAGCCTATTTTTGATAATATTTTAATATTTTACTTAATGAATGTGTTAAAAATCATCAAAAAAGAATATTTTATATAATATATTTTATAAACATGACATTTCACATAATATTTTATAAAAATTACAAAAATATTTTTATAACCGTACTCTACCCTTAACACCAACAATGATAATTTACGCATTGCGAAGAGGATTATGGTATAATTAATGTGGTGACTGAGATGTCGTTTTTGTAAAAAAAAATTGAGAAATAAACAAAATATGATAGTTAACTACCAAAGTTTTAAAATTAATCAAAATTTCTTTAAAATTACATGTAACTACTATTGTACAGACGATTGAAAAGAGTGTGAGAACTCGATATATTTTGTGTCGACTTTCCAATATTTTGGTTTTTTAAAAGAGGTTATAGATTAAAAAAAACATCAAAGACAGAACTGAAAATAAAGTTCAACTGAAAACTTGATCATCTAATGACTATCAATTATTTCGTGACATTCAAAGAATCCGTCAAATGTCAATCATTCGTGAGATTTTGACTCCATTTTCATCATTATTGCAGGGGTCCTTTATAGTATATGAGCGGGCAATCGTTTCAAAAAGGCATCTCGAATCTTGATCTCGCGTAGACGAGTTGAAAAGATGTGAGAACTCCATATGTTTTGTGTCGACTTTCCAATGTTTTCGTTTTATTTGATAATTTTAAATAACTATTTATACATTATTGGATGAGAGTTAGGCTCTTGGATAGTGTATTTGATGAAAACCTGATGTCGTTTCTGCAGACCAAGACAGGTTGAACTGAAGTCATTTAGATTTTTCGTGTATAGTTGTAACACACGCTCCGTAAAATATATTTATGCTTACAGCGTTAGCCAACATATGAATATTGTATTCGACTCTTACGGCGAGGATGTGCTGGTAAGGTATACATTTCAAGAATCATATATTTTTTCAATGCATGATCCATTTAATAGTAACATAATAAGGGCTCTGTAACAGTGTAAGTTAAGGAAAGAAAAGTATACTGTTAAATTTTGACGCTAATAATGATAGAATTAAATACAGAAAGAAAATAAATATGACAAAGAGTAAAAAATAAGTATATATATATATATATATATATATATATATATGTATATATATATATATATATATATATATATATATATATATTGTGTCTGTGTAAAAATAATCATTATAGGTTATTATAAAGAAGGTATGTGTGCGTGTGTTCAGGAAGAAAGTGAAATATGTCCATATATTTAATATATTTAAAATGCACACACATAAAATATAAACATGTTATATACTCTCATAAATTATATTTTTCTTTAATGGCGGTGGTAACATTTTTTATAAAGTGGTATGTAATACTGTCGTTGTGTTATATATGGTTTTAATTTGTATGTGAATGTAGTATTATTTCAAAGTGATGGTTTTTATAATGCATATTTAAAAATTTTGGTATTTAATAGAATCTGTATAGTAATTGTTATTATAAAATTGAGTGTTATGAAAATCATTTTTTACGCACGTTGGGTGAGTGATTGTATCTAAATGGCGGCTCTGTCGAAATATTTTATACATGATATATGCAAATATAATTCTAATTGTAAAATTTTAACAAATTTAAGTTTTTAAATAATAATTTTAAATACCTGTTTATACGTTATTATAAGAATTAAACTTTCGGTCGTTGTATTTTGGGAAACTCTGATTCTTTTTTGAAGTCTGTAAGTTTTGTCGAACGGCAGGCTATTATCAATTATTTTGCATATTTATTTTAATGATTCAGTAGTAGTAATATTTCAATGGATTTTTCTTATATTTCATTTTTTTTATTTATTATAACTAATGTAATGATTTGTCATTTACAATATGATATGTTGCAGCCGATTTTCAATTGTATTTTAATGATTTTCAGCGTGCTGAAACTACTATGTCGTATAACTGGTAATGTTTGCCTAAAATCGCCTGAAACAACTAACATTTTACCACCAAATATTTTTTTATTATTACATATATCTTGAAATAGGCGATTGACTGCTTCAAAAGCATATTTCGATATCATAGATATTTCATCCCATATTATACTTTGAACTTCTTTTAAATTTTTACCATCTATTGAATTAGATTTAATATTACATATAGTACATTCTGTGATATTAAGTGGTAGTTTAAATGTTGTGTGTACTGTTTTCCCGTTATGTAATAAATTTGCTGCAATCCCTGTCCAAGCAACACATAAAAATGAAATGTTTGAGAATTTAAGATAGTCTATTAGAACATTAAGTAAACAGCTTTTCCCACTTCCTCCTGGTCCATCAATAAAAAAGCTTTTTTTGTCTTCAATTTTTAAATGTTGCACGATAGTATCAAAAATGTCTTTGTTATGATTTTTTAAAGAATTTACTTTGACGTTTATTTCAGTAAATGTGCAACTTTTGTTATGTGTTGTTGATTTATCAGCATAATCTTCTATAAATGTAGATATAACGGGTAAATTAAAATTATTTAAAGAATATCCATTCAATTGTAGGTTCTTATCAATAATGTTTAATGCTAGGTTTTCATCAGCATTTTGTTCATATTTTGGGTGGTAAAAAAAGTCTTTCTATTTTTCGTACAAATCTCTTGCATTACTAGGATTGTGAAAAATACAAATATATGCAAATAATTCACAAAGAGCAGTAGGAAAGTGTAATTGTGTTGCTTCTTCCAAACATCTGTCCCATTCTTTATCTTCATTAACCAAATGTCTAGCTATAGAAGCTTCATAAAATGTAGAATAAATTATATCATCAACAGTACGTAAATCCTGAAATGATGATACTACTTTGACATGTAAAAGTAATAATCTTATAAAATATCGTTTTCGATCCTTTGGATTCACTAAATACATTCTGCTTAATACAGGTTTTTTTGTTTTCTTTTCTTTTATTCCATGTTTTTGAATTATTATCAAATACATAATTTAATGGTATTTCGGAATATAAATAATTTCGTGCGTCAGAATCGATTTGATTTAATTTTAAGTATGCTGTTAATGTCGTTTCTACATTTTTTTTTAAATTTCTGTTTCTTTTCCTTCTTTAAAATACACTTCTTGTTCATCTTCATTGTGAATAGCTAATCTTATTATGGTATGTGAAAGTTCGTGTAGAGGGTATTCTAATAGTATTATATTCATTGCTTTCAATATCTTCATCATGAGTTAAATTAAAACTGTCTTTTGATCTGATACCTGTGTCACGTATTTCTATGTTCGCACAGTCATGTCCTTTATAACACTATTTAAATAAGTATTTTATACATTGGACTGTTGAGCATACTTCGACATTAATGTGACAATTAAATTTTAACAATAAATAAGGATTATACGAAACAACAAACCGATTATCAGCTATTCTATTGTGGTATTTACCTTTATAATTGATTTTTTTGATATCATTTCTTCTTATATATAATGGATATCCTGACGAATTAAAAGTTGTTTTGTTATTAAATTTTTTTGGAAAATTTTTCGTACATTTTTTTGTGTCTTTACTCATGCAAGGTGAACTCATGTTTTGCTCTCCACAGGGTCCATGAATCATAAACTGTTTTACAATATTATACAACCGTGGATAGATATCTTCGTTTGGAATTTCTGTGTTTATGAGTTCATCTACTTTTTCAGGAGTATTAATGTTATAATTTTTATCTAAAAATTATAGCATATGCATGTGAGGAAGTCCACGTTTTTGAAATTCGATAACATAAGTGTAGGCGATACAATTTCCTAAAACACCTTGCTTAATTACCAATTCTTTAAATTCTTTTATTTTTTGATGAAATACCTTAAATACTAAATCTGGTCTATCAATTACAGTTTCGTATTTTTTTAAATGTGCAGTTATTTCTTTTCAGTTTGGATTACATGTCATTGTTATAAATAAGTCAGGTTTTCCGTAACGATTTACTATACTCATTGAGTCAATGTAATTTTGTTTTAGGAATCTTGAACTTCCAACAAAATTTGATGGCAAAATAAACATTTTTCCAATTTTTATATTTTCAGATTCTTTTTTCTTGTGTAAATAATCCATTACGCCTTTATAATAATTGCTTCTTAAAATATCTTCGTTTTTCTTTACAAAATATAATCTTGATTGTTCAACTTTTACAAATGCATCAATTGTAAACTGTTGAGAAACTTTTCCCATATTAAGGTATGGATTAAATCCATTTCTCATAGAAAGTCTGTAATTATAAAATTGCAAACATGAAATATTGCTTTTCTTATATTTGCATTTCATATTAGGCATCCATCCATATCCTCCATTTGGATAAATAAGTGAGTATGTCATTGGATCAGTGTGTTTACTTATTAAAGGAATACTAATTGGATTGTCATATTTTGAATATATAACTATATGCCGCTCTGAAGTAGACAGTCCATTTTTTCCTACAAATACTATTGCAACTTCATTACAAGTAGCTTCATTATATATATATTTTTATCTAATTTTTCTTCTAATATTCTAATTTTTCTTTTTCTACCTCATACATCATTTTATAAGCTTTAGCATAAGGATTAACATTTCTAATTAAGCTATCTAATTTACTTGACAATTCTAATTTTGTATCTAAATTATTTTTAAAACTTTTTCTTTCAGCTGCAGCTAATTCATTATCTAGAACATACAATTGCCCATATTTCCGAGCTTCATTTTCATTTAAGATTCAGATAACTTATCAAAATTAGCTCCAAAACTTGCAAAAGCTAACGCATTATTATATAGCCGAATATTTTTGCGAAAATTAATACTATCTTCCGATATTCCTGTAGCTAATTGCTTTAATTCTTCCGGATAGGGAGGCATTTTCGGTAAGTCTACGTTTCCTTTGTGACAACAATTAGAAAATTCTTTACCTAGTGTATAGTCTTACAATGTTTACAAGTTTCAGACATATAACCTAAATTGTTTTCAATAATTATTTTTTCATCAAAATCTACATTTGCTATTCGACCTATTATTTTGGATTTACTTACTAATTTTACATTTTGTTCATTTTTAATTAAAATACGTTTATTTAATTCTTTATAATTTATACCTTTTTTGGTATTAATTGGTTTATCATATACGTTAAAAAATTTTCCTTCATCAATTTTTAATTTTTTAATCAATATGATTGGTATTTCCATGTCTTTGTCATTTTTCATACATATGCGTCTTTTTAAATTTTTTTGTAAATGGTTTTATACTAATTTATCGATATCATTTTTTCTACTTTCGTTTAATATTTTTCCATTTAATTTCTCGTTCATTTTTTATTTCGTCACCATTCATTTTTTGTCTTTTCATCATGGTTTGCTGTTTCCTCTTTATTTTTTTTTCTTCTATTTTGCCGTCGTTGCTATTTTTATTATTTACATAAGCTTCTTTTTTCGTAATGCTTCTTTTTCTCGTTCATTTTTTATTTCGTCACTATTTATTTTTGTCTTTTCATCATGGTTTGCTGTTTTCTCTTTATTTTTTTTCTTCTATTTTGCCGTCATTACTATCTTTACTCCTCATATAAGCTTCTTTTTTATGCAACGCTTCTTTTTCTCGTTCATTTTTTATATCGATACAGCTAATTGTTTGCCTTTTTATCATAGTTTGCTGTTTTATTTTTAGCTATTTTATTTCTATATCATTAAATTGTTTATTTTTATTTTTTTGATAAAATGAACTATAAGTTGGTATTTCATAGTATATTTCCATTGGGGTAATAGAATCAACGGAAATGATTTTATCTTTATTATATAAATTCATTATTGTTTGTTGTTCAGAATTAAATTTCTGTTGAAAATTTTATTCTATTATTTTTATTTCTGCTACATTGAAATTCAGTTTTTTTTTCATCAATACAACAAATATGAATCATGTATCTTTTGATTGGTATTGTTGAAATATTATAGTTTATATTTTGTAAAATTGGAAACATCGTAATACTACGTGTTTCGTATATTTTTAGTAAATGTGAACGCATTTGGGAAATATCATAGTTTAAACTGCATGGGCATAAATTAAATACAATAGAGACAGCAAAAGCTATTGCGAAAATTCCACAATCATAACTATTGGTTTGAAATTGCACTGTTTCAAAAACAATTTTTAATTGTTGACTATCTGGAAATAATCTATTGATGTATACTTTATATTCATTTTGCAAATATTTAGCATTTAAACTATCATAAATGTCTATCGTTCTATTATTGTAATACATACAAATCCAATGACCTTTTTCATATTTTCCAGAAAATAACAATTGAATGTATTCATTATTCATTTGAACTGAGTTAACATTATATTGTTTTTGAACTAAAAGAGTTGTTTGCATATTGAATGGTGTAGATGATTTAAGGATGTTATTAAATTCTAATATGTGTTCATCATTTAACATAGAAGCATCGTCGCTATATGGTTCAATCGTTTTTACAACTAATATTTTTATTTCCGTCAAACCCATTATAAAAATGGTTTATTTTACAAAATGATTCACAATTATAAAAATAATATTAATAATTTGTTTCAATTGTTTAATAATAATTATAATTTTTTTTATTTTTCTAAACGATTATTTTAAATTTTTTATTAATATTTTTTTGTAAAGCTGAAAAAAATAAAATATAAATTATTAGAAAACAGTGTTTATAAGAAAGTAGCTTCAATGTAATGAATGAAATATAGTTAATATAAATTTAATATTTTATAAATACTAATATTATACATACCCTAGTGGAAATACATTTTCGATGAAAATGCTCCAAAGTATGCTAAAAGTGGGCCAACTTGCGCCAAAAGTGGGCCGATGTTTACCAACATTGAAATATTTGGAACATTTTTCCAGTTTTGGCAAACTTTAGCCCACTTTTGGCCAATTTAGGAACATTTTGTATTGATTATGGAATAAATTTTTCAACCAGTAAAAAATTGTTTTTCACATGCAATTTCTTAAATTAAGGCGCACTTAACTGCGTTGATAATATTTAATATTGCAATAATAATATGTTGTAAATAATATGTTGTAATAATCTTTTCTGTAGATGGGCCAACATTTAAACAATCTGGGCCAACCTTTACACAAAGAGGGCCAAACTTTCCATCTAATGGGCCAATATTTGCACAAATTCTTTGCTATTAGTTTGACACTCATAATTCCAATAAATGCAGCGCTGAATAAAAAAAAAACAAAGGGCAGCAGCATTCCAATGAATGCAGCGCTGAATAAAAATAACAAACGGCAGCAGCATTCCAATTAATATTATATCAATAAAATATTATATTCCTAATGGCATTCCATACGATTAAAGTCACAAGGTATATTATAAAATTATCTAATTTTCATTTTAAATTATTATTGTTTGAAATATATTAAGTCTTTTTGTATTTCAGTATCCTGATTAGCTAATTAAGACTATCGAAATAATCAAAAATGCAGTAGTATTTCTTAATGATTAAGTTAAAAGGTATAGTTTTGACTTTGTCAATTTATTTATAATTAATAATAAAAATGTTTTTGTTACAGATATAACATATATAATATCAATAATATGTGACAATATGCATATTGGATATAAATCTTCTAAATGGCATTTTAAAAACAGTAATATTTATTTGAATATTTTATCTAATATTTAATTAATTATACATTTAATATTTAATGATATAATTTAATTTTTCTGTTAAAGATGATTTCGATGAATACTTGCTGAATTTATAAATTATATAAACAATAAAAACGATATATTGAAAAAAATATATCTTATGAAATATACAAGTGAATAGAGTACAATTGTAACATAATAATTGTAATTTAATTTAATAACATAATAATTGTAATTTGAAATTTTTGCAAAAATAAGTTTGTAAAATAAACAATAAAAATTAATTTGATTTATTGTATGTTCCAGTGTTGAAATTTTATTAATTTTAATTACGTAATCAAATGTTATTTTACTTATTGTTATTAAGATAATTTTCTGGTAATAATATCGACATAGTAGTTAATATCTATTTGTTTAAAAAAACTATAAGGCCAAAATTTATAAGGCCCAAAAATATAAGGCCCAAAAATCTAAGGTCCAAAATTTATAAGGCCCAAAAATGTAAGGTCTAAATTTATAAGGCCCATATTGTAAGGCCAAAAATGTAAGGCCCAAAATTTGTAAGGCCCCAAAATGTAAGGTCCAAATTTAGACGGCCCAAAAATGTAAGGCCCAAAATTTATGAGGACAAAAATGTAAGGCTCAAAATGTAAGGCTCAAAATGTAAGGCTCAAAATGTAAGGCCTAAAATTGTAAAGTCCAATTAAAATAAAACTTTACAATTTCGTTGCCAATAATGTAAGGCCCAAAATTTATAAGGCCCAAAAATGTAAGGTCCAGAAAATGTAAGGCCCAAAAGTGTAAAGTCCAATTAAAATAAATCTTTGAAACTATAAAAATGCATTTTTAAAAAACCGGAGAACTGGAGAACCGGAGACCAAAAGTCGATCCACTTTAATATAATATAAGATTTTCTTCATAACTTTGCTTCAAATTAAGCAATATGAGCTTCTTTTTTTTCAAACCATATCTCCTTGAACTCCACTTTCTTCTGGTTTTTGGTTCGATTGTTTATCTTTATTTGTTTCAAGTTATAAGCGACCGAATTGGAAGTATTTTTTACTGCTATTATTATTGGATGTCGAATAACTTCCGTAAAAGTGGCCATTGGCAAGAGATAACTTGGCTTTCTTTATATTTTTATATTATAACGACATACCAAAGTTAGGATGAGATCCGTTTCCCGGAGGTCATGTACTCCCCTTGTTAGATAATAATAGTACATTTCATTAGTGCGTAAAATGGAGTTTTTCGCCTCAAGTGCAATCTGCAAATAATCTGAAAATATTAAATTAAAAATCTGATACATTCACAAAGGCAGCTTAAAACAAAAGCCAGGGCATGGCGTACGATAAGTGCACTAATTACGAGATTTCCTGGATAATTCGGGAAATGCTGAGGTGATCCGGGATACATCCACTAATTATGGAATTTCCAGGATAATTCGGGAATTGCTTACGTATTCTGAGATAACTCCACTAATTACGGGATTTCCTGGATATTTCGGGTATTTCTGGGGTATACCAGGATAACTCAACCAAGTACGGGATTTCCCGAGTAATTCGGGAATTGCTGAGGTATTCTGGAATAACTCAACTAATTCCTGGGTTTCCTGGATTTTCGGAAATTGCTGACGTATTCCGTGATAACTCCACTAATTACTGAATTTCCCGGATGATTTGAGACAACAACACTAACAACGGGATTTGTTGGATATTCGGGAATTGATTGGGTATTCCACGATAAGTGCATTAATTACGTAATTGCTTGGATATATCGGGAATTTTTGTGGTATTCCGTGAATACTCCACTAATGCCGGGTTTTTCCGGATAATTTGGGAATTGCTGAGGTATTCCGAGATTGTTCCACTGATTATGGGATTTCCCGGATGATTCGGGATAACCTTACCAATTACGGTATTTCCTTGATATTTCGGGAATTGCTGCAGTATTCCGTGATATATTTTCGATTTAGTTCTCCGGCCGATTGGATTTAGTCAAATGCCTTGAAATGAAATGAAATGAAATGAAATGAAATGAAATGAAATGAAATGAAATGAAATGAAATGAAATGAAATGAAATGAAATGAAATGAAATGAAATGAAATGAAATGAAATGAAATGAAATGAAATGAAATGAAATGAAATGAAATGAAATGAAATGAAATGAGATGAGATGAGATGAGATGAGATGAGATGAGATGAGATGAGATGAGATGAGATGAGATGAGATGAGATGAGATGAGATGAGATGAGATGAGATGAGATGAGATGAGATGAGATGAGATGAGATGAGATGAGATGAGATGAGATGAGATGAGATGAGATGAGATGAGATGAGATGAGATGAGATGAGATGAGATGAGATGAGATGAGATGAGATGAGATGAGATGAGATGAGATGAGATGAGATGAGATGAGATGAGATGAGATGAGATGAGATGAGATGAGATGAGATGAGATGAGATGAGATGAGATGAGATGAGATGAATGAGATGAGATGAGATGAGATGAGATGAGATGAGATGAGATGAGATGAGATGAGATGAGATGAGATGAGATGAGATGAGATGAGATGAGATGAGATGAGATGAGATGAGATGAGATGAGATGAGATGAGATGAGATGAGATGAGATGAGATGAGATGAGATGAGATGAGATGAGATGAGATGAGATGAGATGAGATGAGATGAGATGAGATGAGATGAGATGAGATGAGATGAGATGAGATGAGATGAGATGAGATGAGATGAGATGAGATGAGATGAGATGAGATGAGATGAGATGAGATGAGATGAGATGAGATGAGATGAGATGAGATGAGATGAGATGAGATGAGATGAGATGAGATGAGATGAGATGAGATGAGATGAGATGAGATGAGATGAGATGAGATGAGATGAGATGAGATGAGATGAGATGAGATGAGATGAGATGAGATGAGATGAGATGAGATGAGATGAGATGAGATGAGATGAGATGAGATGAGATGAGATGAGATGAGATGAGATGAGATGAGATGAGATGAGATGAGATGAGATGAGATGAGATGAGATGAGATGAGATGAGATGAGATGAGATGAGATGAGATGAGATGAGATGAGATGAGATGAGATGAGATGAGATGAGATGAGATGAGATGAGATGAGATGAGATGAGATGAGATGAGATGAGATGAGATGAGATGAGATGAGATGAGATGAGATGAGATGAGATGAGATGAGATGAGATGAGATGAGATGAGATGAGATGAGATGAGATGAGATGAGATGAGATGAGATGAGATGAGATGAGATGAGATGAGATGAGATGAGATGAGATGAGATGAGATGAGATGAGATGAGATGAGATGAGATGAGATGAGATGAGATGAGATGAGATGAGATGAGATGAGATGAGATGAGATGAGATGAGATGAGATGAGATGAGATGAGATGAGATGAGATGAGATGAGATGAGATGAGATGAATGAGATGAGATGAAGATGAGATGAATGAGATGAAGGAATGAGATGAGATGAAATGAAATGAAATGAAATGAAATGAAATGAAATGAAATGAAATGAAATGAAATGAATGAAATGAAATGAAATGAAATTGAAATGAAATGAAATGAAATGAATGAAATGAAATGAAATGAAATGAAATGAAATGAAATGAAATGAAATGAAATGAAATGAAATGAAATGAAATGAAATGAAATGAAATGAAATGAAATGAAATGAAATGAAATGAAATGAAATGAAATGAAATGAAATGAAATGAAATGAAATGAAATGAAATGAAATGAAATGAAATGAAATGAAATGAAATGAAATAATTTAACTTGACAACTACAAAGAAAACAGATTAAAAACGTGGTCCTATACAGAGTAATATAAAATAAGAGCGTAGAAACATAATAAAACGCATAAAACATGGTAAATAAAATATAAAAAGAATATAACGCCGCACGCAAAAGTAAGACACATAATTAAATAAATAAATAAATAAATACATAAAAAGGACGAAGTACAATAAATAAATCGTGACTAGAACAATGGAATACTGACTAAATGAGCAATGGCAAGAGCGGGCACTCTAAACCTTCATCCACCAGTCTCGACTCCCACGCCCGTCGATCAAGCTCAGAGAGATGTAGCGTCAGTGAGGATTTAAAGGAGGGGAAGAGGAGCGGGTCAAAGTTAGTAAAAGGTAGGCAGTTAATAAGGCGAGAGGCTGCAATTAGGTATGAATTATTGAGAGCTTTGGTTCTAGGAGGGAGGTAGAAGAGGGACAGGGGTGGCTGACGGGAGGAAGTTCGAGAAGAAAAGGAAGCATCGCGAAGGATAAAGTGACGAGCGATATAGGATGGGGATTTATGGGAGATAATGTTATAGGCACTACAGCCGGTGAAGAGGGATCTCCTGAGCTCGACCGAGAACCAACCCAGTTTGAGGCGGTAGGGCGTTACGTGCTCTCTCCAAGATACGTTTCCCCACACAAAGCGAACGCATGCGTTTAATAAACATTTTAAATTCTTAGTGGCGTCTAGATCATGAAAGACTGCGCACGCATAGTCAAAGTGTGGGAAAACAAGCGACTCTACAAGATGTTTCCTATTTTGACGCGAGAGAGCACGTTTGAAAAATCTCTGAGAGTGCAAGAATCCATGAACACGCTGCGATATCGACGCGACCTGGCGAGACCAATCCAGGGTGGGGGTAATCCAAACGCCCAGTGATTTGACCTCTAAAGCATACTCGAGGGAACTGTCACCGATCATGATTTTAGGAGCCGAATCTAAGTCAATGCGTTTGATCTCGCCCAGTTTTCCACCACATTTGCGTCTGCTGAGATTCTCTGGACTCCCAGGGCGAGATCAGCAGGAGGGAATGAGTGATAGATTTGGGTGTCATCCACGAAAATCATGTGATTTGAGTGCTTTAAGACCCTCGGCAGGTCATTAATAAAAATAGAGAAAAGAAGTGGGCCAAGGACACTTCCCTGAGGAACCCCCCTAGATGTGTCAAGCCAGGCTGAACTAGAGCCTAGTTCATCCACCACTGCCTGGGAACGGCCCACGAGGTAGTGGAAAAACCAGGATATGACCGTGTCGGAACAGCCCAAAGAACGCAGTTTATGCAATAAGATATCGTGTGGAACCGAATCGAACGCTTTAGAGAAGTCGAACAGGATGAGGACGGTGATCATGCGCTTATCAATCGCTCTCCTAATATCATCGAGTACGCCAATTAGGGCCGTCTGAGTACTGTGCCCCCGACCAAAGCCCGCTTGTCTCTCCATGAGTAAATTATTTTTAATTAAGTACTCCATAAGCTGCTCGTATACAATTTTCTCAAGAATCTTGGAGATTTCGCAGAGCTTAGCGATGGGCCTAGTATCAGACGGTGAGATCACCCTGCCCGACTTGGCCAATGGAAAAAGGAGAGATTTTTTCCAAGGCTCTGGAAAATATCCGGTTGAAAGAGAGGAGTTTAATAACTCAGCAAGGTGGGGTGCAATCTGGGGTGCTAAGCATTTTAGCATGGAGACGGAGATTCCATCAAAGCCTCTGGCCTTAGATGATGCCCTGGAGATGGTAGAAAGGATCTTGTATGGAGTGATAGGAACAAAGTGGAAGGAAGTGGAGGGGTAAAAGGGAGGCAAAACGCCCGAGGATGAGATGAGTGACTGAAGATTAGTAAGATTGAAACGAGAAGATGAATGAGAAATGGATGCATAGTGACTGTTTAGCTGATCTAATGAAAACATGGTAAGAGGTGACTAAGATGATTTAGTCGCAAGACCCATGTTCCTGAGCTCTCTCCACAAACCTGCAGCATCGGATGCCGAGTTGATTTTGCTACTGAGATACGTAAATTTACTAGAATCTAAGGAGTTCTTAACTAGCCTACGAAGATCTTTAAAGATCTGGTAGTCTGAGCTTAGACACGTGGACAAATACCTCTTAAAAGCCACGTTACGAGCTTTGATATTCTGCCTTATAGATGGGGTGATCCAAGGTTTGATGGAGTTTCTAATACTGATGAGTTTTGCCGGTGCAAGGGAGTTAAAAGTATGTAAAATAGAAGATACGAGGTTGGAAAGGAGGTTGTTGACAGGAATGGGAGACGGAGAGGGCGGTATCAAGGAAGGAAGAGGGGAAGAGTGTGTGGCCAGGCGAAATAGGTGACGCAAGAGATGCAGATGAACAAGATGAGGTAGTGGACGTGATAGGAAGTGATGAAGCACGATCGAAAGCACCCGAGAAGATCGCAGCGGCCACCGCCAGATCAATTCGGGCAGTATCAACGCGACCAGATCTTCTTTGCAACAGGCAATGGTTTAGAAAATTCGAGTTCGAGAACAATGAAGTCATGGCCTGCTGCAAGGGGCACAGATGACTTAAAGTATTTAAAAACTGGCGGAGGGTTGCGTACGATAAACAGGTCAAGCCATGTGTGAGATGAGGTAGTTGAGGTATGAGTATGATGAGTAGGATCGGATTTGACTAGGAAAAGGTTTAATGAATCGATGTACGACTCCAACATGGCGGACGACCCATGCTTCTTGCACATATTAACGTTAAAATCCCCGGTAATGACAACCTGATCACAAATGTGCAAGAGATTAGTTACTGAATCAAAGAAATTTGATGGGTAGGTTGCTGAGGGTCTCCTGTCAACCACACAAAAGAGTAACGAGCTAGTTTGACTATGGATTTGAAAAATCATAAACTCCGGGGAGTTGGAAAAGACAGGGTCAGAGTGAGACACAAGCTTAACCTCAAGAATACTCCTGATGTAATGCGCAACACCCCTCCTCCTTTCCAACACGATCCAGTCTATGTAGTGTGTAGTTCGGAAGGCCCAACATGTCTGAGGAGTCATACTCACAAGGGAAGTACATGACCTCCGGGAAACGGATCTCATCCTAACTTTGGTATGTCTTTTATAATATAAAAATATGAAGAAAGCCAAGTTATCTCTTGCCAATGGCCACTTTTACGGAAGTTATTCGACATCCAATAATAATAGCAGTAAAAATTACTTCCAATTCGATCGCTTATAACTCGGAAACAAATAAAGATAAATAATCGAACCAAAAACCAGAAAAAAGTTGAGTTCAAGTAGATATGGTTTGAAAAAAAGAAGCTCAAATTGCTTAATTTGAAGCAAAGTTATGAAGAAAATAAAAAATTGAAGAAATTTAAACCAAAATTTAATATGAAAAATTAATTGTTTCTTTTGGCCTAATAATCTTCAATTTCTTATTTTCTTCATAACTTTACTTCAAATTAAGCAATTTGAGCTTCTTTTTTTTCAAACCATATCTACTTGAACTCAACTTTTTTCTGGTTTTTGGTTTGATTGTTTATCTTTATTTGTTTCCGAGTTATAAGCGACCGAATTGGAAGTAATTTTTACTGCTATTATTATTGAATATCGAATAACTTCCGTAAAAGTGGCCATCGGCAAGAGATAACATGGCTTTCTTTATATTTTTATATTATAAAAGACATACCAAAGTTAGGATGAGATCCGTTTCCCGGAGGTCATGTACTTCCCTTGTCAGTGAGGAATGTTTCGGAGAGAGCAATGATGTCATGATTAAAAGGCAAAACTAATGATTCAATGGATAAAAATGGGTTTTTAGTCTGTTAATATTTACATGGAAGATGGAGAATGAAGAGTTAGTTATAGATGATGCCTGGCCAGGCAAACCCTATTTTGGGGAGGGAGGATTCGGAGATGATATCTTAAAAATGTCCGCTTTTGAGTGAATCGGGAAGAGTTGCCCTCACTTGGTAATACGCATGAATACCGTAAAATTCTTGACTAGAGGCCTCGCAAAGCCCAAATCAGTGGATCGGCGAAGCGCTTTAGAAAGCAGTTCGTAAATCTGCTTGGGCCATAACGCACGCAAATAAATCGGCCCAGATCCACCCGCACCGAACAGAGAATCCGCCGAGACTCCCTTGAGAAGGCGTGCTCTCTCGAGAATAAGATCTCTAGTAGAGGGCGACGAAAACCGGACGACAATTCCATTTTTAATATTAAAATTAATATTAGTATTGAGAACGCTAATGTTAGTGTTCGCGGTCGAGGTCGAAGTCGCCAATCCCAAATTTCGATCGCCAGGTTTGACTCGAACGAGCCAGAGAAGAGTTTCGACGATTTGGCAACTAATCCTGGGAAGATTTAGAGTTTCAAAAATTTTTTCAAGAGCTTCCCCTTCAGGAATGGTCAGATTTGCCGGAATGCCGCGAATGAGGATTTCACACGCGTCAATAATTGGAGACACGGTAGTTCCCAGACTCGATCCCCGTAACTCGCTGATCTGTCCGCGAATTTCTTCGTTCGCGGTCTCGAGGGCATCTAAGCGGTTCGGCACGCCGGTGCACTTTTCATCTTTCATCGCTTCCATCAACGGAACCCGCGAACCCAGCTCACGAATCTCGCCGGCCAGTCCCTGCACCGACGCAGGTCGAAATGTGTGCGAAAACCTTCCAGATGTTGGGAGCAGTGCGCATACTGGCCAACGCGATGAGTCGCCTTTCCCTCTCGAAGATAACCTCCAAAATGCCGCAGAATAAAAGTTGCAAATTATGGGACTACTGGCTGCAGCAATGAGACACTAATTTACTAGATAAACGCTGCAATCAGTAACCGTCCCTTTCTTATGCTCTAGGAAAAACTCGAAGCAACTGTGTGAGTATATAATACTAAACAAGACAGAGCAGTAAACAAGCAAACTTGTACTCACCAGAGACAGAGAGAGAGAGAGAGAGAGAGAGAGAGAGAGAGAGAGAGTTGCTGAGGTATTCCGGGATAACTCAACTAATTACGGGATTTCATGGATATTTGGGAATTGTTGAGATATTCCGGGATAAATCCACTGAATACGTGCTGTTCCGGATAATTCGGGATTTTCTGAGATATTTTGGGATATTCCTAAAAGTTGCGGGATTTCCCGGTTAATTCGGTAGTTGTTGAGGTATTCCGGGATACATCCAATAATGACGAGATTCCCCGGATAATTCGGAATTGCTTAGGTATTCTGAGATGACTCCACTAATTATGGGATTTCCCGGATAATTCGGGAATTGCTTGGGTATTCTGAGATAGCTCCATTAACTGCGGGATTTCCTGGATATTTCGGGAATTTGTAAGGTATTGCGTAAAACTCCACTAATTGCGGGATATCCCGGACATATCGGAAATTGCTGAGTATTCCGGGATAAATCCACTAATTACGGGCTATCCCGGATAATTCGGGATTTTCTGAGATATTTTGGGATATCCCTATAAATTGCGGGATTTCCCGGTTAATTCGGTAGTTGTTGAGGTATTCCGGGATAAATCAAATAAATACGTGATTTCCCGGATAAATCGGGTATTTCCGAGGTATTCTGAGATAACTCCATTAATGACGGGATTTTCCGTATAATTCGGGAATTGCTTAGGTATTCTGGGACAACTGTACCAATTACGGTATTTCCTAAATATTCGAGTATTGCAGAGTTATTCCAGAATAACTCCAGTAATTACGTGATTGCTTTGATATATCGGGAATTTTTGTGGTATTCCGGGAATACTCCACTAATGCCGGGAGTATCCGGATAATTTGGGAATTGCTAAGGATTTCCGGGATTGTTCCAGTATTTATGGGATTTCCCGGATAATTCGGTAATTGTTGAGGTATTCCGGGATAACTCCACTAATTACGGAATTTCGTGGATATTCCGGAATTGCTGAGACATTTTGGGATAAATCCACTGAATACGTGCTATTCCGGATAATTCGGGTTTTTCCGAAATATTTTGGGATAACTCTAAAAATTACGGGATTTCTCGTATAATTCGGGTAGTTTTTGAGGTATTCGAGATACATCCACTAATTACGGGATTCCCGGATAAAACGGGTATTTTAGAGTTATTCCGGAATAACTCTACTAATGACCAGATTCCCCTGATCATTCGGGTTTTGCTAAAGTATTCTGAGATAGCTGCACTAATGATGGGATTTCCCGAATATTTCGGGAATTGCTGTGGTATTCCGTGAAACTCCACTAACTACTGGGTTTTCTAGATTTTCGGGAATTGCTCACGTATTCTGTGATAACTCCACTAATTACTGAATTTCCCGGATGATTCGAGACAATGCACTAATAACGGGATTTGTTGGATATTCGGGAATTGATTAGGTATTCCACGATAAGTGCATTAATTACGTAATTGCTTGGATATATCGGGAATTTTTGTGGTATTCCGGGAATACTCCACTAATGCCGGGATTTTCCGGATAATTTGGGAATTGCAGAGGTATTCCGCGATTGTTCCAAGAATTATGGGATTTTCCGGATAATTCAGGATCACCGCACCAATTACGGTATTTCCTTGATATTCGTGAATTGCTGATGTATTCCGTGATAGTTCCACTAATTACGGGATTTCCCGGATAAATCGGGAATTGCTAAGATATTCCGGGATAGTTCCATAATTACGGGATTTCCCGTATATTTCGGGAATAGCTGAGTTATTCCAGGATAAATGCACTAATTACGGGATTTTTTTGGATATTTCGGTATTGTTAAAGTATTCCAGGATAAGAGCACTATTTACGGGATTTCCTGGATATTTGAGTATTGTTGAGGTATTCCAGAATAACTCCAGTAATTACGTCATTTCTTAGATATATCGGGAATATTTGAGGATTTCCGGGATAACTCCATTAATTACAGGATTTCCCGGATAATTCGGGATTTCCGGAGTTATTTTGAGATAACTTAACTAATTACGGGATTTCCCGGATAATTTAGGGATTGCAAAGGTATTCCAGGATACCTACACAAATTGCGGGATTCCTCGAATAATTTGGGAATGTCTTAGGTATTCTTGGATAACTCCACTAATCACGGGAATTCCTGGATATTTCAAGAATCACTGAGGTATTCCGGGATAACTCCAGTAATTTCGTGATTTCTTGGATATATCGGGATATTTTGAGGTATTTCGGGATAACTCCAGTATTTATGTGATTTCTCATTTATATATCATGAATTTTTGAGGTATTGCGGGATATCTCCAGTAAATGTGTGATTTCTTGGACATATCGGGAATTTTTGAGGTATTCCGCGATCGTTTTACTAATTATGGGATTTCCCGGACAAAGCGAGAATTGCTTAGGTATTCCAGGATAAGTGCACTACTTACGGGATTTCCTAGATAATTCGGGGTTTCCTGAGTTATTTTGGGATATCTCCTCTAATTACGGAATTTCCCGGATAAGTCGAGTATTGCTGAGGTATGCCAGGATAAGTGTACTATTTTCGGGATTTCATAGATATTTGAGTATTGCTGAGGTATCGCAGGATACCTCCACTAATTACGGGATTTCCCGGATAATTCGGGAATTGCTTAGGTATTCTGGGACAACTCCACTAATTACGGGATTTCCAGGATATTTGAGCCTGCCTGTACTCTTCGGGTACGACCAAATTCCAAGCGTCTTGATCTCCCAATCAGGAAATTCTTTCGGCCGTTCATTTACGTTTTTGGTCTACGAAAGGTACCATGGGTTCTTAGTGGTCTGGCTCCAAGTGACGGAGGTTAATGCCGGCCCGTCTTCCTCATACATAAGAAAAAGTGCATCAGGAACGTAGATGAGAGCTACTTTCCTGTGCTCAATAGAAAAATTAGATATGTCGAAAATGAGAAAATTGAATTCTACCTCCAATTTCGATAAAAGCACAGTGTTCGAAATTTTGAAAGACATTGAGATCCACCTTCAAGTTAACGGAACAAACACACAGGACAATAATACTAATGATGGTTTAAATTATGAAGAGATTGCGGTTAGAAATAATAAATTAAAAAAAGAACTTGTACAGTGTATTAATAAATTTGTTATGAATAAGAAACACATGAATTATACTGATAAAATCACTGCAGAAAACTACAATAAAATAGTTAAATTTCTAAAAAACAACCAAGATGTAATGTTCACTCAGGCGGATAAGAGGGCTGTATGCGTTATAATGGAAAAATCTATGTATATTAGGAAATTGGAGGATACACTCAATGATAAAAAATATTACACAAAAATAAAAAAATGTCCGCTTAACAAAATGCAAACTAATAATCAATCTATTATAAAAGATTGGGACATTGAAGGAATTTTGAAGAATGAAAATAGTTTTGACAATATTAAACTAAATTTAGATAACACAAATATACCTAAAGCTTATGGTTTAATTAAGATACACATAGAGAATTTCCCTATTCGTATTATAGTATCTGCTTTAAACAGTCCTACTTATGCTTTTGATAAAGCATTAAGTATATTATTCAATAAATATATTCCAAAACCAGTATCAAACTTAAAAAATAGTACAGAATTTACCAAAAAATTTAATTTTACAAACAATATCGAAAAAATTGAAGTTTTTGAAAAATAACATTTCCCTTGTTAGTGTTGAATTTATGGAGGGGATAGAGCAACTCTTGGACTCAACTTTTTTGCAATTTAATAACAAAACGTATCAATAAATAATGGGAGCTCCTATGGGTTTTTATACCAGCCCATGGTTTGCAGATATGGTTTTAGAAGCTTTGGAAATCTTATGTCTTAGTAAATTTAAGAACGATATAATATTGTATAGAAGATATGTGGATGATACTCTATTAATAATTAAAAAAGATAAAATTGATGAGGTTCTAAACAAGTTTAATAACTTTTGTGACCCTCTTAAATTTACAATGGAGCTAGAGTCGGATGGTAGATTGCCTTTTCTTGACTTATATATTTACAGATACAATGATACTACGCCTATAACCAATTGGTATAAAAAAAATTCAGCCTCAGGCCGTTATCTTAATTTTCACTCACACCACCCACAATCTCAAAAAATAGCAATGGTTTACAATCTGGTTGATAAGGCGATTTCATTATCTGATCCTATTTTTCACGAAGAAAATGTTAAAATAATAACAAACTTCTTGCTAAAAAATATTTATTCACATGAATTTATTCAAAAATATATCAACAAAAGAATTTCACACATAAATAATAATATTAACACTAATATTAATAATAATCTAATAAACAGAAATCGAATTCGGAGACCAAGAATTGTTTTATCATTCATAAAGGGACTAACCCCGAAACTGAATGTATTTATTAAGAAACATGAATTTCTATTGATTAATTGCACTATTAATAAATTTAACAGAATAATTAAGTTAGGTAAAGATAAAACAGTAAAGAATAAAATTTGTAATATTGTATATAAGATACCATGTGGGGATTGCCCAGCATTATACGTAGGCACAAGCAAACGTAAACTTAGAACCCGCATCAGAGAACACAAATATGACGTAAAAAATAAAAATGACAGATCCGCTTTGGCGGTCCATACAATTAACACAGGACATAATATTGATTTTAATAAAACATGTATCGTGGACATTCAAAAAAATTTTAAAAAACGTATGTTCTCAGAAATGATGAATATTTATATACATGACGACGCATTAAACCGTATTGAAGATGTTAATTTTTTAAAAAATATATACAGAGTTACGCTTGATAGTATTAAAATGTTGCGTGCGTGGGCGGTTTAGTACATTGAAATCCGGTGTTAGCTCTTTCGCTCGGCCGTCCGCTTGATGTGTTCAATCTCTCAGTATCGGGGGGCTATGTGGTGCGCGGAGGTGGCACGTTTTCTGAGCTGCCGGGGTGAATCCTAGTAGGCCCTAATATAACAAGTCGGTTGTGCCACTTCTTCGCGGCGCAATATGTTTCGCTCTCTTCTTAGTTTGATACGTTTCGCGCGTGTGTTATGCGTATGCGTGTTGTATGTATGTACTATATGTATATATGTACGCGCATATATATGTATGTTGTAACAGGGTCGGTATTATACGTCAGGAAGGGACGCATTCTCGTCCCAGGTATTGTGATTTTCCTCTATGAAAGCCACAATCCTGGTTTTCAACGTTCGGTTGACACGTTCAGCCGGGTTTACTTGGGGAAAATATGGCGGAGTGGTGGTATGATGTATCCCCACCTCTTATAGGTATTCGCCGATGACCTTATTCTTGAATTCGGTACCGTTATCCGACAGAAATACCTCAGGAGTACCAAACCGTAAAGCTATTCACTCTTTGAACTCCTTAAGAATAGTTTTCGCGTTAGCTTTGCGAATTCGTAGACATTCCGCCCACCGGGTGAATAGATCCAAGAACACGAGGATGTATTCGTGTCCGAACTCGCAACGCACTCACAACCACTCGTTGCGGTTTGTATGTGTAACAACGTACGAAGTCGAAAATTCAATTGAAAAGATTTTTCCTATCACGAGGAAACTCATGTTTTGGGCGCCAGTTGTAACATGGTCGGTATTATACGTCAGGAGGGTTTTAATCGTTCTGTGCACGTATTCGATGCACAGGAAATCTCCGCACTACTGCGATCAGCTGTCTCACCAAGCAGCCGATAAATCGATGAAATCGTCTATCAGGACGATTGGAGCTAGCCTCAAGCTCCGAATGACGTTGTCTGCCCTGTGTACAGCGTATGTACTTACCTAGTACACACTTATCTCGGATAACATATATTATTCCTCGTTGATACTCGTGCTCGGCTCCTCAGATATGTGTCGTGCGAAGCAATGCACGACACCCGCGGGGCATGGCGGTATCCGCCTTTGGGGTAGGAGATTGACCGTTACTCGGAATTAAAGTTAAATAGTTTATTATATAAAATAAAAGGGGAAGATATTAATAACAAGATGAGTCAAGGCAAGGTTAAATCTTGGCTCAAGGTAAGCAAGTCTAATAAACGAGGTAAAATACAAAAATACAGAATCGCGTATGTGTGTGTGTGCGCCCGCCGCAATATACGCACCGAGACACGTTGTCTCGATTTAATCGGGGAACACGGTTAGGCTTGCCAGGTACGGATTACCTGGCTTCGCTACAAATTCCGTCGGTTATAGCCGCGCCGGAGTGTGAAGCACTCCGGTTTGCCGTATATGTGGTTACGCGAACGAGAGAGAGAGAGAGTCGTGACGAGATTGGCTAACCTCTCGCTATAATATGGATCGGAGTACCTTGCATACTCCGGCACCGGTCTTTGCTCGCGTCACAATTTCGCTACGAAGCCGCCTGGCCAGGACTTACTTGATATTCGACGGGGACCTAGGCAACCGCGTCCTTCTCTGTTCCTCTGTCTCATCCTTCCTCCCTTTCTCTCTCACACTCGTTCTCTCCTACGGCACTCTCGCGCGGGACTTGATGCGTCAGGGGATCTCCGTGCTCGGTTTCTCCTGCCTCTCTCCTAGGCGAGACGATACTGCCGGTGCACACCGGCTCTCCGGCGCGTTCACGCATGCGTCTTACGCGTCTTCGACAGTAAACTCACGCGATCGGTTCGATTTCGTCTCGCGCGGACCGTTTACCGTTACAATGTGTGGAATATATTGTCGGCGGCTAGACGATGTCGAGATATATATATTATCAAGTTAGATAGATATATTAAGTCTCACTAGTGTAAAGGACTCCTTTACACTAGTGACACTTCTCTTTTGTTTTTATTGTGTTTTTAAATATTATGTTTTAATTGATAGTTTTGTGTGATGTGAGAGAGAAATACTGTTTCTCCAGAACGTGATCAAAATCTCTGCGCCTTTTTTATTGGTAAGAGTGTGTGCGCGTTAAAATTGTTAACTAAATTGTGTCGAAATTGAAGTTTGAACTTTAAGAGTGTTTTTTTTCGTTTGTATTTTGTATTTTATAATCTTGATAAGGGACGGAAAAAGTACGTCTGAAACGTCGGCAAGAAAAATATATGGTTCGTGGAGATCAATAAAGCCTTATTTTTTATTAACGTATTTCTCGAGTCTCTTTACCGATTGTAAATGGTAGCATCACGTGACCACACAACGGATGAGTACTACCATAAGCGAGCTTGGCATTGCCAGCTCGCGACTCGAGAAGCGACCTGCCTAGAGCGGTTGTTAACTGTAAACCGCTCGGACCCATTACGGTTGCGATGCACCTGGATCGAATAACGCTCTGACCCGGAATCCACCTACGTCAACCTGACACCATCAGCGCGTTTCGTTCTCAGGACGGTAATTTCGTCGGCTAGTGCTCGATGTCACTAACTTTAAGATATGGCAGGTCTTCGGATCCATTCCAACTTCCTGGGATTTATCAGGAATCAATCCTTTTCTTTTCTGCTTAACTGCAGCTGGAGTATCTCGATAATCGGGAGTCAGACCTTCATCTTCCATGAGGACTTCCTGTACTTTGGGGTATGCGGTTGTCCCCTCTAACCGCTTCCCCGCACGTCTTTTGCGCAGTCAGGACACGTTCTAACGGTGTACCCCAACTTACCACAAGTGTGGCACTTGTTCGGCTTGGGAAAATCTCCTTTCTTTTCAATCTTCTTCCTTGAGTCCGACGATTCCCCAAGCTTCAAGAATGAACCACTCCATGACAGTCGATCGAGCCTTTTAGGTGTCTCCTTTCTCCTTCTCGTAAAGCGAGGAGGAGACTTGTGGGTTTTCTTCTTAGCTGGCGTAACTTTATCCACCTTAACCGCAGCTGTCTGGCTACTCGTTCGCATGGTCCTAAGGGTTTCTTCCAAGACTTTTGTGAGCCGTTCAATCGGATCTTCGCGACTCGGCTCACTCATCTCCTTAGCCACGCTTGCTACCTCGGGCTTGGCGGTCGGCCGCTTCTTGGAATTTGCTTTGTACGCAAGTTTCGGCAGCATTAAATCTTCCTCTGCGGGAGACGGTCGATATAACTTTTCACGCTCGAGCGTTTGCTCGACGTCCATCGCCAGCTTCAATAAATCTTCAATCGATTTGGCTTCAGCTCTTTTAAACAACCGCTGAAGCTGAGGTGGCTTGTTACGGTAGAGGTGATCATACTCACTCTGTGCCCGAGCATTGGACTCCTCGATGAGCCTTTGCTGAAAGTTTTGGCTCATACCGTACAATTTCTTGGCAGATTTCACAAAATCCTGTCACGAGTGCCATTTGTCCTTTTCATTCCGGTACCACGTAGCTGCGGTTCCGGTGAGAATTTCGGAATAGGGCGGCAACACCTCGTCCTCGCTGAGGTTGGCGAGAATCTTACAATCTGCGACTCGCCAAGAAGGCATAAATAATCTGGCTTTTGTCAACAGAGAATCGAACTCCCCACTCACGAACCACCGCACAAACATCGCGCGGTGTCCCGGCCGATCTCAACGCTGATTGGCCGGACTCGTAAAAGTCCTTCAGATTAGGGTAGAGCGAGCTTGAACATGGAGGCTCTCTCGGTCTCTTTGTGTCACCCCTCCCCCAAGCTCCTCCAGCATCTGCATGAGGTGCTTGAGATCCCTCAGGTTCTATCTGCACCTGTTGTGGTCTGATGTTCGTCTCGTCCACGGTGTAACACGTATAGGTGTCCTGGAACTGGACATGTTGGGCTGGACATGCTGGAAGCTTGTGCATCGTTTGGCAAGTTCAACTTGCCATTGACAGTATGCATCTGCGCTTCCAGCTCCTTAACCCGTTCCGTCAAGGTGGATAATTTGCTTATTTGCTCCGCTAACATCGAAGCAAAATTCTTTGGTATCTCGAACTGAGCGCCAGTATGGGATACCAAAGTTATCCACTCTTCCTTGTCGGTTTCTTGGCTGGAGCTGTCCAACTACCCATCTTCCTCTCGCTCGTCCGTATCTTCTACTTCTAGAGCGAAAGTCCTCTATAACACCTATACTACATCTGGATCAGAATCCGGGTCCGGAATCTCCGGATTCTGGGCAGCCATGGACTTAAACCAACCTATCCTTCGCCTGTTCCGCCTGACACGATCCTCATTTGAGTATGTCTTGGCTATGAACTCTTAAGCCATATAATTACCCAACAGCTACTGTTGGAGTTGTTTGGCTTTTTTATATACAGAGTTCGCTGGATTGCGTACCAATCCACTGATCGACTTGCGTGGTCATCGATTCCGCCATTTTAATCTTAACAAATTACCGCTACGCTTATTTACACAAATAATATTTTTTTTGAGTCGCTTTTCGCTTTACCCGTGCAAGGTATATTTTACTTCAAATTATTAGGTGGCTTTAAATAATAAAATTATTGGGCCACTAAGTTAAAGAATCAATTCTTTTCCCTTTATAATTCAAGAAAAAAAAATTAAGCACACTTATTTAAACTTTGCTTTCCTGCCAAATCTAAAAAACTTCGTTAAAGAATTATATTTTCGACAATAAATTTTAAAAACAAATCGAGAGGAAATATTGACTTTGTTAAACGCGGAGTAATTTAATTTATTATAAAACCATTAAACATATAATATTAAACGTAAAAAGAAATTTTACAAACTGTTAATAAGTTAATTTAAAAACAAGATAAATATTGTTTAAATCCGACTAAATACGATAAAATCGAATATACTCCGGCTCTCGGTCACCAACCCACACTGAATCTATTGTAGAATAAATAAATAAATAATTAAATAAATAGATAAATAAATATAAATATATTTTTAAACAACTAAATGTGTACGCCGCTGTGACCTCTTACAATCGCAATTGTAGAAAAAAATAATAATACAATTTTTATTGTAACACGAGAGCCGGTCCGCGTTATCCAAAATAAAAATTTAACATGTAAACTTCAAAAATAAAAATTTTTACCCTTGCACAGGTATTACAATTTTTATTAAGTCGGAAAATTAAAGAACGCCGATTTTCCGACTAATCTACTCGGAATTAGGGATTCGGTATGTAAATTGCGGACCTCAAGACGAATCGATCTTTATTTCAATTTTAAAATGCAAATTTACTATTATCTACGTGTAATCAATTAAAAAAAAATTATTATTACCGACCTCGGATTTCTTTTAAACAAACTAAACAACAATAAAAAAAAACTGGATCAAACTTACAAATTATTGTCTAAATGGAATCATTTAAAGGTTTGAATTAACCGCAGACTGATTAATCTAACTGTCGGTAAGAACAACTATACTAATTATCGTAACTAGTATATAATAAAAATTACACGTATAATCTACACGTACTTCAAAAAATTAAATTTAAAATAAATTAATAACAACAAGAAAATCAATTAAATTAAATCAGATTCACTTCCGTTTATAATAAAATCCTATATTATTTGGGCTCCTATGTAGGCGCAACTCCCATCACAAAAAAACGCAATCTAAAAATTTACGTTGTACGCCATGTAACAGTTTGGTTGCCGTACGAATGTTTATTTTATTATCGCTGCTGCTCAACGGTACGATTAAACTTACTGTATTCAAATAAACGTATTTTTCCCGCGTTGCGGCGGCGGTTACTGGTCCGCTCTACCAAAATTGTTAAGTGTTAGTCTAAAACCGAGGTCCGGTTTCAGATAACAACCAGGTAAAAATCAAATGTGAAATTGACCGCGAAACAGGGATATCGCTTTGAGCACATGTCAATCAGAAATATACGAGCTCTTAGCATTACGGAAGGAATCGTACTGAAACTGAATTTATTGAAATAAGTATAAAAAATAAATAACAAACAAAATCTCTCGTTGTCGCCGAGGTCTACGCTTTAAATTACAAGTCGGTAAACAGCCGACTTGTAGAGAGAGAGAGAGAGAGAGAGAGAGAGGGGGGGGGGGGGGGAATATCGCGAACCAAAATAGTATACACAGTCAACGAGACTGGTATAGCGCAATAAATAAACTATTTATTGCTTATTAAATAAAACGCGGTCGACTGAAATGGTACCACTTACTTCCTCGAGTTCGATGCTGGAATCGTATAACTATCAGCTGGCCGGTCGCTCTCTCTCAAAATACACCCACGAACACCACGGCAAATAAGCACGGCGAAGTTAAAACAAGGGACGCGGGGCAACCACACCTGTTGCGTGTCAAGGCGGCTATCTCTTCTGAGCGTGCGCGAATCTCCCCCTCACCTATGTAATCAGGTGCGCGCGCGAAGTCGATCTCGCCCGTGTAGCCACGACGAACCGAGCCGAGCCGCTGCGACCATTACGATACTGTTCGGTAAGGTAAACAATACCTTATCGTTACAAATTATATATCAAAATGAAAATTTTGAAAGAGGGTACTAATTACGAATTACGACAGAAATAGAAGACATCAGTTATTATTTATGTGCCACTTAACCCTTTGAGTCATGCTTTCTTCTACTGCATATTTTGACTTGAAATTTTGTACATGGTGGTTTTTGGGGTTGCTGGTCCCGAATCTGAGGTTAGATTTTTTTCTTTTTCTCCTAAGAAAAATATAAAAAAAAAAAAAAAAAAAAAAAAAAAAAAAAAAAAAAAAAAAAAAAAAAAAACAGAAAAATACAAAAAAAGCAAAAATAAAAGAAACTAGAAATTCTCCACGCCCACGTTGTTAGTTCTGGGTAATGCTGACAGTCCATTATCTGCCATTTAAATTTTTTTCAAATTTAACCTTAAATTCATGATCCCGAAAACCCATATTGGATTTACGTTGAATTTTCCAGAGCTAATAGTAGTTTTGTAATCAACGGCCCCGAAAACCTCCAAATACGAATATTTAGACTAAAATATTCAGAAAAATAAAGTTTGATTGGTTTGTCGAAATGATTAGTTCAATTTTACACATTTTTCCGCCATCTTCAAACCGCCATTTTTAAATTTAAAATTTTAACCTCAGTTTCATATTGAGCGACCCTAAAAATCCCCGAGTACAAAATTTCAGACCTAAATGTGCAGTAGAATCTTTTTGACAGCGGTTTAAAAAGGTGGTACTCTGGCAGTATCACTGTGACTCAAAGGGTTAAATGTTATAAATCCTGCTTTAAAATTAATACGACAATTTATTTATTTAAGAAGAAAACTTTGTTACTCTAGAAGTACAAAATATTGATGACAGAACTTTTGGACGATGTTCCTTTGTCATTAAATAAATTAATTTTAATAAGTAGTTACTAAATACTACAATTTTGTAAGAACATGCACTTTACTATTTTTAATGAGTTAATTTTTCATTCATATTTATAATTATTAAAATTTAAATTTAAAAAAAAATTCATGTATTTTATTTACAGTCAATATGTAATATGTATTCATTTTTTATCAGTGTTATTCTTATTTTATTTGTAAAGGTAAGCAAAACTGGTGTAATAGCTGGTACAGATGTAGAGCGTCAGGGAAAAAATCGCGCGCGCAAGCCGCGCGGTAAACAAATTAAGCCTTACTCCGCAAGCTTGCGACTGAGACTGAGGACAGCGCTGTAACAGTACCTCCAAGGTTGTGTGTAAATCTGATAATTTCTAAGGTTTCCTAGGTTTTTAAGGAATTCTAGGTAGTGAAAAAATAATAGAATTTTGTAATAATGATTGTAGGCATGATGGAAACATTATTGTGAATATGTTAATTACGAAAAACCCTCTTTTAAAATGAAAAATAGGGGGTTCACGCGCGAAGCGCGCAGGAGGGCGATATATGTATATATATTATAACGGGTACGGATTTCGAGTGTCGGCGCAGGTAGGTCCTTGAATTATCCGCGACGATTGTCGATAGACCAAGTCTACTAGACGGGATAATTGTGAAAGGTAGCGCAGTGGTGAGGGTTCTGCCTCGCGCTCCCGGGATCGTGGGTTCACGTCCTGATACCTTCGTTGATTTTTTTATTCCTCATATTAAATCCGCATTCCGTTACAATATATATATATACACACACACAATATATATATATATATACACACACACATACCTCTTAATGGGTTTATGCAGTCCAAGAAAGAGAGGGAAGATGCGTAGTTTAGAAAGTGTGAAAGAGAAGTTCGGATTAAGCAGCCTGGGCTGCATAAATCCCACACTACCAGTGGTAAGCAGATAAAAGATCCAAATTTATTATTTTGGGGTGCATAAGGTTTTTTACCCACACTCCGTGCGTAAAGTGCATTTTTACCGCCTCCTCTACAAAATAAAAGCACACACACACACACACACACACACACACACACACACACACACACACACACACACACACAGCCACACACATATAAACTTCTCAATGGGGGTTTATGACGTCCGACATAATAAATTTGGATCTTCCATCTGCTTCCCACCACTGGCAGGGGATGGGCGGTTTATTGTACAAGGGCTCCGTAATTTAAACCTCTCTCTTGCACATTATAAACTACATATCTTCCCTCTCTTTCTTGGGGGGCTTAAACCTCTATTCCCAAATTTACCTCGACCGATCCTGAAACGGAGAGGACAGTATTCGTGATAATAGGAATAATAGATGCAGGTAATTAATAATTAAACTCGCACACGATTAATAATTACGAATAAAATTTATTTATTACTAAAATGAGAAAACATGTTTAACAAAGAACATAGAAAACAGATAAATAACAAAAGAATGAAAAGGCCGCGTGAGATCTCCCGACGAAATGTAACCACCGGTGTTACTCATACTTTCTCTCTCGCCGTCGCGCGCGAGCGAGATCGGCTGATACTCAATTTTAATATAGCTGTAAAGAAAGTGTCTTTACGGTTTTAGCGGCTCGCGAGTAGTGCATCACATACTTGTAATATCTGCCAGCGGCGTACTTGACTTCGCTGACTTCCCCTCTGTTGCTCTCTTACGCGCGACAACCTCGCCGTGCTCGCAGATTCCTGTGAAGTTGCTAGAGCCGTGCACTAAACACCAGCACGCTCACTTTCACGGAACCACACAAAAAAAAAAAAAAAAAAAAAAAAAAAAAAAAAAAAAAAAAAAAACTGAGTTAGATCGATGCCTAACGCATCGATCATTGCCACCGTACCTCGCCTCTGGCATACCGGCGGTCGTCCATGTCACATCGTTTGTTGCTATCTTTCTTGTATTTCTTATCCTCGACTGTGACGCTTATTTGGACTACAGAACATAAGGAGTTCGCTTTAGCCTTTCTCTGCTCTTGCGATTATGCATTACTCGTTTGTTCTTATTTATTGCTTCGGTTTTATTTTTATTTTTATTTTTGTTTCTTTGTTTCTTTGTTTCTTTGTTTCTTTACTTTTGCGGTTGTTCAGGGGAGCAAGACCAACTGTTTTTGAGGTTTTCCTCTTCTCTTTCCTTTCTCTTCTTTCTTCATTTCTCTCTTCTTTCTTCTCTTCTCTCTTCTTTCTTCTCTCTTCTTTGGCTTTTGCCTAACCTACAAGAAGGAGTTTCTATTCACCTATCTACTCTCTCACTCACCCTTTCTTTCATTATGAGCTCTTACATTCATCATGTCCTTTCGCTCAACTTTCATTCTACGAAAACCCTTTTTCCCTATATGGAATGTTAGTCATTATGTTAATTAGTACAAAATCTCTATCTACCTTGATTACCTCTGTTCTACTACCACTGTTAGTGCGACATGTATTAGTGCGACTTTCGATTTTTACCTATCTACTATCTTCCGTCTTTCACTCAATTAATTTTCTCCCTCTGCTCACTTATGCATTTCCTTTCTCTCTACCCTATTTCTATTTCTGGAAGATTAACTGTACCTACTTCTATCTCTCACACTTCGTCTTCCTCTGATCCTACTACTTCTGCTATTGTCGCGGTTAAAGCCAAGTCTTTTTCTAGGTCTTCGGTAGCAATTTTTACAAGCATAATGTCTTTAACCATCATGGTTAATTTGTCTAAGCCCTCTTTGGTCGTCATCATCCTTTTCGTATTTCTAGCTGCTTCTTCCATATCCTGTACATATTTATGCCGTATTGTTTCGTACTTCACACATGTCCATAAAGCATGTTCAGGGGTGTCTGCCTCTCCACAGCTGCATAGGTCGGACTCTACAAAGTTAAATCTTTTCCTGAAAGATTGGAAATTTCCATGTCCACTGAGTATTTGGATCAGCCATTTACTCGGTCTAAACCAAAACTTTGCTAGCCTTTCTTCTATGCTAGGTAAAACCTCATATGTGCGTCTTCCTTTTATCGTATTATCCCATCTCAACTGCCATTCCTTTCTTATCTCCTGGTCTAGCCTTTCTATTATCAATTTTCTTTCTCTTCGCGTGCCTAGTCCTTCCTCCGATTGTACTGTAAAGTTTTTATATCGGTATTCTTTTCCTTTTCTCATCCAATATAGTCCGATTCTTCTTTCGCATTCTAAGTCAATCGGTAGGTGACCTGTAATCGTTGTAATAGATTCGGCCGAGATGGTTCTGTATGCTCCTGTGGTTTTCATCAGGGCATATCTTTGCGACATTATGAGTTTCTTTTTCTGGACATTATTTGTGAGCCCGTACCATCCTACTGCTGCGTATGTTATTATGGGTATGAACACTCCCTTGTATATTATATCTAGTGATCGATAGCCTAAGCCCCATTCCTCTCTTGCCAGGAAGGCCAGCCTTTCGAAAATTCCTCCGGTTTTCTTTGAGATCTCCGTAACATGCGTTTGTACGCTTAGGCCTTTGCCAAAAGAAACGCCCAGATATTTAAACGGTTCTTGCCTTTTAATTCTTTGTCCGTTTATTCTGATTAGTGGGTAACATTTAGGATGAAATGTTCCCTTTGCTAGTAACATTGCACATTTATCTGGGGCATGTTTCATTTTGACATTTTTACTCCATTCTTCTATTATATTTATGGCCATCTGTCCTTTCCGTTCCAGTTCTTTACGGGAGTCTCCTTCGATTATAATGGCTTGGTCGTCTGCATAGGCTATCGTCTCATGTCCTTCTCTGTCTAACTTGTGAAGCACTTCATCAAATACGACATTCCATAGGATTGGTCCTAGTAGGGATCCCTGCGGGCATCCCTTTGTCACACTTTTACTTGCAAAATTGCCACCTTCGGTTATTATTACTTTCCTATTACAGAGGTAATCCCTAACGATATTGTACAGTCTCCAGGGGCAGTTCATGCCTCTCAGATTCTTTAGTACTCCCGGCCACCATACATTGTCAAATGCACCCTTAATGTCCAAAAACATTATGAGTGCATATCTACAGCTTGAGTTTTGCACTTTGGTCTTTAAGTACACTATCGCATCTTCGGTTGATGTCCCTTTCCTAAAACCGTATTGTTTGTCAGACAGACGTGGTTCCACGATTTGATCTAATTTTTTGATTATCAGATCTTCCAGAATTTTTCCTAAAACTGGTAGCAGGCATATTGGTCTATATGAACTAATTAGACCAGGATCTTTTTCTCTTCCTTTTTTGATTGTAATTACTTTGCCTGTTTTCCATGTATTCGGAAATATACCGAGTTTTAGACAGTTATTGACAGTTACAACTACTGTAAGAGCAACTCTTATTATCTTCAGATCGAAACAGTCGATTTCTGGCGCTTTTCCTAATTTCATTTTCTTTACGACTTGCACCATCTCCTGCCTTGTAAAACTTTCGGTTTCACTGTATTCGTCTGTATATCTTTGATTTTGTTGCCTTACTTTTCTCTGTTCTCTCGTTTCTGTTTCCAGGTTATCGTCTGGAAAGAGCTGATGAAGAATTTGCTCTGCTGTGTCATTCCAGATCATAGTGTAGCCATCGTCTGTCTTCACGTTACTTGCGATTTCTTTAACTCTAGCTTTTTTGGCAGCCAGCTTGTACGGTAAGCTCCATGGATTGTCGTTACCTTGTTTGGTCACAAATTCTTCCCATTTTTGGGTTTTGATTGTGTCTATTAGTCTTGTATATTGTCGCTTGGCCAGTATATAGGTCATTTTTGCACGTTCTCTTGTAACCTGATTGTGTGTTTTTTGGCCTTTGTCAAGTCCTCGTTCCACCATCGAACTTTCCTACTAGTCTTGTTCTTAGTGGGTATAGCTTTGCCACATGCTATTTTTATCCCATTTATTATGTCTTTAATGCCAGCGATTGTTGAACCAATATCCTGTCGGTGCGTTGGGCTTTCCAATTTTCTCTCAGTGTGTTAATAAACAATCCCCAGTCCGCTTTGCTTGTTATATAGCTTTTGATGTACTCATGCTACTCCTATATCTACCTCCCTGAGCTTGTTCCACTAATTCAAATGTTATTGCTCTATGGTCACTTGATGTCCAGTTTTCTTGGACTTTCCAGTTTCGTACTCTTTGTGCCATATCTGGTGAGGTTAGAGTTACATCGACATAGCCTTCTCCGACTTCATTTGCGACTGTTGCAATGCTATTAGGATCGTTTATTACTCTGCGGTTATTCTGGAGTATAAATTCTTCTAGTTTCTCTCCTTTTGCATCCGTTTCCATAGGGCCCCATAGTGGCGATCTTGCATTCGAATCAATACCAAATATAAAGCTCTTTCCTTGTAGAGCCGTTACTATCTCTTGGAGCGATCTTAGATGTATCTCAATATCATCTTTTAGTTGGAAATATCCACTAATTAGGTATACTTTATATGGTACTGATAATTCTGCTATTGCGAAGTGCGGTGTACATAAGTTAGTTATTTGCATCGCTATCACATTCGGGTCTGTTATTGCTATGGCTGCCCACGGATTTTCTTTGGAGGAGACTATTCTTACTCCCATACCGTATCCCGTCACTTTATTATTTCTTGTATATGGTTCTTGTAGCGTAATTACGTGAACTCCCTTTTCATACGCTTTTTGCTTTATTTCGGGTACCACCCGCTGTGCTCGTCTGGCATTAAGATGTGTTATCAGAATACAGGGTTTATTGCTCCCCGTAATCTGTGTTATTTACTAGGCGTTCTAGTGCTTTTGTGTAGCACGGACATTTAGTGTCGAGAACATTATGGTCCGACTTCTTTTTGGCTTTGACGCAGTTTATGCACTTTTTATTCTCCTGTTTCTTCGGACATTTGTCAAAAGAGTGACCTTTTTCGGCGGAATGCGAACAATGTACCTCGTTATTACACACTTTGCTAATGTGACCAAATCCCTGGCACTCAAAGCACCTGGAGACTAGTACAAAGTCCTGTATCTTGCAAGATTGATAATCTACAAAGATCCTCCTTCTTTGCAACAACCTACTTCTAATTTTTGGGGTTACCTTAATAACCCAGTTGGTCCTGCTGATGTCCCGCTTTCCTGTTTTAAACTTCGGCGTTATTTCTTTTTCCGCCTCGTCAGCCGAGCAAACGTTTTGCTCAACTATTATTTCTTTTATTTCCTTCTCGGTTATGTTTTTAGGGAGATCATATATGATCATCCTCGGCTTCTGTTTTGTTGGTTTGTGCATTTCAAAGGTTTCCTTTAAGGACGGTTTATTTAGAATCTTTTGTAAGGATTCTTCATTTTCCGTCTCTATAATTAAACCTTTATTAATAGTTCTGAGGCTTCTGATCTGAGCCTTCTCTGCTCTCGGTCGGAATTCGGCTTGAAACTTAGATTTTATCTCATCTTCGTTTCTGAACTTGTCGGCTTTTTTCGGCTTAATAATGAGTTTATGCATTGCCGGATTCTTTATCATAACAGCTTTAGTGGTCTCTCTTGGCGCAACTAATTTCTTGGTAACGTCTGCGTACGAGGAGTTACCCGGATTCACTGCCTTTTGCCTCTGCTCTGATAGGACTTTGACTTGTCCTTCTAGAAATGCTGCTTTCGCCAACAATGTTGAGACCAGGCTGTGCATGTTATCTAAGGCCTCATGTGCATTTTCACTGTCTTTCTTCGTTAGGTGACTTTTAACGATCTTTATTTGGTCCAACATGTACATTGGTACCTCTATAAGACTTTTGACCTCAATTTTTCTACTCTGTTTGCCGCTTTCGATTTCCGTGCCTTCCGACTCCGACGAGCTTGAAGACTCAGATTCCGATTTTGTTCTTACATTTTTTGCCATTCCGGGCTTTGCCCTTTTTGGCTCTTTCGGCTCCTCGTCCGAGGAAGACGACAGACCGCGCTTATTACCTTTCTGGTCTTTTTCTGTTTCCTTGTCTTTTGGTTTCCGCTTTGGTAAACCAGCTCCTGTAGTTGTTGCTTTGGGGTTGGGTTCCCCTTCTGTTTCATGTCTGTGCACCATTAATTTGTGTTTACTGGTTGACATTTCATATTTGTGTTATTAGTGTGTTCTTTGTGCATTCTCTTGATTACACGACGCTATAAAACTCTAGCAAGTTATTCGGTGATCACCTATTAGCAGTTGTTGTTTGACAGGTTTGACCGTGAGCCTTGAAAGTATCGTGGCCTCGTCAAATACAATTTAAACCTCCGAGTGCCGCCTCCCTTCCAGGTACCACCTGGAGCAACCTCAGCAAGTTTAATTTTTACACACGCTGCTACAGGGCAGCCCGACTAACTGGCGAAGAAAGCCCGGGCCCTGGTACTATCGTGCGGTCCGGGCGTGCACGACCGGCGATCCGAACGCCGACCTCCCGGTTTATATGATGTACCCTCTTTACATCCAGGTATTCATAGTACTTCCCGTCGAGCTATAGGTTTTCACTGCCTCCCTTGCTTGGCGCACTGCCTTCTCGTGTCGCAGATACGTTCTGCAGCTCTTTGCAGCACGTACTCCAGAACCCGGGCGTGAATTCAGATCGAGGATTTCCTGTATTGCCACAAATTAGCAAGGGAGGTGTTACCGGCGATTCGTGTGTTTACGATAACTCGCGTAAACTCTTCCTTCTCTCCTCAGCAAGCTTGCGTATCGGATCATTATTATTCCTTATGCGGCTTTCTCGCGAGCTTTCCCGGTCCTATAAGAGCTGTTTCGATCGGCACTCGCGATCGTTATATAGTACAACTTCATACGCTTAAGAGTATGTAGCTTATCCTTACATCCCCCTCCCAGATTCCACGTACACTGGACGTGGGTATCTGAAATTCGCGAGTGCAGGATCGCGAGAGAGCTTAGTTGCCGAAACTATGGCTACAGAACTTCTGATATAAATTCGTCCACAAGCTGTGGACTTTCATTTTGCTCGCTTTGTGGCAGAGGAGAATTCCATTTATTGAGAGCTTACAGAGGGAAGTGGCAGCTCCTAATCTTGATATCGCCCAGGTATGTCTTTAGTTCGGATTCTTCCGCGAACGGCGCCTACCACGCTTTGGGTCTAATCCCCTATCGTTAGTGCGCGATTCGATGGCTCTATTTGTCGGACAAACGACACCCTAATGGTTTCCCGCGGACGACCCCTCTCCTTTTTCGGTTGCTGTGGATCTGGACTCCCAGCTGGGAGCGGCCCTACTTTCCAACTCTTCGCTCGCGGGGGGCGGGTTGCTCGTCGCCTCTCGCTCCATCGTTGGTTGTGCGACGTCGTCTATTTTGGCCAGAGGCATTCCGTTGTCGGACTGGACTGCTTTTCTTACAACCAAAGTTGCCTATCTCGAAGTTTCCATGTCGTGGCCCACCGTTGAAATACACGGCTTGCCTTGCTTGAGCTGCTGCAGCGTTATCTGATGCTATCTTATGCAACTATGTTAACCTTGATAGCCGCTCGGACCAATCCCGGAGTCGTTTTTGAACAAACCTTACCTGGGCGAGTTCTTCTTTTTCTCGCCGGTCCGTATTGGGCGGCTCTGGTTGTCGGCCATAGTTCAACATTGCTGGGCAACTAAGCCGTCGAGCTCTGAACCGCGGTGTTTATCGCAAACACCAACTCTGATAACTGCTCGTCCCAGCTTCTATGTTTTTCCCTTATATACGATGCGATGATCGTTTTTAGGGTGCGTTTAGATCTCTCTACTGGGATCGCTCGAGGAAGGTAAGAGTGGAATATCTCCGACGTGCCAAAACGTATTAGGACGCGCTCGTGTGACTCCTTTACGATGGTCTTTGCGTTTGTTCTTCTAATTGGGACCGCTTCAATCCAACGCGTAAATAAGTCTCGGAAGATTAGAATGTACTCGAATCCGTGGATAGAACGATGTAGTCGTCCAGTCACATCTCCAAGGTTTTTCGACTACTCTACGACCCATTAGGCCTCTTAGCAATTGCTGCTCTACCTTGCACTGTTGGCAGATTGGACAATAATATAATCTGGCAACCCGTGCGAAAGTCTTCTCGCGACCGAAGTGGCCAGCATATGGATCGTCGTGACATTCTCTTAGTATCGACGGGCGATTCTCTTGAGGCACTACCATTTTTCATGCCTCGATGTCTTCCATGACATCATCTAAGGTGGGGTCAAGCTGGTCAGTAATTAAATTTCCCCCTACTACTTTCCATTCGGGAAAATTCAGTGGTCACTCTGATACATCTTTTACCCATGGGAGATACCATGGGTCAACAATGGTGTCGCACCAAGAAACTGAGGCTATCGTCGGCTCATCTTCCTCATACATTATGAAGAGCGCATCTGAAACATGATTAAGCGCACCTTTCTTATGCTTAATCGTGAAGATGTGCGCTTGGAGTTCGAGAGCCCATCTTGCGAGACAAGTCGTTGGGTTCCGCATGTTGCAGAGCCAACAACAAACTATTGTGGTCGGTTACGACTCGAAACTCGTAACCTTCTGTATAATGCTTGAATTACTTTATTGCCCAGAGAACCACTAAATATTCTCGTTCGGTGACACTGTAGTTTCTTCCGGTTGAGGACAGGTTCCGACTCGCGTACTCCAAAACTCTCTCGTCTCCGTCCACGAGTTGGAATAGCACGACCCCTATGCCGGTGTCACTGACGTCTGTTTACAGTATGTATTGCACATTAGGTACAGGACGATGCAGAATCGATGCTGTCATCAGCATGGCCTTGAGCTGCTGGAAAGCATGCTCTTGCTCATCGAGCCATTTAAACCGCTGGTTCTACTTGGTTAAAAGCTTTAACGGTTCTGCAATTGTCGCATAATCTGGCATAAATCGCTTATGCCAAGAAGTCGTAACAAGGAATATTTAAGCAAGATATTTAACCTCCGACTTGCAAAAAAGGCAATTATCACGGTTTACTGAAAGTCCAGCTTCTGCCAGCCTTTTAAGAACTTTCTCTAGATATCTTTTATGATCCTCGAATGTCTCCGACACAACGATAATATAGTCAAGGTAAGCATAAGCGTGCGGCGCCAGATCTGGTCCGACGACTTGGTCTATTCTCCGTTGAAAGGTCGCTTCTGCGTACACCAATCTGTACGGCATTCTCGTAAATTGGAACAGTCCCAGTCCGGGAACTGTAAAAGCAGTGATCGGGCATGATTCAACTTGCAATGGTATTTGATGATAGGCGCAAATCATGTCGAGAGTGGAAATATAGCGGGCCTTTCTTAATTTACGTAGAATATCGTGCATAAAATGCAAAGGATACGCATTCGGTTTTGTTAAGGCATTGACTTTTCTGAAGTCGTTACAAAACCTTCTGGAATTATTATTCTTTCTCGCTATTACCACTGGACTTGACCATTCGCTGGTTAAGGGCTTCATGATGCCCACGTCAAGCATCTCTTTGACTTGACGGTGCATCTCTTCTTGGATTTTACCTGAGACCGCATAGTACCTCTGCTTGATCGGCTTGGCAGATCCCACGTCGATCGTATGCTCGATGTCGTGTGATCGGCCAATCTTGGACATGATATTGGAAAGGACTCGATCCAACAGTTGACGCAAATCAGTTGACGATACCCGATGACGACAACGAAGCATCCCTCCATCCAAGCTGGTTACCTCCAACTGGACATGGGATTTGCTGCTTTTGAGGAACAGCTGATCAGCGTCTGGGTCTAGAACAGCTTGAAATGCTCATACGAAATTAACTCCTACGTAATATTCGGCGTCTAGATTTGCCATAATGGCAAGCCTGAATTCCTTGGTTTCACCACCAACGGTGAAAGGCGTCATTACGTGCCCGCTCAGTGGTTGTGTACGTCCATCAGCCAACTTTACTCTCCCCGATGATTTCGGTAGAGAGCGATTTTCCCAGAGCGGTAGCAATTGTCTGGCCGTTAGACCCGATCACCATAGTCGAAGCTCGTGCATCAAACAGGGCTCTGATCCGGAAATCGCCTATTTCCGCTTGGAGCCACTAGCGCGTTTTGTCCTCTGGACGGTAGCCTTGGTGTGGCTCCTGGTGACCTTGAGGGTCGAACCTAGGGACCAATTCCCTTCCCGTGCTCCTCTGGCTTCATCGAGTCGATTTTGCTGCGGTCTCATTCATCACATGGGCTTTATGTGCTGGGCGTCTTGGGGACTCTGGCCCTCAGGTTCCGCCTGAGACCCGTTAAGCCGCTCCCGGAGGCATTTCTCTTATTATAATCGGGGCAATGGCGGCGGAAATACGTAACCCGTAGAATTGCTGGGTCGTGTCAAACAATGTCGGTGGTAGGTCGCAGTCTGACGATCATCGGGACGCACGAACCGAGAGAGTTTCTCTGTACGTATTGCGCATGTGCGCCTACTCTCGCGTCTCGAGTCGTGCGCGCTCGGCTGGGTTCGTACTGACCGCTCGGGCCATGGTTTCGCTGTCTCGACGGAGATGTCGTCTACGACGTTGACTTTCTTTGGTGCTGGATGGCGATCGAGTAATTGCAGCCCTGCTGAGAGTACTATCTGCGAGGTAAGCTTTAGATCGTTTCTCGTTACCTCGATTTTAGGCTAAATCGAGCCCTTCGAGTTTCCTCATTACAGGTGCCGTATATCGTCGATACGGGATCTTCGGCTCGGAGTTTCCGGAGAGCTGGAGCACATCGGCGCCCCATAACAGCCCTCAGTGAGCAGAGCCAGGCGGCGGTGAATCGTCGTCGTCCTTTGGAGTGCCGCCGAGGTAATTTATCTGCTTTCCTCGGGCTCTAGTTTAGACGTTTACTTGTGCCTGCCATAACCTCAAACTAGACCTGTCATCTCCTTTCCTTTTGGTCCTGCTGACATACCTGGGAGAAGTTATGCTTGGTTATAGCTTCTCCATCCTCGTTCCTTAGTAGTCGATCAACTTGGTAATTAATTACCGTTTCGGGTACTCTGGTTGGCAGTGCACCGTTGCTTGAGCGCAAGGACGCTATACTCATTCCAAGGTCTGGAGTCTTCACCTGGGCTGTTCAACATCGGAGGCTTCTCTTGGGTGCTGGAGAGGGCATTCAAGGCTGGATGAGACCTGGGGATACTGTACGGGTCATTCCTGGCGCTGGACAAGGCATTAAGATGCTGGATCAACGGAGCAGTGTGTGTGTGTGGAATTGTGCGCAGTCAGGAGTCGCATCTCCTTTGCTTCGGGTTCTCCTGCTTACTACGCAATGTAAGCTTATTCCGGTATCTGTAAACTCTGATCGTTTTCGTCAAGTTTCTGTATGCATCTCTTTCCTGCTATTGAGTGATTTTCGACTACAAGATTTATTTGAAATATGTGATACGATGCAAATAAGTGTAAATACCGTCTTTATACCTCATGGACGTGGTAGGGTTAAGCTTGCAACCAAATCAACCTCAAAGCGTTCCGATAAAATCCACAATAACGATTATAAAGGGTTAAATCCAGGTTGTAGTAAAATTAACAACCAATTTGATTTATAAAGTTGTACGACGTTTCGTCTGCCAGGTTTTGCAGACCTCTTCAAGTACATAAATGTCAAACAGTTGGCAATGATCTTACATTACTCGTAGATGAGTAGAGTCAAGTGATTTAGTAGGTCTGCAAAACCTGGCAGACGAAACGTCGTACAACTTTTAAAATCAAATTGGTTGTTAATTTTATTACAATCTGGATTTAACCCTTTATAATCATTATTGTGGATTTTATCATAACCATGAAGGGTGTACATTCTGAAAAAAACTCAAAGCGTTCCATTTTGAATATTTTAAATTCTGACAGTCTATGCCTATCATGTTCTCTTGTCACCGCACATGTACACGCTATACGTAGCCGAATACGTAGTGGTTTTTTTTATATCAGAGCTGGGGTAAAATTCGTAATAGTTTGGGAAAATATCAGAGAGAGCAAGCTGCGAGACTTGCGGAAACAGCTGGTTTGTTGTACTGTGAATAGGATGTGGCCTAGAAGAGTTTAGCAGACGTCGTAGATACCATCGATAATCCTCAAAAATTTTAGATAGTTTGAATTATTTACACATGCCGCTATATGCATTACCGAAAGCTTTTATTCTTCAAAATATTGAAAAAGGTCTATTTCCACACTTGTTCAATACGCTGGAAAACCTGGTAAAAAGTGTATAAGCCGTCGTTGTAGGAAGCCAGTCAATAGAGTCCGATTGAAAGAACACTTGAAGATCTTTTTTACTGCTTACCTGAGCCGACCGCCTATGCCGCATACTTTGCCAAAACTGGTCCGTCATCGATTTCCTCGCCGTAAATACAATGTTTTTAGTCCATATGAGGTATGGGAGGCTAATTTGGCCAACTTTAGAGCGTTGAAGTCTTACAACGATAAGTACATGAACTTACTCGTTGTCATTGATGTACTTTCAAAGTATGAATGGGTTAAGCCGTTTATCGATGAAAGCACAAAGTCGGTTGCCGTAGCTTTTGAACGAATTCTCAGTGAGAACCGTGGATAACGATCGCTATACTTTTAAACGAACAAACGAATTAGTTAGGCGGAAAATTAATCAGATGTTGAAAAAAATAGTATTGTATACTGCACTGTATGTGATCCGGTCGTAAAGGCAGCTGTAGTAGACAGATTTATTAGAATATTAGAGGGTCGTGTATGGCATTACTTTATTCACTTCCACACGAGACGGTACATTGATGTTTTGTAAGATATTGTTAAATCGTACAATGATTCATAGCACGGTGGAATAAGAATGATCCCCTCTATTGTAAATTTAGACAATGCCTGTAAATATGGTATTGGTGACTTAGCCCGACTCAGTAGCACCAAACTGTCCTTAACAAAGCTGATATGAGCGGTTGGACTTTAGATATTTAAAATTATGTACATTTTGGAGGATAAAACAGATGAAAAAAATTGATGGTTTCTTTTAGGAGGAACAATTAAGCAAATTGCGGAACGACATGTCAAAGTCTGAATTTGAAATAGAGCAAATACTTGATATAGAAAGAAGTACTTTATTAGCTAAAAGGCATACCCCAGGAAATTTAACTCTTGGGTAGCTGCTTCCGAGTTGAAAAGTTTACAATCAGGTATGAATTTTACATGACAAGTAACAGTAGTAGGTGTGTGTTTCCAGATAACAAGTAAGTACATTTTAATACCTTGTTACCGCAAAACTTCTACTTACACGGCGAGTGGTGAGTAGAACTTGAAAAAATCCACATACTGCTTACATTTTAACATATATCTATAAAAGCTGGAGAGGATGGTATACGATTGAAGATAACCACTCGTAATAAATCATGAATCAACGTCTTGCGATTTCAATTAGACAACGAGGAGAAATGTCTACAAATAAAACCTGTGTATACTGCGAAATCGCAATGCTTTTGGAAGAAATAAATAGTTTAGAAGATGTAAAAGAACATTTAATGTTTGAAGTCCAATGGGGTGGTTATGTTCAAGTTAGTTATACGTGCACTTGTGATTATACAGACTATATTCATATGTTTACAATATTTAAAATACTATGTAAGATAGTGGGTCCAAAAAATGAAAGATTATTTTCGTGTGACGATAAGAGAGTCTGTTTTATCTTTGGTGAGCGACCAGCGAATCTAGCCAATGGTGTATCAAATGTTTTCGGGATGTATTGCAGTATATGTCAACCACATGTCACAGGAGATACAAATACACGTCTTTTACGAACTGTACCTCTACATTTACAAAACTACATGTATGGAACGATCGAGATAAGAGGGTGTACCTACCGTTGCACTCATCGGCTTTTCAAACGATTGATTTTGATATAAGGGATAAACGCGGGGATGCTATATCATTTGACTACGAAACTCTGACCGTGATACAATACTTTAGACGCGTATGCTGATATATTAAAAACTGCAGCAAAAAATTACCGAATACAATTGGGGGCTGGTATTAAAAATTTCCTAGCTGGTTTAGGTCGCCGTGCTGTGCCTATAATAAAATGTGGTGATATAGTTGCACGTAAATAGGCTGCTCGTGGAGAGAGCCGGTTTGTCGATGATGTTGTTGTCGATAGATTACGAATAAAAAAATGCGCTAGGCAGACTTGTAGATGACCTTATGTCAGATAATAGGAATAAGGAGGAGGTAGTGGTGGAGTCAACGGGGTATAAAAAGTAGTGTAACACACAAATACCACAGTCGAGTAAAAGGAATGTGCCCGTAAAGAAGCAAAAGCAGAAGTGGAAGAAAAAGCAGAGAAAGGAGAAAGAAAGGACAAAGGTAGAAAGTCGATCGGCAAGACTTATATTTGAATCATAAAATGGCTTTTTTCATAGTCACTTTTGCGAGTTTATGAAGTCGCAGGTGCTATCGTGAATTCGTATTGGGTACAATACGAACCAATATCATCCATGACCGATTAATCACCTATTGAATTTACAATTACGGGTACTAGTGAGTACCTGAATTTGTCACACACTATGCTATGTCTACGAGTAAGTGTTAACCTTTAGACTGCCGGCATTATGCCTTATAAATTGATATTTTTGATGTGCAAAATTTATACATAAAAACACCTCATATCTCTAGAGTAGTTGTCAAGGTCACAGGTGGCTCATATATGAGCCATGCCGGCAGTCTAAAGGTCAATCGCGTTGGAGATCAAAATGATGACGATGACAATAAATATGGACCCGTTAACAATATTATGCATTCTTTATTCAATATATTTGAAGCATTTTTAATCAGAAGCCCGTTACTCCATAAAATAACGCATTCGCCTACATTTCCTACATTGAAACTTTACTTAACCATGAACCTGCAAGTAAAAAATCACATTTAACGAGTGTCTTGTGGTACGATAATACATCCGGCAAAATGGATGTTTCGACGAACGAAAATGTGGGTCTCTTAAATCGACGAAAAGTTATTACTGGCGATAAAGTTTTTACCGCCTCCTCAAAACCACACACATACACACACACACATATATATATATATATACATATATATATATATATATGGATCATTCCAATACTTTTTTTGTAAATCGGTCCGGGGGGGGGGGGGGGGATCAACCAATCGGGCTGAAAATTTAGTATGTTACTATACTATAAAAAAAAGTAAGTGAGCCAAAATTGTAGCATTCTAAATCAATTAAGGACATAGGTATGCGATCTTAAACATTCAAAAATAGGCTATTTTTTATCATTTTTTAACATTTTTCAAAGAAGCACCAAAATTCGAGAAATTAGTATTTATTATCCAGTCCAGGGCAAAGTCTTCGTATAACTATAGACTTTTAATCTAGCTATATAGAATACAATTATTTTGTTAACAAAAATTTTGACACAGCTAAATATAAACACTTGTTTTTTCAAATCTTGCACATGTTCTAAATGCTACCAAATTAACAGTTTTTGATATTTTTAAAAAAACCCGTCGCGTTTAGATTTGTATTGGTATAAGCTTTCTTTCTGTTCCAGGTTTACTATAAAAAGTTAATTTGGCTTAAAGTTATGCTTATATAAATTTGACCAAAATGCAAAAAAACACGTTTTTTGGTATTTTCTAATGCTCACAACGTCGGTCTGCCTAAATTTTTTTTTACCAAAATTTGTGTGAAACTCGGTTTTTGTAGGTAAAAAATGATCCCTTAGTTACTGCAATGGATATTTGACCTTGGTACACGTTTATTAACGTTTGAAAATATTTTTTTTTTGCATTCTTGCGCAAGACTTATCGGATTACTGCAAGGTCTAAAATGTCTTGTGTTTTGAGTGTTATCACAGGTAACATTCATTCTATAGGTAACTTTTAAAACTAATAGGAATATAGTTTAAAGAAATTTTTATTTTTATTTTTTTATAACAATTTTTGTCCTGTTTTCGCTATTTTACTCGTTTTTGTACATTTATCATTACAATGCGTCGAAAAACTTGTCATTTGTACAATAGGAAAAAGGTTTGTGATTGCATGACAAACATTTTGTGTATTTACGTTTTTTAAATTGGCACAACAGATTTTGGGATTTTTGTACAAAAACTGATTTTATGGAATTGTAAAAAGCATCAAAGCTTAAACATATTACTGCAGGTCTAAAAAAAACCTCGTATTTTATAATATCATGTCAATATTACAGGTGACTTTCAAAATTAACGCGGTATTATAGTTAAAAGAAATTTTTATTCTTTCTAACAATCAATAAATCATAATTTTGTATCAAGCATTATTTACTGATGTTTTCATAATTATTTATAACTTTTAAATTAAATAATATTTTAGCACGTGCCTTCTGTATTATTATTATTATATGTATCCATGATGATGTGCTTAATATAAAAATGTCAAATAAACAATAATAAATAAGCTTTACGTTAAAATTAATCGGTCGTTAACTTTCCAGCCGAGTCCCCCTCCCCCCATCAATCTAGGATCGACGAAGGTGAGGTCGACTATAGACGACTTGCCGGCTTTGGTGAAAGTCGGGGTTGTCCCTGTGTTAGCGATCTCCAACCCCAGTAGAGCGAACGCCTCGAGGAGTGCACGGCCACGCGCGTTGGTCTTGGCGTTGCTCTAGTCCGTCGCCCAAGCATTGAAGTCCCCACCGATTGCGACCGGCAGCCGTGAGGACCGAGCACTGGTGACTACTGCATCCAGAGATCTCGCAAAGTCCTCGGTGGAATCGCTGGGCGGGAAGTAGCAGCTGTACATGCGTACCCCCGCCACCTTTACCCAGGTGAAGCTGGGAAGGGGGGGGGCGACCATTTTTCTGGAAATGTGTATATTTCCACATACCCAGATGGCCGCCTTGCCCGTGGCATCCCTTACCCAGTTCGACTTCTCGAGATCCCGGAACTCCTCGCTGATCATCACTACGTCCGCTCTCTCCTCTCTGACCAGCTGGGACAGCAGGTCTTGGGCCACAGTGCAGTGGTTGAGGTTTATTTGGAGCACCTTAATCATTTTTTACGTGTGCTTCTTCCTCATGCGAGGTCTTGGCTTTGGCCTCGCAGTCCACTGCTTTCTGGCCCTCTTGGCCGCACCGATAGCATTGCGCTGACCGGTCGACTGCGCTCTTGCACTCCCTCGCGATGTGTCCCAATTCGTGGCATCGGTAGCAGCGCGAGTATACCTCTCGGAGTCGAACTCTGCAATTGAACCATCTGATCCGGAGCTTCCCGTCTTGCAGCAGTTTTTTGGCTGCTACTGCCGGAAGCAGGATGGTCGCAGCTCGGGTGCCACTGAAAGACCCCCTGGTTTTAATATTATCCGGGGATACCACATTTGGCCCGATCTTTGCCGCAATCGCTGTGGCCACCTCCGTTGTTGTCGTGGACTCGTCCATGTCCCTGATCGTGATAGACACTTTATGAGTTAGCAGCTGGACCTCTGCTGACCCACTCAGGGTGGACGAGACCACTGTCCTCAGCTCCGCCGTTTCCGTTCCGGGTCGCCCCAGTTCGAGGAGGAGCTCCCCAGCCCTGGTGCGCCTGATACGCGTGACTCATTCTCCTAGTGTCTTTAGTTCCGGTGCAGCCTTGACCTTATGGAGAATGTCAGCGTAGGAAGAGCCCCCGCTAGATGTCTTGATCTTGAAGGCATCTGGGCGTGGGGGTCTTACTCCGGCCTTAGGCTCTGCCGTGCCTTTGGCCGGTTTGCTGGCACGTTTCTGCTGTTCTTTTCGCTGCTTCGGCTGGCAACCCTTCATCTTCTTCTTCTTCTTGCCCAGTCAGGGACCTTTGACTGGTTCCCACCGGTCTCAGGAACGGATGGCGAAGCATCTGCTGGCCCCCCTTTGTTAGTGGGCTGCTTCGACCCCCTCTTCCTTTTCTCCGGGGGTTGCTGAGTTGGTGAGGGCTTTCCCTTTCCAGCGGCCTCCTTTGACGCTCTTCCGCGCGGAAGATGGGCGACGTTTGGCACGTTCCGTCCCTACGCGCATCTGCCATTTTAATTTTCGGCGCTGTCGAACACACAGCACTGTTCACCCGCGCTTATTCATTGAGAGCTCTGCTGGTTGCTCTCGCCATACTCTTCAGCTCTTTGTGGATGTTGTTCTTATTAAGAAGAAACTCCACCAGGGTGTCTACACTCTCACGCAGTCGGAGGAAAGCTCTGTCAGCGTCACTCGACATCCCAGTCGAGGGCAGGTCACACGTAGCATTAGATGCTACAGAGGCCGAGTGACCAACCTCCGCAGCACTTACCAAAATTGTAGCATTCTAAATCAATTAAGGACATAGGTATGCGATCTTAAACATTCAAAAATAGGCTATTTTTTATCATTTTTAACATTTTTCAAAGAAGCACCAAAATTCGAGAAATTAGTATTTATTATCCAGTCCAGGGCAAAGTCTTCGTATAACTATAGACTTTTAATCTAGCTATATAGAATACAATTATTTTGTTAACAAAAATTTTGACACAGCTAAATATAAACACTTGTTTTTTCAAATCTTGCACATGTTCTAAATGCTACCAAATTAACAGTATTTTGATATTTTAAAAAAAACCCGTCGCGTTGAGATTGGTATTGGTATAGAGCTTTCTTTCTAGGTCCAGGTTTACTATAAAAAAGGTTAATTTGGCTTACAAGTTATGCTTATATAAATTTGACCAAGATGCAAAAACACGTTTTTTGGTATTTTCTAATGCTCACAACCGGGCGGGCCTAAATTTTTTTTTACCAAAATTTGTGTGAAACTCGGTTTTTGTAGGGTAAAAAATGATCCCTTAGTTACTGCAATGGATATTTGACCTTGGTACACGTTTATTAACGTTTGAAAATATTTTTTTTTGCATTCTTGCGCAGACTTATCGGATTACTGCAAGGGTCTAAAATGTCTTGTGTTTTGAGTTGTTATCACAGGTAACTTCATGTCTATAGGTAACTTTTAAACTAATAGACTATAGTTTAAAGAATTTTTATTTTTATTATTTTTATAACAATTTTGTCACTGTTTTCGCTATTTTACTCGGTTTGTACATTTATCATTACAATGCGTCGAAAAACTTGTCATTTGTACAATAGGAAAAAGGTTTGTGATTGCATGACAAACCTTTTGTGTATTTACGTTTTTAAATTGGCACAACAGATTTTTGGGATTTTTGTACAAAAACTGATTTTATGGAATTGTAAAAAGCATCAAAGCTTAAACATATTACTGCAGGTCTAAAAAAAACCTCGTATTTATAATATCATGTCAATATTACAGGTGACTTTCAAAATTAACGCGGTATTATAGTTAAAGAAATTTTATTCTTTCTAACAATCAATAAATCATAATTTTGTATCAAGCATTATTTACTGATGTTTCATAATTATTTATAACTTTTAAATTAAATAATATTTTAGCACGTGCCTTCTGTATTATTATTATTATATGTATCCATGATGATGTGCTTAATATAAAAATGTCAAATAAACAATAATAAATAAGCTTTACGTTAAAATTAATCGGTCGTTAACTTTCCAGCCGAGTCCCCCTCCCCCCATCAATCTAGGATCGACGAAGGTGAGGTCGACTATAGACGACTTGCCGGCTTTGGTGAAAGTCGGGTTGTCCCTGTGTTAGCGATCTCCAACCCCAGTAGAGCGAACGCCTCGAGGAGTGCACGGCCACGCGCGTTGGTCTTGGCGTTGCTCTAGTCCGTCGCCCAAGCATTGAAGTCCCCACCGATTGCGACCGGCAGCCGTGAGGACCGAGCACTGGTGACTACTGCATCCAGAGATCTCGCAAAGTCCTCGGTGGAATCGCTGGGCGGGAAGTAGCAGCTGTACATGCGTACCCCCGCCACCTTTACCCAGGTGAAGCTGGGAAGGGGGGGGGCGACCATTTTTCTGGAAATGTGTATATTTCCACATACCCAGATGGCCGCCTTGCCCGTGGCATCCCTTACCCAGTTCGACTTCTCGAGATCCCGGAACTCCTCGCTGATCATCACTACGTCCGCTCTCTCCTCTCTGACCAGCTGGGACAGCAGGTCTTGGGCCACAGTGCAGTGGTTGAGGTTTATTTGGAGCACCTTAATCATTTTTTACGTGTGCTTCTTCCTCATGCGAGGTCTTGGCTTTGGCCTCGCAGTCCACTGCTTTCTGGCCCTCTTGGCCGCACCGATAGCATTGCGCTGACCGGTCGACTGCGCTCTTGCACTCCCTCGCGATGTGTCCCAATTCGTGGCATCGGTAGCAGCGCGAGTATACCTCTCGGAGTCGAACTCTGCAATTGAACCATCTGATCCGGAGCTTCCCGTCTTGCAGCAGTTTTTTTGGCTGCTACTGCCGGAAGCAGGATGGTCGCAGCTCGGGTGCCACTGAAAGACCCCCTGGTTTAATATTATCCGGGGATACCACATTTGGCCCGATCTTTGCCGCAATCGCTGTGGCCACCTCCGTTGTTGTCGTGGACTCGTCCATGTCCCTGATCGTGATAGACACTTTATGAGTTAGCAGCTGGACCTCTGCTGACCCACTCAGGGTGGACGAGACCACTGTCCTCAGCTCCGCCGTTTCCGTTCCGGGTCGCCCAGTTCGAGGAGGAGCTCCCCAGCCCTGGTGCGCCTGATACGCGTGACTCATTCTCCTAGTGTCTTTAGTTCCGGTGCAGCCTTGACCTTATGGAGAATGTCAGCGTAGGAAGAGCCCCCGCTAGATGTCTTGATCTTGAAGGCATCTGGGCGTGGGGGTCTTACTCCGGCCTTAGGCTCTGCCGTGCCTTTGGCCGGTTTGCTGGCACGTTTCTGCTGTTCTTTTCGCTGCTTCGGCTGGCAACCCTTCATCTTCTTCTTCTTCTTGCCCAGTCAGGGACCTTTGACTGGTTCCCACCGGTCTCAGGAACGGATGGCGAAGCATCTGCTGGCCCCCCTTTGTTAGTGGGGCTGCTTCGACCCCCTCTTCCTTTTCTCCGGGGGTTGCTGAGTTGGTGAGGGCTTTCCCTTTCCAGCGGCCTCCTTTGACGCTCTTCCGCGCGGAAGATGGGCGACGTTTGGCACGTTCCGTCCCTACGCGCATCTGCCATTTTAATTTTCGGCGCTGTCGAACACACAGCACTGTTCACCCGCGCTTATTCATTGAGAGCTCTGCTGGTTGCTCTCGCCATACTCTTCAGCTCTTTGTGGATGTTGTTCTTATTAAGAAGAAACTCCACCAGGGTGTCTACACTCTCACGCAGTCGGAGGAAAGCTCTGTCAGCGTCACTCGACATCCCAGTCGAGGGCAGGTCACACGTAGCATTAGATGCTACAGAGGCCGAGTGACCAACCTCCGCAGCACTTACCATTTTAACGGTGTGAGTTTGGTCCCCCCCAAAATCCGTGGGACCAGCACTGACCACCGGGGCTTTCACCCGATCGGAATCAGTAGCGGGATTTGACAGGACTGCCATGCCCGCTTGGGGTAGTGTTGTTTTAATCTCACTATCCATACTTTGTTTAATTTCGGGGTGCCTTCACCTATCTGGTTTTGGGTCGCCCCGAATATTTGATTTTTTCGGTACCATCCATATCTGGAACGCATTCCCCTATCCACCACCTGGGGAGGCGCCACGATGCGGGACCAGCAAACCCGGCACGGGTGTGTGTGTGTGTGTGTGTGTGTATGTTCTTGAGGAAGCGGTAAAAATAGTACATTTTGATACTAGTGCGAGTATTTGATTTCCTTCTCGTGTGACGGTTTGCGCGAACAGGTCACATGAGGAGGAAATCGACTTCTCACATAAGTATCAAACATTACTTTTTGATGTGAGATACTCAATTTAACGCACGCGTCTTTTGTGTCGCGTGCGCAGAATCGAGCCTCACGCACGGAGTGTCGAAAATGCTCTTTACGCACGGAGTGAGGGACTCGGTGAGCGTGACCCATACCCACTAAAAAACCACCCTGACATTGGTTTTGGCAGGGCTCCTCCTCTCGACTGATCATCCCCTCTCGAAAACCGCCGCAAGGCATTATTTCGAGAGGGGCAGTCATGTCACGTTTGGCCCTTCGTGATCGGCAATCACCTCACTGCCTCGTGCACGTACACTGAAAGAAATTAAACGCTATCGTAACCGAAAAGTTAGGCTGTTTTAACTTGTCAACATCGGTAGACGTATTTACGCCGAAACGGCTTGGGTGTCAGGCTATTTTGGCTTGGGTGTCAGGCCGTTTTGGCTTGGGCCTGTTCGGTAGTATTTACAGCGTATCCATCAGGCTAAATTAGCCTAAAATTTAAGCCAAATTTAATGTATATGTAAATCTATCATTTCGAGTGTTATATGCTTTTTTCATCTTCTTCTTTTAGTAATGGCAAAGTTAACAATTAATTAAATATTTGATAGTGCGAGGGTAAAAAATTGATGAATAACGGAAATATTTATATGATTTTTTGGGATCTTGAAATCATGATTACTTCTTTACAATAATTACTTATTAATATGTGTTTATGCTAAAAAAAAAAAAACTACAACAACATTAGCAATGAGTAACTTGAGTAAACTCAGTTAAGTAAACGGCATAACTTTTAAGCTGTTTAGCTTAGTGCAATATAAAAGAGCATACAACGACGTTTTCCGAAGATTCAATTTTAATGAAAAAAAGGTGTTTATAATGGAAATATTATTATGTTTGACATAAATAGGTAAAAGTCCCTGTTAGTAAACGATTTTTAACATGTTTTTGTTCCGATCTCAATAAAAAATTGAAATAAGCATCAATCTTGGAAATTTGTATACCATTCGATGCGCGTATTTTTTTTGAATAATTATCTGGTTTAACATTTAATTTAAACGGTTTTAATTATATTATATAAAAAAACGGAGAGCCTTATGTGTATGTATTATTAAACGCCTTGAAATACATCTCCCGACTGTTTAATATCCTGTCCCATATTTATTAAACACTTTTAAAAAACTCAAAATTTAACTATTTTTTAACAATTTAGGTTAGTATTTCGATTGATACTACAGGATTTATCTTTATTTAGTGTAGCAATCATAAAATTCTATAAATAAAACGATGTTTAATAATTTTAATCATAATACAATTGCGAGTTACTTTGCTATAAAATGAACCTGTAAGAGTCTTTCGTGAGTCTTGATGCAACTATATTATAAAGATTTAATAGCCCTTTTCACATACTTTAGATTTTAATCGGTTACTAATGAATAATGAAATACTGAAATAATATCAATTTTTCCGAAAAAAAAGCTCGATCAAAAGTAACCTTTAAGTGCGTTTGTAGGTTAAACTTTCTAACCAAAAGAAATACTTACTTAGCCTTCTACAACATGCATAATCATTTAAATCGATTAATAATGCATTTTTAACTATTTTACCAATAAACATCTATAAATAATCGGTAAATTTGATTTAAAACAGTGTTTATACCGTTTAATATAGGGACAGGAACAAATCATATGTACGTAGTATGGAACAGCTAATAATTTAATTAAGGAATATTAAAATTGCAAAACAGTCTGTATCGAAATCTACGATATAAAAACTATCCCCTAATGCTTAAACGATCATATATATCCTCTATAATGTATTAGAGTTAGAAAACTTTGTGCGACAATGCTTTTTTCCGTCAAAATGTAATCGATCTATAATTTTGCCGAATGCACAGTTTAATATTTTTTCGTAATTTCCCCTGCTTCATCAATTTATTTAATTCGTAACACAGTTATAGACTAAATTATTTAATAAATTTTTCTAATCATTAATATACCTATACTTTTCTTTAATTCGTATTACTTTAGTACGAGGTACACTTTTCTCGAGGTGTTTAGTAACAGGGACTTTTACCTTAATGTAAGGATTTAAACGTATCTTCTTCCTTAAAATTAAATGTTTTTGTTAGTTAAAAAGGTGTTATAATAATATATTACAGGTTTGTTCCACTGCACGGTAAGAAATATTTTTCGTTCAATTCAGCCGATAAGTTTGGTCAATAGCTTTTATAATAAAAAAAAGTATTAAATAATGTATAAAAAATTAAAAGTATAAATAAAGTATAAAAAATTATTATAAAATGCCGTTTTACTTAACTGAGTTTACTCAAGTTACTCATTGCTAATGTTGTTGTAGTTTTTTATTTTTTTAGCATAAATACAATATTAATAAGTTTGGTCCCCCCCAAATCCGTGGGACCAGCACTGACCAACCGGGGCTTTCACCCGATCGGAATCAGTAGCGGGATTTGACAGGACTGCCATGCCCGCTTGGGGTAGTGTTGTTTTAATCTCACTATCCATACTTTGTTTAATTTCGGGGTGCCCTTCACCTATCTGGTTTTGGGTCGCCCCGATATTTGATTTTTTCCGGTACCATCCATATCTGGAACGCATTCCCCTATCCACCACCTGGGGAGGCGCCACGATGCGGGACCAGCAAACCCGGCCACGGGTGTGTGTGTGTGTTGTGTGTGGTGTATGCTTCTTGAGGAAGCGGTAAAAATAGTACATTTTGATACTAGTGCGAGTATTTGATTTCCTTCTCGTGTGACGGTTTGCGCGAACAGGTCACATGAGGAGGAAATCGACTTCTCACATAAGTATCAAACATTACTTTTTGATGTGAGATACTCAATTTACGCACGCGTCTTTTGTGTCGCGTGCGCAGAATCGAGCCTCACGCACGGAGTGTCGAAAATGCTCTTTACGCACGGAGTGAGGGACTCGGTGAGCGTGACCATACCCACTAAAAAACCACCCTGACATTGGTTTTGGCAGGGCTCCTCCTCTCGACTGATCATCCCCTCTCGAAAACCGCCGCAAGGCATTATTTCGAGAGGGGCAGTCATGTCACGTTTGGCCCTTCGTGATCGGCAATCACCTCACTGCCTCGTGCACGTACACTGAAAGAAATTAAACGCTATCGTAACCGAAAAGTTAGGCTGTTTTAACTTGTCAACATCGGTAGACGTATTTACGCCGAAACGGCTTGGGTGTCAGGCTATTTTGGCTTGGGTGTCAGGCCGTTTTGGCTTGGGCCTGTTCGGTAGTATTTACAGCGTATCCATCAGGCTAAATTAGCCTAAAATTTAAGCCAAATTTAAATGTATATGTAAATCTATCATTTCGAGTGTTATATGTAGTTTTTTATTTTTTTAGCATAAATACAATATTAATAAGTAATTATTGTAAAGTAATCATGATTTCAATGATCCCAAAAAAATCATATAAATATTTCCGTTATTTCATCAATTTTTTACCCTCGCACTATCAAATATTTAATTAATTGATAACTTTGCCATTACTAAAAGAAGAAGATGAAAAAAGCATATAACACTCGAAATGATAGATTTACATGTACATTTAAATTTGGCTTAAGTTTTAGGCTCATTTAGCCTGATGGATACGCTGTAAATATTACCGAACAGGCCTAAGCTAAAACGGCCTGACACCCAAGCCAAAATAGCCTGGCACCCAAGCCGTTGCGGCGTAAACGAGTCTACCGATGTTGACAAGCTAAAACAGCCTAACATTTTGGTCACGATAGCGTTTAATTTCTTTCAGTGTAGGGCGGCTATTAATGTCGCCCCTGGCACGCTCTTCTTCTTTTCTGATATGGTTCAGTCGCCCTACAATGGATGCTGCGAAGGTTACTACGGCATCCCAACCTTCTTGCGAAGGCACATCCCAATGCTCTCTGGTTTCAAAAGCCTCTTCCGAAAGGTTTGGAAATCACCCCTTTCTTCCACGAATCGAGGACACCCGGACAGGGCGTGTTCCACGTCTTCGCCGACGCCAGGGGAGGTCGGGGACTCCGCACCCCCGTATATACGGATGCAGTACAGGTAACTGCGAAAACACCCATGCCTGGTAAGTGCCTGGGTCAAATAGAAGATAACGAATCCGTGTTTCTTACTCGTCCACTTGGCGACATCTGGGATGACACGGTGGCTGCAGTGACCTTCGCCTGCCGAATCGTATCTCTGCTGTAACAGTTCGATAGTCCTGTTAGACAGGTGGTATGTCACAGTTTGTCACTTTCTTAATTAATTCATGCCTATTGTTTACATATGATTTTGGCTTATTTATGCTATTGCTGATTATATTGTTAATAATCTTCCATAATTTATAAGTCGGGCTGCCAATACATGATACTATGGGTCTTAATGGTACATCTTTCTTGTGTACTTTCGGTAAGCCATAAATTTTTGGTAAAACTGTATTTGTTAGTGTAAGTTCATTCTTATGATATTTCTTGTCTAGAAATCCTAATTCATTCCAATTTGTTAATAGTTTTTGTGTACTTTTTTGTAATTTTTTTAGTGGATTAATATTTTTGGCAACAAGATTCCCATTATATTGGTTTAACGTGCAACCTAATCGTTATGACTTCTCCACGAAAATTGACCAAGTATCCGTCCTGATCTATTATACGTATATGTAAGTGAGCAATATATTTCACATTGACTAGTAGATAAATAATGTTTGAAGGAATCTCTATACTTTTATATCCAGGTGGTACAGTAGAAAAAAAAATTCGTGAATAGTATGTACTTTTTGTTCGTTTACGCTCCGGAAGTAATATTAGACTCAACTTTTAAAGCGTTAACTTTTAATATTGCTACGGGTGAATTTGAACTTAATTGTGCTACGTAACGTGTTATTGTTAGGCTTCACTCTAATTGTGATGTTATAGTGAGAGAGTCTTTTACAAAGATACTTGTCAATGTCCTCAATTTCATAACTGCCTACTATTCTAGTTATAGTTTGATCACCTACGTGAAATTTGTTATTACTATTATCAATATTTGGAATTGAATTGAGAATAAATATTCTACCAAACCAAGAACGTAATGTTCGCTTGGGGAAAGTTCAATTGATGGAAAGTATTGAGTTTCGAGAATTGAAGAAGTACCGGATAGTGTCAGTGTAAGTGAATCTTCCATGACTGTTCAAAATGAAATGAACCGATTCCTATTCGATCCATTCTTTATATAATTTTTAAGAATAGTAAGCACAAGTGTCCGCAATTGAAAGAATCAAAATCTTGATATCTCTCATGATTATAATTAACTTTATCAACACTAAAATATATCATTATATCCAGGGGTGGTTGAAGATCACCATACCAATCAAAATATATTATGTTACTACCTCGTTTAGGGTAAGTTACCCAGTGTATACCAGATCCACTAGCATCATCAAGATTTACAATAGGTGATTCACGGTATCGTGGGCCATCAGCTGGCAATGCATTTCGCATAAAAACACCTCTAAAATCAGGAATTTCTAGAATTTTTGTGTATTTCACAATATCAATGTTGATAAGAGCTCTCTGAGGTAATTTTATATCAATCTTTTTTTTTTAACCCTTACCTTCAATATATGGTTTGAAATAAACACCTAAACCTTTCTTGTGTGGCTTTACCTAAAGCAACGATTTCCATTGTCTTATTATCCAGTTTGTTTTCTTCTCATTCTTGTTTGGCTGCTTTGATTGCATTTACTGCCTTAACTATTTCTACTGCTCCACCTGCAAGAGCACCAGTAGCGATCAAACAGGCAAATAATGGTATCAAGAACGGTAAAACACCGCCATTTTTTTTTGAATCGGCAAAATTCGAGGAACTTTGATTTTTCTCTTTCCACCAGCAATTTTTACTACATTTTGAGCTTTTTGCAAAATAGATTTAATTACTTGTTTAGCACATTGACTTGGAGCTGATTTTCCAAAGTAAGTAGCTTTAACCACTTTATTAAGAAAAATTTCCTGCTGCTGCTGTTTCTTTTTCTTTTTTAACCCCATACCAAATTTCGACTTTTAATTTCATCGCGCTAGTTACAGCGTACGAAGAGATTTTGTCACCGATGTTTGCGTCGTTAGATGCAAATCGATTCTAAACTTTATTTGCTAACACTCTATCTGCATCTATTTCTCAATTCAAGATTTTCTCGATTTTTAGAGTGTGCAATATCATGCTACGTACAAGCAACGTTAAGAGGATTAATACCAGGATCTCCTCGAGTCAACCTTTTACTTAATTTCGTTCCTGATCCGCAATATTGATACCTAGGCAAATAAAGTTGGAAAGGTAATTTATTGATGACTTTGTTGATCGAACCACAACCACGTTTTTATTGATGACGTATCAGACTGGTTTCTAAAACTATATAAACACTCTATTTATAGTTAAATAGTCAGTAACGATTGAGACATTACACTGCACTTATGGACTTTAAAGAGCAGCCTGTTAAGCTACCAATAGCTAATTTTAATCTTGTATTAGAGCTGTATTCTGTGATTCTTCTAATTGTGGCAAAACCAATAGCTTCCTTGCTCTCATAATTCATCCGAATGCAGTAAGATTTGAAAATTTATAAGATGCTAAAGGAACTACTGAACTGAATAGATGGTGTACAGTATTTTCTCTTTAGTGAATATGATACAGTAGTTGATCCAGAAAACGCACTTCCTAATCCATTATAGTTTTTGATAATATTGCATGTGATAAGCAAGATAATGTCAGAGCATGGATAGACATAAAATGGTAGACTGCTTCTATCTTTGTCAGATGTATACGCGAATTCTCAAACATCTCATTAGGGATAACGGTATATTATTAGCTTTATTCCGACAAAATGATTTAAATTTGAAATACATTTATGATGATCATGTGAATTTCAACACGAGTTATACTCAATTTGAAGACTTATGTTCAAAATGTAAGAAAGATGATAAATATGGATTTTTAGTCGTAGACAAGGTTCGATCAATCAATGATGGTAGATATTGGAAGGAATTTGATATTTATGCTTTGCTATAAATATAGCTAATACTTGAAGTACTTTTTATAATCAATTATTGAACGTTAGAGTGTCAACATGAATGATTTCCAGCGAGAGTAATATGTTTTCAAGCAGCTTGTGAAAGCACAAGAAGCTATCAGACGAAAGTACAAACTGCTAAAGTATGGAAAAGAAAGTGCAGATCAAACATTAAATGAAACATTTAAACCTATAGTTGATTTTCTTCAGAAACTAGAAAAAGGAACAATCTTCAAAGCTTAAAATGTAAATATATTGAAGAAGAAGAAATTTCTAATCTTCCTGTAGTATTTAAGTAGATCATGTAATATTTACAAAAACTAATGAGTTAATGGAGCTACCATTTAAAAAGAAATTTCAATTAAGATATCATCAGCAAATCTGACTCACAAAACTACCGTAAAATTTTGGAAATGTCAAGTGTATACAGGAAAAAATTTAACAAGGATGAAGCTGTACGTACTCATAAAAGCAATAAAGACAATAATATATTGATAATAATATGATAAATAATAATATTACCCTATGTATAATACAATTAATAAATCAGCAATTGCTAAAGTTTTTACTGAAACTTAAGTTAAATCATTGCCTCGATACAAAATTGCTAGAGAAACTAAATCATTTATGGATTAAATCTACTGGGATGATCCTAATGAACTTGTCGACAGACTTCGCATATTCTTAGCTGAACAGTCTGCCGGAAATAATAGACATACTAATGAGATCCATTCAATTATTTAAGAATTGCGAGAGCCAGAATACATATATTGAGATCACTATGAAATACACGTCATTTCTAAAATTACATTGGACGGTCAATTCGACGTTGAAAATAAAAAATTATGTAATGTTACGTCACTTACTAAAGCAAACGTTGCAGTAAATTTATATACATTACAATAAATGGTTCACTCGGAGATTAAAAATATAACAGAAGTTACAACTAAACTGAAGAATATAGTCGATTATTCGGATGCAATAATAGAGTCACATCGTGACGAAATATATATTTTAGTAGTGAAATATATGCAATTAAAATACACCTACATTTTTTTCAGAATGAAACCTAACAAGCTGCACTCGTAGAAATAATACCTTATGCTAAAGAGAATAAAGGCTATAGATATGTGCTTACAGTGATTGACATTTTCCCTCAAAATATGCTTGGGACCTGTAAAGAGGAAAACTGGAAATGTTGTGACTGCAGTTATGAAGAGTATATTGAAGAAAAATCCTGTCCCGCAGTACCTCCAGACTAACAACGGAAATAGTTCTACAATACAAAATTTCAAAATCTTATGCAGAAATACATCAATCTGTACCCACCTGCAGCAATCTCAAAGCATCAATGTGTGAATGGCTGAAAAAATTATTGTCCAGTTATAGCAATGTATTAAAATGTATCAAATAACACTCTTAATTTTTTTTATTTTTGGAAGAAATATTTTATATTTTGGAAAAATTATAAGAACAAAATTTTTAAAAAGGTCTCCAAAAAAATTTGAAAAAATTTGGTATTATTCCTTGATTGATTTCAAGATATTTTTGTTATTGAACAATTTTTATTTATGTCTTTAGTTTTCAAAAAAAAAAAATTAATAAATGAAAAAGTCGATTTTTTGCATCGGCAAAATTCGAGGAACTTTGATTTTTCTCTTTCCACCAGCAATTTTTACTACATTTTGAGCTTTTTGCAAAATAGATTTAATTACTTGTTTAGCACATTGACTTGGAGCTGATTTTCCAAGTAAGTAGCTTTAACCCCTTATTAAGAAAAATTTCCTGCTGCTGCTGTGTTCTTTTTCTTTTTTTAACCCCATACCAAATTTCGACTTTTAATTTCATCGCGCTAGTTACAGCGTACGAAGAGATTTTGTCACCGATGTTTGCGTCGTTAGATGCAAATCGATTCTAAACTTTATTGCTAACACTCTATCTGCATCTATTTTCTCAATTCAAGATTTTTCTCGATTTTTAGAGTGTGCAATATCATGCTACGTACAAGCAACGTTAAGAGGATTAATACCAGGATCTCTCGAGTCAAACCTTTTACTTAATTTCGTTCCTGATCCGCAATATTGATACCTAGGCAAATAAAGTTGGAAAGGTAATTTATTGATGACTTTGTTGATCGAACCACAACCACGTTTTTATTGATGACGTATCAGACTGGTTTCTAAAACTATATAAACACTCTATTTATAGTTAAATAGTCAGTAACGATTGAGACATTACACTGCACTTATGGACTTTAAAGAGCAGCCTGTTAAGCTACCAATAGCTAATTTTAATCTTGTATTAGAGCTGTATTCTGTGATTCTTCTAATTGTGGCAAAACCAATAGCTTCCTTGCTCTCATAATTCATCCGAATGCAGTAGATTTGAAAATTTATAGATGCTAAAGGAACTACTGAACTGAATAGATGGTGTACAGTATTTTCTCTTTAGTGAATATGATACAGTAGTTGATCCAGAAAAACGCACTTCCTAATCCATTATAGTTTTTGATAATATTGCATGTGATAAGCAAGATAATGTCAGAGCATGGATAGACATAAAATGGTAGACTGCTTCTATCTTTGTCAGATGTATACGCGAATTCTCAAACATCTCATTAGGGATAACGGTATATTATTAGCTTTATTCCGACAAAATGATTTAAATTTGAAATACATTTATGATGATCATGTGAATTTCAACACGAGTTATACTCAATTTGAAGACTTATGTTCAAAATGTAAGAAAGATGATAAATATGGATTTTTAGTCGTAGACAAGGTTCGATCAATCAATGATGGTAGATATTGGAAGGAATTTGATATTTATGCTTTGCTATAAATATAGCTAATACTTGAAGTACTTTTATAATCAATTATTGAACGTTAGAGTGTCAACATGAATGATTTCCAGCGAGAGTAATATGTTTCAAGCAGCTTGTGAAAGCACAAGAAGCTATCAGACGAAAGTACAAACTGCTAAAGTATGGAAAAGAAAGTGCAGATCAAACATTAAATGAAACATTTAAACCTATAGTTGATTTTCTTCAGAAACTAGAAAAAGGAACAATCTTCAAAGCTTAAAATGTAAATATATTGAAGAAGAAGAAATTCTAATCTTCCTGTAGTATTTAAGTAGATCATGTAATATTTACAAAAACTAATGAGTTAATGGAGCTACCATTTAAAAAGAAATTTCAATTAAGATATCATCAGCAAATCTGACTCACAAAACTACCGTAAAATTTTGGAAATGTCAAGTGTATACAGGAAAAAATTTAACAAGGATGAAGCTGTACGTACTCATAAAAGCAATAAAGACAATAATATATTGATAATAATATGATAAATAATAATATTACCCTATGTATAATACAATTAATAAATCAGCAATTGCTAAAGTTTTTACTGAAACTTAAGTTAAATCATTGCCTCGATACAAAATTGCTAGAGAAACTAAATCATTTATGGATTAAATCTACTGGATGATCCTAATGAACTTGTCGACAGACTTCGCATATTCTTAGCTGAACAGTCTGCCGGAAATAATAGACATACTAATGAGATCCATTCAATTATTTAAGAATTGCGAGAGCCAGAATACATATATTGAGATCACTATGAAATACACGTCATTTCTAAAATTACATTGGACGGTCAATTCGACGTTGAAAATAAAAAATTATGTAATGTTACGTCACTTACTAAAGCAAACGTTGCAGTAAATTTATATACATTACAATAAATGGTTCACTCGGAGATTAAAAATATAACAGAAGTTACAACTAAACTGAAGAATATAGTCGATTATTCGGATGCAATAATAGAGTCACATCGTGACGAAATATATATTTTAGTAGTGAAATATATGCAATTAAAATACACCTACATTTTTTTCAGAATGAAACCTAACAAGCTGCACTCGTAGAAATAATACCTTATGCTAAAGAGAATAAAGGCTATAGATATGTGCTTACAGTGATTGACATTTTCTCAAAATATGCTTGGGACCTGTAAAGAGGAAAACTGGAAATGTTGTGACTGCAGTTATGAAGAGTATATTGAAGAAAAATCCTGTCCCGCAGTACCTCCAGACTAACAACGGAAATAGTTCTACAATACAAAATTTCAAAATCTTATGCAGAAATACATCAATCTGTACCCACCTGCAGCAATCTCAAAGCATCAATGTGTGAATGGCTGAAAAAATTATTGTCCAGTTATAGCAATGTATTAAAATGTATCAAATAACACTCTTAATTTTTTTTTATTTTTGGAAGAAATATTTTTATTTTTGGAAAAATTATAAGAACAAAATTTTTTAAAAAGGTCTCCAAAAAAATTTGAAAAAATTTGGTATTATTCCTTGATTGATTTCAAGATATTTTTGTTATTGAACAATTTTTATTTATGTCTTTAGTTTTCAAAAAAAAAATTAATAAATGAAAAAGTCGATTTTTTGCACGTTTTTTCATTTTGGCCGCCATTTTGGTAAAAAAGCGAGTATGTAAAAATTTCCTGGTAAACTTCAACTGATTTATGCACCGATATTTTATTAAAATCCCATGAATTTGTTTTTTTATGTCTGGAAATAAATTATAAACTTTGAGAATGACAATTTTTTTTTGCAAAAAGCCGCCATATCTTTATTTGTATTCAAAATTAGCAAATTCTGAGCTCCTAAAATTTAGCTACAGAAGTTAGTCTAATCGATCGTTTTGATCGTTAATGGGTTAATAAATAGCAAAATAATTTAGTGGCAAAGAGTCAGGGTTCGGATCTAAAGATTAAAGGTCCGAGTCCCGTTACTAAAAAATAATTTTTTGTGTTTTTTTTATTTATGAGCTATGTCCAACATATTGCATATAGTAAATCCAGCTTAAAAATAAAATGTTTTAAGTGCTATTATTATACATGCTTTTAAATTAAATTTAATATGTTAACTGTTAATATATATCATATTCGCATATATTAACGTTACATATTTTATTAGTTACAATATTACCTTCGAGACAATATTGCTGTTCTTTCAGTGTAATTCCTTTCCGGAATTGGAAAAATAAAAAGTAAACTACACATGCAACTTGAGCAATATATTGATTCGACAATACGATGGATATGCACGCACAGAAATACACACACACACACACACACCCGTATCGGGTTTGCTTGTCCTACATCGTTGTGCCTTCCCAGGTGGTGGATCAGGAAATGCTTACCAGATATGGATGGTACCGGATAAATCAAATATTCAGGGCGAAATAAACCAATTATGGATTGAGAAATTAAAACGGCACTATCCCAAGCGGGCACGGCAGTCTTGTCAAATCCCGCCACCGATTCCGATCGGGTGAAAGCTTCGGTGGTCAGTGCTGGTCTCACGGATTTTGGCGGGGGAGGACCAAACTCACATCGTTAAAATGATAAGTGCTCGGAGGTTGGTCACTCGGCCTCTGTAGCATCAAATGCTATTTGTGACCTGCTCTCGACTGGGATGTCGAGTGACGCTGACAGAGCTTTCCTCCGTCTACATGTGAAATTAAACACTTTGGTGGAGTTCGTATTTAATATTTAATTTAATTACAATTTAATTTATTTTGTGCTCAACAGCGCCGAAAAGTGTAAAGGTAGATGTGCGTAAAGATGGGATGTGCCAAACGTCGCCCACCTTCTGCGCTTAGGAGCATCAATGGAGGCCGATGGAGAGGGAGAAACCCTCACAACCTCAGCATCCTTCGGAGAAAAGGAAGAAGGGAACGAAGCAACCCACTAACAAAAGTGGGACAATAGATGCTTCATCATCTGTTCTTGAGATTGGTGGAAACCAGTCAAAAGTCCCTGACTGAGCTATGGTAGTGCGCGAGGGTAAATAGAAAGGGACTCAGTAGAATATGCAGCTGAAGCTGGTCAAGGATGTCGGAGGGCCGCCTACGGTATCCAAAAAACATAAGGCGATCCTGAAACCAGCTCGTCCCGACGCCATTTAGATCAAAGTGTCAGGAGGCCGAGCTTACGCCGACGTCCTTTGGCAAATACGGGCCGCACCAAATCTCAAGCCGCTGGGAGAAAGACTCTCCCGTATTCGGCGTACCAGAGAAGAAAATCTGCTCGTTGAGCTCAGGAGACCTGGCGTAGGAACTCCAGAACTCGAAGCAGTGGTCTCGTCCACGCTACGTGGATTAGCAGAGGTGCAGATGCTGACCCACAGAGTTCATTAATATAAAAGAAATAGATGAGTCCGCGACGGCAGAAGAAGTGGCAGAGGCAATCTCTGCGGTAATCGGGCCAAATATGGTACCCTCTGAGGATGTAAAGCTTAGAAAGTCATGTGGGGGTACTCAGATGATCAGCGTCCTTCTTTCCGCGTCAGCAGCAAAAAAGCTGCAACAGAATGGGAAGCTTCGGATAGGCTGAGGCAACTGCAAGGTCCGGCTCCACAAGATCGGTCACTTCGCAAAGAGTTGTAAAAGTGCAGTCGACCGATCATCGCAGTGTTCCCGGAGTGGCCAAGAAGGCCACAAAGCAGTGGACTGCGCGGCGTATAAGATCATAGCGGAAAAAGCTCAAGGCTCCTATCAAGGTGGCTAAACGCAAGTGCTGGCGCGAATTTTACGAGGAGGTGAACCGCAATCTCTGGGGTAAGCCGTACAAAATGGTGATGATTTAGATTAACCCCAGGAGTACTTCAACACCATCGTGTCCACATTTTCTTAATAGAGCGGTACGCCACCTACTCCCACAATATTAGGAACAGGCAGCCAAGACAGGCCCAACAGGGACCGACGGTGCGGTCGCACCGCCAGACATTAGCATAACCGAGCTGAAATGGCTGCAAGGAGAATATCCATCCGTAAAGCTCCAGGGCCGGATGGAATACCTGGCCTAGCCATTAAGACCGCTGCTCTGAACGTGCCACAAAGGAAAATATTATAATATCGATTTTTGGTGAACAAACCAAGTAATGTATTTATTATGACGACGTTTCGATGAAAGCCCTCCATCCCATGTGGCTATACCTTTATTAAATCACATCATTTTTTACAACATTCTTCACTTTTCTATATTGAATACATAAAGATTTACTTACTATTTACTCATTTATGGCACATATTTGGCATTAGGTATAATTTCCGTAGTATCTCCAATGTGTAGCTCTATAATATAAAAATAAGTCAATTTTTGACCGATTTACCTGAGATTGACAGGTTAACTTCGTCATAATGTAATTAGACAATGTTCCTATTTTCATATACATAGCACGGGAAATAGTGTTAAGTCACGGCATTATTTTTAATTGCTCAGAAACGTGTTAGTACATTATCTTAAGATTATCCTTACTATTAATCCTACACAAAAACTTTATATATACGAAATGTTTGTCTCAAAATAACAAATAATAATATTTTAAAAAATAAATAGAAAATAACGGTCAAAATAATAACAAAGTACAAAAAAATACTTTTTTTACAGGAAAAACTAAATGTATCGTTTTTATAGAAAAATTTTTAATGAACAAAATGTTCATTATAAATACAACCATTTTTACGTTTTTTCGGAATAAATCAAAATGTATTATTCATACACAAAAACTTTAAAGGAAAGAAATGTTCGTCTTAAAATAGCAAAACTTTGTCTTATTTTATACTTTACGCTTAGAACAATATTTTCAAAGATAAACAGAAAAACAGTTAAAATAACGAAAGATTACAAAAAAAATCACGTTTTTTCACAATAAAATTAAATAATGGCAGTACGTGTGAAATTTTTACATGATCCGAAGCCGAAGATGATGCACATAATTTGAAGTCATGTTTTTTTACTATCCCTTATGATGATATTTATTTTGTAATATTAGGGCCAAAAATCCCGAGTTTTGAGAAAATTAATAAAAGTTGAATTGTTGAGTCAGGTAATTTACCCATTCAGTGCTTGTTTGGAAGTAGGATACTTCCCCAGCATAGTGGAAGGTACAGAGGTTAATGCTTCTCTCAAGGCGGAACCAACAACTCGAAGAACCCGTCTTTTACCGTCCACTCTGTTTGAATATAGCTGTTTGAATATAGCTGGGAAGTTGTTCAAGCGTGTCATTTGGGCCAGACTACAAGCAGCCATTGCGTAGACAGGGGATCTATTTGACAATTAGTTCGTTCTCGGAAAAAAAAGCTAAAACTATTGATGCCATAATGCGAGTTGTTGAGCTGGCCACTAATGCCATTGTTGGTACTAGAAATTCTAGGCGTATGTGTGATATCATTGCACTGCCTTATTCGTATTCGTATATATTAACGTTACATATTTATTAGTTACAATATTTACCTTCGAGACAATATTGCTGTTCTTTCAGTGTAATTCCTTTCCGGAATTGGAAAAATAAAAAGTAAACTACAATGCAACTTGAGCAATATATTGATTCGACAATACGATGGATATGCACGCACAGAACTACACACACACACACACACACCCCGTATCGGGTTTTGCTTGTCCTACATCGTGTGCCTTCCCAGGTGGTGGATCAGGAAATGCCTTACCAGATATGGATGGTACCGGAGTAAATCAAATATTCAGGGCGAAATAAACCAATATGGATTGAGAAATTAAAACGGCACTATCCCAAGCGGGCACGGCAGTCTTGTCAAATCCCGCCACCGATTCCGATCGGGTGAAAGCTTCGGTGGTCAGTGCTGGGTCTCACGGATTTTGGCGGGGGAGGACCAAACTCACATCGTTAAAATGATAAGTGCTCGGAGGTTGGTCACTCGGCCTCTGTAGCATCAAATCGCTATTTGTTGACCTGTCTCATCGACTGGGATGTCGAGTGACAGCTGACAGAGGCTTTCCTTCCGTCTACATGTGAAAATTAAACACTTTGGTGGAGTTTCGTATTTATATTTATAATTAATTACAATTTATTTATTTTGTGCTCAACAGCGCCGAAAAGTGTAAAGGTAGATGTGCGTAAAGATGGATGTGCCAAGACGTTCGCCCACCTTCTGCGCTTAGGAGCATCAATGTGAGGCCGATGGAGAGGGAGAAACCCTCACAACCTCAGCATCCTTCGGAGAAAAGGAAGAAGGGGAACGAAGCAACCCACTAAACAAAGTGGGACAATAGATGCTTCATCATCTGTTCTTGAGATTGTGGAACCAGTCAAAAGTCCCTGACTGAGCTATGGTAGTGCGCGAGGGGTAAATAGAAAGGGACTCAGTAGAATATGCAGCTGAAGCTGGTCAAGGATGTCGGAGGGCCGCCTACGGTATCCAAAAAACATAAGGCGATCCTGAAACCAGCTCGTCCCGACGCCATTTAGATCAAGTGTCAGGAGGCCGAGCTTACGCCGACGTCCTTTGGCAAATACGGGCCGCACCAAATCTCAAGCCGCTGGGAGAAAGACTCTCCCGTATTCGGCGTACCAGAGAAGAAAATCTGCTCGTTGAGCTCAGGAGACCTGGCGTAGGAACTCCAGAACTCGAAGCAGTGGTCTCGTCCACGCTACGTGGATAGCAGAGGTGCAGATGCTGACCCACAGAGTTCATTAATATAAAAGAATAGATGAGTCCGCGACGGCAGAAGAAGTGGCAGAGGCAATCTCTGCGGTAATCGGGCCAAATATGGTACCCTCTGAGGATGTAAAGCTTAGAAAGTCATGTGGGGGTACTCAGATGATCAGCGTCCTTCTTTCCGCGTCAGCAGCAAAAAAGCTGCAACAGAATGGAAGCTTCGGATAGGCTGAGGCAACTGCAAGGTCCGCTCCACAAGATCGGTCACTTCGCAAAGAGTTGTAAAAGTGCAGTCGACCGATCATCGCAGTGTTCCCGGAGTGGCCAAGAAGGCCACAAAGCAGTGGGACTGCGCGGCGTATAAGATCATAGCGGAAAAAGCTCAAGGCTCCTATCAAGGTGGCTAAACGCAAGTGCTGGCGCGAATTTTACGAGGAGGTGAACCGCAATCTCTGGGGTAAGCCGTACAAAATGGTGATGATTTAGATTAACCCCAGGAGTACTTCAACACCATCGTGTCCACATTTTCTTAATAGAGCGGTACGCCACCTACTCCCACAATATTAGGAACAGGCAGCCAAGACAGGCCCAACAGGGACCGACGGTGCGGTCGCACCGCCAGACATTAGCATAACCGAGCTGAAAATGGCTGCAAGGAGAATATCCATCCGTAAAGCTCCAGGGCCGGATGGAATACCTGGCCTAGCCATTAAGACCGCTGCTCTGAACGTGCCACAAAGGAAAATATTATAATATCGATTTTTGGTGAACAAACCAAGTAATTATTTATTTGACGACGTTTCGATGAAAGCCCTCCATCCCATGTGGCTATACCTTTATTAAATCAATCATTTTTTTACAACATTCTTCACTTTTCTATTTGAATACATAAAGATTTACTTACTATTTACTCATTTATTGCACATATTTGGCATTAGGTATAATTTCCGTAGTATCTCCAATGTGTAGCTCTATAATTAAAAATAAGTCAATTTTTGACCGATTTACCTGAGATTGACAGGGTAACTTCGTCATAATGTAATTAGACAATGTTCCTATTTTCATATACATAGCACGGAAATAGTTTAAGTCACGGCATTATTTTTAATTGCTCAGAAACGGTTATGTAGCATTATCTTAAGATTATCCTTACTATTAATCCTACACAAAAACTTTATATATACGAAATGTTTGTCTCAAAATAACAAATAATAATATTTTAAAAAATAAATAGAAAATAACGGTCAAAATAATAACAAAGTACAAAAAAATACGTTTTTTTACAGGAAAACTAAATGTATCGTTTTTATAGAAAAATTTTTAATGAACAAAATGTTCATTATAAATAACAAACCATTTTTACGTTTTTTCGGAATAAATCAAAATGTATTATTCATACACAAAAACTTTAAAGGAAAGAAATGTTCGTCTTAAAATAGCAAAACTTTGTCTTATTTTATACTTTACGCTTAGAACAATATTTTCAAAGATAAACAGAAAAACAGTTAAAATAACGAAAGATTACAAAAAAATCACGTTTTTTCACAATAAAATTAAATATATGGCAGTACGTGTGAATTTTTACATGATCCGAAGCCGAAGATGATGCACATAATTTGAAGTCATGTTTTTTTACTATCCCTTATGATGAATATTATATTTTGTAATATTAGGCCAAAAATCCCGAGTTTTGAGAAAATTAATAAAAGTTGAATTGTTGAGTCAGGTAATTTACCCATTCAGTGCTTGTTTGGAAGTAGGATACTTCCCAGCATAGTGGAAGGTACAGAGGTTAATGCTTCTCTCAAGGCGGAACCAACAACCGAAGAACCCGTCTTTGTACCGTCCACTCTGTTTGAATATAGCTGTTTGAATATAGCTGGGAAGTTGTTCAAGCGTGTCATTTGGGCCAGACTACAAGCAGCCATTGCGTAGACAGGGGATCTATTTGACAATTAGTTCGTTCTCGGAAAAAAAGCTAAAACTATTGATGCCATAAGTCGAGTTGTTGAGCTGGCCACTAATGCCATTGTTGGTACTAGAAATTCTAGGCGTATGTGTGATATCATTGCACTGCCTTATTCGTATTCGTATCCATATCCGTAATGCCTTTAACTCGGCTCGATGGGATAAATTTATGTTTAGTTTATCTGCGTAAAGCATCTCGAGCTACCTTACAGAGCGGATCACCGGAGGCGTGTCACAGGGTTCGGTCTTGGGGCCCCTTCTCTGATACGTCTTTTACGGTGGATTGACACGATGAAATACCTAGGAGTCATGTTGGATGCGTGGAACGCCTATTGAATGCAGGACCAAAAGCTGCAGGAGTGGCTAGAGCTTTATCGGACACAGTGCCCAATATCGGCGGGTCAAAGCAGGTAGTGGCAGCAGAGATGGGATTCGGCAGGCGAAAGTCGCTAGACCCACCGTGTTATCCCAGATGTCGCCAAGTGGACGAGTAGGAAAGCCGGATTCGTCACGTTCTATCTGAGCCAGGTGCTGACCGGGTATCTGAGTTTTCGCAGTTGCCTGCACTGCATCTGAATATACGGGGGTATCTTATGCCAGACCTGCTCTGATGACGACGAAGACGTAGCTAGAATACGTCCTGTCCTGATGTCCTCGATTCGTGGAAGAAAGGGGCGATTTCCAAACCATTTGGAAGAGACCTTTAACATCAGAGTACATCGGGATGTGCCTTCTTGGTTCGCAAGAATGTTGAGATGCCGTCATGACCTTTGCAGCATCCATTGTGGGGCAGCCGAACCACATCAGAGAAGAGCCAAACTTGGCGTAACTATCTCTTTCGAAGTAATGCTTTGCGGCGGTTTCCGAGGGGGTAGGATCAGTTGAGAGGAGGAGCCTTACCAAGTCTAATGGCAGGGTGGTTTTTTAGTGGGTATCGGTCATGCTGACCAAGTCCCACACTCAATGCATAAAGAGCATTTTTACCACCTCCTCTAAAATACATATACACATATTGTAAATATACGTAATCTCGACTGCAGATATGTTGAAACATACTTGTAACATGTTTTTGGTAAAGTTAAAAAAATTTATTATTATTATTCCTCTATAAGAAAGTAAATAAAAGTTGGGTACCTATTCTTACATTTAAGTTGATCTCCTGTCAGTAATTATTTTTATGTATATAAACGACTTATTCTTCCTTAGATATATTAATTTTAACCCATTAACGCCGAGGTGATCAGAATTTTTACTATCTTTTTAACGTGTATATTTATTATGCTACCGGACCAAAAAAATTAGCAATACCACTTTTCCTACGTAAAATTTAATGCTCTTTCAGAATCTAACCTCGAAATTTCGATTAAACACCGAGAAAAAAAATTATGGCCGATTTAAACGTAAAAAACGTGAAAATTTTGTAAAAAAAATTTTTTTTACATTTTTGTCACAATGATACCGCAAAAGTATCAACTTTATCCTATAATCAGAGGTAATCATGGCACATAAACATTAAGTGGAATTTGTTTCAGAAAAAATCATCGATGCGTTTTTTCAAAATAGCGGCGAGAATGAAAAAATTTTATAAAAATCTTAATCTATCGTTTTCTTAAAAACTACAAACTGTAGGAAAAAAATTCTAAGAACAAAAATGTTTTAAAATTAATCAAAGAACACTCTCAAATTTTTTCAAAACTTTTCAAAACTTTTTTGATTTTCAAAAATTTCAAATATTCAATTTTTTAAAAATATTAAAAAAAATTTTGAAAAAATTTGTGTGTGTTCCTTGACAACTTTGCATTTTATGCATATATATGGTTCTTTTCTACTCTTAGCATTACCCAGAGACAACAAAGTGGACGTGGTAGAACTTTGTCTCCTTCGGGGTGCTTTTTATCGTGAGTCCCCTTGCCTCTCACGTTTCGGGGTGCTTTTTATCGTGAGTCCCCTTGTCTCTCACGTTTCGGGGTGCTTTTTATCGTGAGTACCCTTGCCTCTCACTTTAACATTATCTTTTATCAGTGCTTTTTTGCCCAACAATTATTGCATATATAGCATTTTTCGTGTACGAAATGTTTTACTTGTTTCACCTTTTAAAATATAATATTTAGCAATCGAAATAGTTAACTCTTTTATTCCAACTTTTTTCTTTCCATCACGTGTAGCTTTGAAAATTACGTGGGCGTTTGCAATGGATGCCTGTATAAATCTTATAAAAACGACCCATGTCCATTTTTTGGAACGTATACTTGGAAGTACATTATTGCAGTACCCATCATACACGTCAACACCGCCCATAAATTTGTTGTACAAATGAAAAGCTTGCAGTAAAGATATGTCAGTTTTGGATCGAGCCTCTGAACTATATCTTCTCGAAGTTGATAGTGGAGTTACATCTGCAGCAGTTGAAGCTATTGAAACGGGGTTCGAATCCATAATAGTGATGAAATTTATGCCACTATTTTGATCATGTTTTACAATATAAGTACCTCGTGGAGCTTGCTTTTCAAGTATATTTTTTTCTTTGACTCGAGTGTGTCTGATGGTGCCAGTGCATTTCAAACGTAATTTTTGCAAGTGTAAAATCAAATCCATATTTGTAAAAAAATTATCAAAATATAAATGAAATGCAGGGGTTTTATTATAATTTATTAGCCGAAAAAAAGGTTGTAATAAATGCAATACTACACGTGTATAGATCTAAATTCAGTAGATAGCCGTCTGAAGTGCACAAACCCCAAAATTTTAAACCAGACCTAATTGGCCTCGAATAAATTGTTTGCAAGTTTGTTCGTGAATTTCGTAATGTAAGATAGAAAGAAATCAAACTTTATGTACAATTTAAGAAAAATGTTTTTCTCTAAACCCATAGACTTAACGAAAAAAATTTTAAGAACAAGAAAGTCTTAAAATTAGTCAAGAAACACTCAAAAATTTTTTCAAGATTTTTTTTTGGTATTTTTAAATAACTGGATTTTTTGAAATTTTTGAAAATTAAAAAATGTCTCGAAAAACTTAAAAAAAATTTGAGAGTGTTCTTCAATTAATTTTAAGACATTTTTGTTCTTAGAATTTTTTTCTTAAAGTTTGTAGTTTTGAAGAAAACGATAGATTAAGATTTCCATAAAATTTTTTCATTTTTGCCGCTATTTTGACAAAACGCGTCGATGAATTTTTCTGAAAAAAATGCCACTTAATGTTTACGTGCCATGATCACCTCTGATCATAGTATAAAGTTGATACTTTTGCGGTATCATTGTAAAAAAAATGCAAAAAAAATTTTCTTTACAAAATTTTCACGTTTTTTACGTTTAAATCGGCCATATTTTTTTTCTCAATGTTTATTCGAAATTTTAAGTTTAGATTCTGAAAGAGCATTAAATTTGACGTACGAAAAGTGGTATTGCAAATTTTTTTTGGTCCGGTAGCATAATAAATAAACACGTTGAAAAGATAGTAAAAATTATGAGCACCTCAGCGTTAATGGGTTAAGCAAGAAGGGGACATTTATATAAATAAAAATCTAAAATATAAAAATCGATACTCAGAAAATATCCATTTAAAACTAATAATTTGCATACATGAAATTCGTTTTTTCATTTATTTTATCATTTATTGACTTTGTAATGTAAGTTATTACATTTAAAGTCATCTTTTATCACTGTTTATTTTATTATCTACGTATTGTTATACAAATGTCTTATTTTAGTTAGATATGTCAATTACAAAGGTTTTAAAAATTGTAATGATTATATATATTAAAACTGATATATTTAAATACGTATATAATTTTTATATAAATAAAAATTCTAAAACAAATAAATAATAACTACATATTTATTTCGGAGTGTAATAATTTAATTTTTTTACTAATTATTTTATTCATGAAATTTTATTCGTGTAAATTATAACGTTTAAATTGACTATTTGTTAGTATTTATTACTATATTTTATTATAGATTCGTCAGTAGGAGTCTATATGACGCCCAGATCGGAGAGAGAATATGCATAGTTTCTAATGTGCAAGAGAGAGGTTTAGATTATGGATCCTGAGCTCCATAAACCGCCCACCCGATTATTATAATTGTATAATATTTGATATTAATATTTCGGGCACTTTTCCCGGATATTTTGACCATAAGTGATCTTAACGATTTAGACCCACTCTGGAAATTTTTAGGCAGTTTCTGACTATAAAAAGACATATTTTAGACAGTATTAGGTTACCAGAGTCTGGAGCAGAATTGCTGATTTTCACTATTTAAGGTTTAAGTGGCTTACAAGAGTGTGACAGCATACATTTATGTCTTTAAAAGTATTTTTAATGAAAAGTTCGGAAAATTTTACAAAAAAAGTCATACTTATGTTTTTAGTGAAAAATGCATCCTCTGGGAGCTAAAAATTCATGAAAATGGGCATATAATGCAAAAAAAGTGCTAAAATGTCAACTTTGACTCTCTGTAACTTAAAATAATGGCCCAGAAAAAATCTGAAAAAATTGAGGAGAACTACTGGATACCTCTAAAACATATTCCCACACCCGCGTAAAAATATAAACTATTGCCACTATATTGCAGAGCAATGGGCAATAGCTATTGCAAACATATTGCCAATATGTTGCCGCGACAATTGGCAATGTATTGCCAACATACCGCCAAACAGCATCCTCCCATATCTTTGCCAAATATTGGCAATAGTTACTATTTTATCATTTGTAAACTATTGCCAATATGTTGGCCATACCTCATAAATTTAAAAAAAAAATAAAAAAAAATATTAGCCAGCCGCGGGATTTGAACCTTTGATCTTTAGATCCGAATGCTGGCTCTTTACAACTGAGCCATTTTGCTATTTTGTTATTAAGAGTTAATTTCAGGCTATAAAGAACAGTTGAATTCATAAAATTTTGGACTTAGAATTTTTTTAACCACACTTTCAACTTGCTTGTATTTTTATGATGAATCCCTCATGATATCTCAATGTTTTCCACATTGACCAAAATAATTTAAAAAACAATAGATTACAATTAAGTGGATGCTTTATCGTTCTCTATCCTAATTAAAATTACTGAATAATCATTTTATTTTCTATATAAAGCCAATATATGTGTTCGATACTTTGCCAAGTACATAATATTTAATAATTATATGGACTATAACATATGTAGTATGATATTCTTTCCAACGTTAAGTGAAATGATTGCTTAATAGTTATATGTACTGACTTAAATAATTTAAAAGAATGTTGATAAGTTATTGTTCTCTTTACATATATTTATTGAATACCTTTTTTAATATTTAAATAAAATCAATGTGTCAGTTGTTTGGTAAGTGAAAAAGGCATTTAATAATTTTGTAACTTTCACATGCCTATAAAATGTTTGATAGTGACACTAACTAACATATATAGTTAAGTAATTAAATAGAATTTCTTGTGTTGTACTAAAATTATAATATTAAATTGTACTGTTGTCATTAATTATTATAGCAACCCAATAATATAGAATTTAATTTGTTACAAATAAATTTAGCTTAATTAAAACTATAAGTGTATCATATTAAATTCACTGAATAAGAAAGGGTTATTTTTAAAGTATATTAATTTTAAGCAAATAACGTCTCTGAAATGAAAAATTATTGGTACAAAGTAAAATTAAAGCAAATTTGCTGTGAGGAACATTTTACCTTGTAAATATTATCATAAATCTCTGAAGATACAGCAAAACAAATTTAAATTTAAGTGACGAGAGGCTACCTAAAAAGTGCACTATTATGAGTATGTAATATATATATATATATATATATATATATATATGGGTATTTCCACGTGAAGTGGTCCGATCAAAATTTTAAAATGCACCAAATTTTGGGTACACTTTGCAAATGTTTTTCGGAATACAGAAAAAAATTTTTAGGTACTGGAATCTATTTGCTCAAAAGTTATTCTGACCTCAAAAAGTGAAATTTTTCCTAGTTTTTTTCAACACCAGCTGGGTTTAACCGCTATATAACTCAAAATCTATCAACTTTTACTATAGAACATTATATGTAACATTCGTTGCTAATTATATCTAGAATTATTCTTCTGGTTAGAATTTCTAATTCTCAAGGTCAATGTTACATAACTACATGTCAATATTCAACTTGAAAAAAGTGCAAGTGCGCCACCTTTGATTTTTTCATCCAAAAGTCTAAAAGAAAGCTTGGAGCAATACCTTTCAAATGGTTTGTAGCATTTTTATGGCCTCCAATTCTGTAAAAAGTTATGACAATTTAAGAAGAAGACAAAAAATTCACAAAATTAACATGGTAATTCCCATTTAAATTTTAAAAAATTTCGTGTTTCTTTAAATTGTCATAACTTTTTACAGAATTGGAGGCCATAAAAAGCTACAGACCATTTGAAAGGTATTGCTCCAAGCTTTCTTTAGACTTTTGGATGAAAAAATCAAGGGTGGCGCACTTGCACTTTTTTCAAGTTGAATATTGACATGTATTTATGTAACATTGACCTTGAATTAGCAATTCTAACCCAGAAGAATAAATTCTAGATATATTAGCAACGAATGTTACATATAATGTTCTATAGTAAAAGTTGATAGATTTTGAGTTATATAGCGGTAAACCCAGCTGGTGTTGAAAAAAAACTAGAAAAAATTCACTTTTTGAGGTCAGAATAACTTTTGAGCAAATAGATTCCAGTACCTAAAAATTTGTTTTCTGTATTCCAAAAAACATTTGCAAAGTGTACCCAAAATTTGGTGCATTTTAAAATTTTGATCGGACCACTTCACGTGGAATACCCCATATATATTATATATATATATATATATATATATATATATCATAGGATTTTTCTTATTTGTTTAATGGTATTCATTCGCTGGAGTTGTTCATTTGACTCTGGTTAATTACTTGTATTTGTATAACTGCATTGATATAAGAATTGAAAGAATTGAAAGTACCAACATATGATAATTCTGTAATTGAGTCATTGATTTAATTAATGAAACAAATTTTGTGTAAGTAAATAATTGTGGTTCTGTCTTAAGTCTAACTATAAACTGATATATATACAGTCCCACATATAGCATAAACAAATGTGTTATAATATAATAATAGGCAAATTTTAGTCGCTTCGAGAAGAAACTTTCTATTACATGTGCTAGTCCAGTTTTCTAATCTAAACTATATAGTATATATTTAGATTTACATAATTATATTTAAGGAATAAATCGATGATCCTTTATTCTAGGCAAATAACGTCTCTGAAATGAAAAATTATTGGTACAAAGTAAAATATATATAATATATATATATATCATAGGATTTTTCCTTATTTGTTTATGGTCTTCATTCGCTGGAGTTGTTCATTTGACTCTGGTTAATTACTTGTATTTGTATAACTGCATTGATATAAGAATTGAAAGAATTGAAAGTACCAAACATATGATAATTCTGTAATTGAGTCATTGATTTAATTAATGAAACAATTTTGTGTAAGTAAATAATTGTGGTTCTGTCTTAAGTCTAACTATAAACTGATATATATACAGTCCACATATAGCATACACAATGTGTTATAATATAATAATAGGCAAATTTTAGTCGCTTCGAGAAGAAACTTTCTATTACATGTTGCAGTCCAGTTTTCTAATCTAAACTATATAGTATATATTTAGACTTTACATAATATATATTTAAGGAATAAATCGATGATCCTTTATTCTAGGCAAGTTTCATTGTGACTTGTCAAGAAGAGAAAAAATACATTGTACATATTATCTAATGGATATATGGTATGGCTTTGGCGTAAGTCACTGTTAACTGTAGTTGTATTTTTCTTTGAATAAATGATTATTAGATATGTCACTAATACACCAAATTTGTTTGTAAAATAAATACAATGCAACTAGGAAATGTTTCATTTACTGTTTTATCAGAAATAACCATTTTGTAAACGCATAAATGAATGATAATTAAATATTTTATTTTATTTTCTTTTTTATTAATTTATTAAAATTATACACTGATGTATTAATAAAAACACCTTCTACGAAAATGTCAACATTTGCAAGTATGGTTTCCAATCACACTTTGAAAAATGTTATCTGATAAAAAAATCTTTAATTATTACTCCCATCCTATTTCTACTTATATTTTGCTTAAACTCCATAAAAAGTTTCTGCAATAGAAAGTACTGAAATCAAATATCGACAAGTAATTTTAATTGAATATTTATATATATTTTTTGCTTAAACTCCAAAAAGTTTCTGCAACAGAAAGTACTGAAATCAAAGCGGAATAATCGACAAGTATTTTTTACCATACCATACACTGAATTTTTTTTAATTAAACTTTTAGATATTTTGCTTAAACTCTATAAAAAATTTTAATTAATTTCCACAAAACAGATAAAAAGGAAACTTCTTTTTTTTAATTTTCTTTAAATAAACAATGCCTATCCTTCCCGCGCTTTACATCAGTAGATAAACAATTTTATAGAATAATAACCGTTTTTATATGTAACTTATATTCCATAATAGTTTTCTGCAATTGAAAGTACTGAAATCAAAAACACCTTCCAAGAAGGTGTTAAAACCCGCAAGTATTGTTATTCTAATCAAACTTTGAAAATTGTTATCTGATAAATAAATTCTGCAATTGAATCTGACATTGTTATCTGATAAATTAATAATTTTAATTCTAACTCCCTTATTTTATCTATTTCTTTGAATTTTAATTAACATTTTTTTAATATTACAAAAATTACATATAAAAAATTTCTGCAATTGAAAGAACTGAAATCAAACTGAAATCGACAAGTATTTTGAATCGTACCATAAATATATATTTTAAATAAACATTTATATATATATATATATATATATATATATATATATATATATTACTTAAACTTCGTAAAAGTTTCTGCAATTGAAAGCACTGAAATCAAACTATAATCTGACAAGTATTTTGAATCATGCAAAAATGTCTACCAATCTGAATACAGATTTTTTTATTAAAAGTATCTTATACTTTACTTTTCATTTCTGGCCCTGCCATGTCTTACAGTAATAAATAAATATAATATTCTAATGATGTTAATTTGTGCAAAATTAATTTCTGCAAAACTAATAAAATGGACATTTCTTCTTTTTTATTCTTTAAAATAAAATAATACTTGCACCACAAATTATTTTATTAATAATAAATTATTGGTTAATAGTATACAGTCTTGTTTCCACGCGTGGGTCTTTACACTATTTAATAATATGCCACAAGTCGCATTGCATAATATATTAGGCCCCTTAAATTTTAAAATAAGATAATAGCTAAGATGTATGTAATGATTCATAAAATGTAACATCGCAGTTAATATAGTCAGAATTAACACCTATATGAAAAGGTAACACCTATTAACCAAAGGTGGTGCAAGTATTATTTTATTTAAAAGAATAAAAAAGAAGAAATGTCCATTTATTAGTTTTGCAGAAATTATAATCTATACGCAGATGTTATTTTTAGCTTTTATTGATTTCAAAACTTCAATAATAGTAATTCAATTTTCTAAAGTTAGTACAATAAAAAATCCGAGGGAGGCTTCAGTAATCCTAAATTTGTTTGTTCAGAAATCTAATATTCAAATTTAATGCATTTCAATAAAATGTCAAACCATTTTGTATAATTATATATTATCTAATTTCCATATGCAAAACCATTGTCATTGTATTATTTTAAATCCAATACGAGCCATAATCACTATTTGGCGGAATCAAAAAAATTCCATATTTTAAAAATATAACGTAATAGACTAAAATTTTTTACAATCTATCATATTAATATATCTCAATCTATACGATTACCCCTTATCAATGATTTTAGATCAAAAATTCATCTAGAGTAGATTGAAGAAGTCAATTTAAAATTTGATATGTAAAAAAATTAAAATATATATATATATACTTAAACTTCGTAAAAAGTTTCTGCAATTGAAAGTACTGAAATCAAATATCGACAAGTAATTTTAATTGAATATTTATATATTTTTTGCTTAAACTCCAAAAAGTTTCTGCAATTGAAAGTACTGAAATCAAAGCGGAATAATCGACAAGTATTTTGAATCGTACCATAAATATATATTTTAAATAAACATTATATATATATATATATATAATATATATATATATTATATATATATATATATATATATTACTTAAACTTCGTAAAAAGTTTCTGCAATTGAAAGTACTGAAATCAAAGCGGAATAATCGACAAGTATTTTGAATCGTACCATAAATATATTTTAAATAAACATTATATATATATATATTATATATATATATATATAATATATATATATATACTTAAACTTCGTAAAAAGTTTCTGCAATTGAAAGTACTGAAATCAAAAACACCTTCCAAGAAGGTGTAAAACCCGCAAGTATTGTTATTCTAATCAAACTTTGAAAATTGTTATCTGATAAATAATAATTTTAATTCTAACTCCCTTATTTTATCTATTTCTTTGAATTTTAATTAAACATTTTTTTTAATATTACAAAAATTACATATAAAAAATTTCTGCAATTGAAAGAACTGAAATCAAACTGAAATCGACAAGTATTTTTTACCATACCATACACTGAATTTTTTTAATTAAACTTTTAGATATTTTGCTTAAACTCCATAAAAAGTTTCTGCAATTGAAAGTACTGAAATCAAATATCGACAAGTAATTTTAATTGAATATTTATATATTTTTTGCTTAAACTCCATAAAAAGTTTCTGCAATTGAAAGTACTGAAATCAAAAACACCTTCCAAGAAGGTGTTAAAACCCGCAAGTATTGTTATTCTAATCAAACTTTGAAAATTGTTATCTGATAAATAATAATTTTAATTCTAACTCCCTTATTTTATCTATTTCTTTGAATTTTAATTAAACTTTTAGATATTTTGCTTAAACTCCATAAAAAGTTTCTGCAATAGAAAGTACTGAAATCAATATCGACAAGTAATTTTAATTGAATATTTATATATTTTTTGCTTAAACTCCAAAAAGTTTCTGCAACAGAAAGTACTGAAATCAAAGCGGAATAATCGACAAGTATTTTTTACCATACCATACACTGAATTTTTTTAATTAAACTTTTAGATATTTTGCTTAAACTCTATAAAAATTTTAATTAATTTCCACAAAACAGATAAAAAGGAAACTTCTTTTTTTTAATTTTCTTTAAATAAACAATGCCTATCCTTCCCGCGCTTTACATCAGTAGATAAACAATTTTATAGAATAATAACCGTTTTTATATGTAACTTATATTCCATAATAGTTTTCTGCAATTGAAAGTACTGAAATCAAAAACACCTTCCAAGAAGGTGTTAAAACCCGCAAGTATTGTTATTCTAATCAAACTTTGAAAAGTGTTTATCTGATAAATAAATTCGCAATTGAATCTGACATTGTTATCTGATAAATAATATTTTGAATTCTAACTCCCTTATTTATCTATTTCTTTGAATTTAATTAAACATGTTTTTTAATATTACAAACAGTTACATATAAAAATTTCTGCAAATTTGAAAGAACTGGAATCAAACTGAAATCGGACAACGTATTTTGAATCGTACCATAAATATATATTAAATAAACATTTATATATATATATATATATATATATATATATATATATATATTACTTAAACTTCGTAAAAAGTTTCTGCAATTGAAAGCACTGAACTCAAACCTATAATCGACAAGTATTTTGAATCATGCAAAAATGTCTACCAATCTGAATACAGATTTTTTTTATTAAAAGTATCTTATACTTTTCTTTCATTTCTGGCCCTGCCATGTCTTACAGTAATAAAATAATATAATTCTAATGATGTTAATTTGTGCAAAATTAATTTCTGCAAAACTAATAAATGGACATTTCTTCTTTTTTATTCTTTTAAATAAAATAATACTTGCACCACAAATTATTTTATTAATAATAAATTATTGGTTAATAGTATACAGTCTTGTTTCCACGCGTGGGTCTTTACACTATTTAATAATATGCCACAAGTCGCATTGCATAATATATTAGGCCCCTTAAATTTTAAAATAAGATAATAGCTAAGATGTATGTAATGATTCATAAAATGTAACATCGCAGTTAATATAGTCAGAATTAACACCTATATGAAAAGGTAACACCTATTAACCAAAGGTGGTGCAAGTATTATTTTATTTAAAAGAATAAAAAAGAAGAAATGTCCATTTTATTAGTTTTGCAGAAATTATAATCTATACGCAGATGTTATTTTTAGCTTTTATTGATTTCAAAACTTTCAATAATAGTAATTCAATTTTCTAAAGTTAGTACAATAAAAAATCCGAGGGAGGCTTCAGTAATCCTAAATTTGTTTGTTCAGAAATCTAATATTCAAATTTAATGCATTTCAATAAAATGTCAAACCATTTTGTATAATTATATATTTATCTAATTTCCATATGCAAAACCATTGTCATTGTATTATTTTAAATCCAATACGAGCCATAATCACTATTTGGCGGAATCAAAAAAATTCCATATTTTAAAAATATAACGTAATAGACTAAAATTTTTTACAATCTATCATATTAATATATCTCAATCTATACGATTACCCCTTATCAATGATTTTTAGATCAAAAATTCATCTAGAGTAGATTGAAGAAGTCAATTTAAAATTTTTGTATGTAAAAAAATTAAAATATATATATATATATATATATATATATATATATATATATATTCCTCATGCAATACTATGTAAACTTTTAATAACCTATACTAGCATAACAAAATAAATATAGAAAATAAAATGAAGTTGGAATAATCGTTCGTTTCAGAAATTTAAACTTTTAGAAAATAATATTAGAAAGTTTAATTATATATAAAAATGTTATATTTAAAATTTTGAAAAATTGTATTTAACTGCAATCAATTATTTGTTTAAAACTTATTTTTCTAAATATTAATTATTGTATCTATATAAATATATTTCTGTGCGTATATTTCTATTTTTGGAGTATCATTGATGTTACCCGAAACATCTGAGAATGTATATACAGAAGAAGAATGAGGTAGAGGGAAAATCGTTGAGTCTATTGCGCTGAAAATAGTCTGGAGTTCCTTCTTACATTTTAGCAGCTGTTTTGATCTAGTCAAGTAAAAAATAAGAAAAATTATATGTACAATTATTTTATCCATTTCTCAGCAATATCTGTCTGACATATAATTTTGCTTATAAAATTGTAAAAGGTGCATTACTCCTTCACTACCGATTATTATTTCCTTTTTATCTGTATTATTATGTGAGTGTGTGCGTGTCTGTATTTATGTGTAGACACAAATTTAGAAAAAATTAACAACGAACTCTAGCTGCTTTTATTTTATACATCAAAGGTAATAATAAATATACATATATATATATACGTTATTCAGAACTCAATTTTTTAACTTACCGGTAAAAAGTTCCAGTCCAATGCAGAATTAGAACCAGTTGATATGTATATATAATTCTATAATTTCATTTTTAATTTTATTGCAATTTAAGTACTACTAATAGACATTCTAATATTTTTAGGTGTAAATTAGGCATTTTTTAAAAATCGGTCGAAACTGTTCACTTATACAATCTGATACAGCTATTTTTAATCTTAAATTATTATAAATACCCAAATTTCTATAAGGATACACATATACATATACAATTGAGTTTGAGTGCATTACGAAACACATGGGTATCTATCACAGTTTGTAATAGTTACAAACTATCTAAACTTACTAATTTTTTAAAATAATTGGAATTATATCCATAGATAAAATTATCATATATCTTATTTATATTTTAATACATATATTAATAAATATTTTTTATAAAACAAGGATATATGAAAACTAATTAAAATGTGCGTATTAATAAGACATACAGCTTTTTGTTTCCTTGATAAAAATCTTATATTTTTCGGACACGTTTTTGGCCAATTATGTTCTTACTTTCCAAATATGGTTAATCGTTACCATAACGTTCTACTAAGGTCCCTCGTATTTTATTGCAATATATCTTGAGTGCATATATTTACTAATTAATATTTTTCTTGAAAAACTATTCAGCTGATCGAATTCAATAATACACCCGAAAAATATTATTTGATTCATTACAAAATTAGTAATTATAATTCAATCTCATAATAAAAAATAAGATGAGAAAATATCTTTGAATCTCTCTCTGTGTGTGTGTGTGTGTGTGTGTGTGTGTGTGTGTGCGTGTTTGTAATCCACGAATTGTAACTAATTTTTTTAATATTCTGAGAATTCAAAAGCCTATAATTCTTCAATTATTGTGACATAAAATGCGATTATTGTTTTATATGTACTCAAATATAATGAAATATAAAATGAGGAAAGGCTATTAAAATTGTATAATTATATATAAACATATATATTAGAAAAAACTAACATTTTTATTCCAAAAAATCAAAAGTAGCGTACAAAAGTTATTACAATAAAAAGTGCTAAAATCATAATAAATCGTCAAGTATTTTCTATCCGATCACAATTTCTATAAGTTATTTCCAACATTTATCACTTCTTAGCAATACAAAATTTTTTTATTTTTAACAGCCCGCGTAGAAAAAAATTCATGTGAAAATCATGGCAAAATTTTTCCTTGCAATATCTTGGCAAAATCGTGGCTAATGAGCAGAATCCATGATTTTGCAAGGATTTTGCCATAAATATTATTCAAAATATAATAAAAAAAATAATTAAAATTTGTTGCAAACGTATGGCATTTAATTAACTATAATTAAAAAAAAAAAAGTAATCCTTCGGAGATTCGAACTTGAATCTTTTATACCGAAGTCTTTCGCTCTATCAACTGAGCTATTTTATTGTTTATATCAATATCCCGAGTAGAAATGCTAGCCAGGCCGCCTGAATTAGAAAACAGGGCCTGAAAAGGCCGCCTGTTAAGGGCCGGGATACGAATGTAATGGAATTTAAGTCAGGGCCTAATTTTGTTAGTTCGGATGTGACGTTATAGTAAAAGTCAATTTGGTAGTTCGAATGTGAGGTTAGTAATAGTATCTACAAATTATATAGTATTGTATATAAATTTTCAGGTTAGAATTTTATCAAGAGTTTTTTATAAATATAAAATGAGTAAAAAATTGATTATACTCAGAAGCTTAGTTTACTAAGAGTTCGAAGTACCGATTGAAAAGGAAAATACAATATATAAATAGTGAAAGTTTAAAAAAACACTTTAATAATATAAAAGTTTATGCAGTATTATATTGCTTTAAATATGTGAAAAGATTTAATTTTGTATTGTATAAAAAAGTGCAAAGTTATTAATATTATATTATATTAAGATTGTTGTAATTATTTGGAAATTATGTTAAACCATATATTTTAATTATATTATCTATAATATTTATGTTTAATAAATATTAATGTCTTAAAATGCATTTTATTCTATTTACAAAACCTATACGCACACACACGCACACACACACACACACACACACACACACACACGCATGTACGCACGCCTAATTAACCTTATATTTATAACTTTATATTAGTATATTTTGTGGTTTTTAAGATTACAAAGCTGTTACACATGTAAGATAACGTTTTTTTAACCTATTAACCTATACGGGCCATGCCCATGATCGACCCTTTACATGTGTTAGTTTTGAGATATAAGACAACACATAAACTCGATTTCTATAGAAAAGTGAGAGAAAACAGTAAACCCAAATCCCCGTCCTGTAAAGGTTAAAAGTGATTCGATGTTTTTAGACATTAATTTTATTGAAAAAAGAAGCTTTTTTGAACCAGAAAATCCCCGTCCTCTAAAGGTTAACAATTAAAAACAAATGTAAAATAACAATACATTCAGATTTAGTTTTTACTACTAATTCAGTGCCTTAATATCACCCTGAACATACCCACAAAATAGTATTACATAAAACAGGCCCTGATCTCCACCCCATTACATTTTTTTAAAGGTCCTTTACAGGCACCTGTTCAGGGCCTTTTAATATTCGTCAGGTACCTGAACAGGGCCTAATTTTTGCCTGGAACTCATTTCTACTCGGGATGTTAAATTCAGGTTATAAAATGAATTGAAGTGTGCTGCTATTTTTTTTTTTAACCTGAATTTAACATATGATATAAACAATAAAATAGCTCAGTTGATAGAGCGAAAGACTTCGGTATAAAAGATTCAAGTTCGAATCTCCGAAGGATTATTTTTTTTTTTTTAATTATAGTTAATTAAATGCCATACGTTGCAACAAATTTTAATTATTATTTTTTATTATATTTTGAATAATATTTATGGCAAAATCCTTGCAAAATCATGGATTCTGCTCATTAGCCACGATTTTGCCAAGATATTGCAAGGAAAAATTTTGCCATAATTTTCACACGAATTTTTTTTGCGCGGGAGTATACGAAAATCTTATCAAATTAATTATATTATTTTTATTCATTAATAAAACCATCAATTTACTATTTAGTTATTAACAACTAAGATAGAAGTAATAAACATCACTTAAAGGAATAAGCCAGTGTTAAGCAAGTAAAAAAAATTGTAGGTTTTTGTACGTCAAAAATTTAATTGAAATGTAACATATTTATAGTATTTTAGAACATAAAAATACTTACAAAAATTAGCATATGAAGCTGGGTTAGACTTAGACATTCTCATTTTTACCTTAGTTATACGTACTTTACTACATATTTTACCCATTGTCGCACTCTATCTCCAGACCTGATCATCTCGGATTGGGATGTGTTGGAGCTCTTTTTCAAGCTAATTTTTTTTTATTATTATTTTAATGTCGCTCTTTTTATGCTCCCAACTGGTGCTAATCAGCGACGGAGGTCATACGATGTCTTGGTGAAGAAAGCACGTGTTGAAAATACATAGTGGTGCTTATATCAATCGGCTGGGGCCGGGAATCGAACCTGGGACCTCCAGATTATGAGCCAGACGCCCTGACCAACCGAGCCATCGCAGACCTCTTTCTTTTGTGGGCACGAAGGGATAGGTCCTCGAGAGGGATATTAGGGGTGGGATATGGGAGCTAGAAGGGAATTCAGGACATAAGGAAAAATACAATTTGAAGAAGAAGGACTGGGACTCTCGGGACAACTGGAGCTAGAAGCGAGCGAAATGCTAGAAAGGGTGAAGGCTAGGCTAGATGGTGTATGACGTAACTGGAAGGGAGAAGGGGAAAGCTAAAAGGGTTTTGTGCTTTACTTAAACTTGGCAAATGTATAAAATAAAAATAATTATCACTTTGAATTAACTCATTTATTTATGTAAGAGAAATTTTTAATATGTACACATATTTCGTATACACCCGCCATGTGTCCTATTTTTTCGTGAGCACTATTAACTAATTTTTCTCTTAGACTACGCGGAATTACTATACGCCATTGTTTACTATTATTATACCGATGAAATAACACGTTTTTCAAGGTCATTCAATACCCTTCTCAGCCAATAATTAAATGACCTTGATAAAAAGGAATGTTATCTTAAGAATGTTATCTTAATTGTTTATTTATATAAACAAACAAGTAAACTAACGTGTGACCTTGATGACACCATTTGATATGCCCCTCTATACCTACTTACAGTATTTTACTATAAGGTTATTGACCTCGTAAAGGAATGTTATTTTAAGAATGTTAACATATTTGTTTTGTTATATCCTTGAAAAAAGGAATGTTATCTTAAGAATGTTATCTTAATTGTTTGTTTATGTAAAGAAACAAGTAAGCTAACCCATGACCTTGATGACGCCTTTTGATATGCCCCTCTATACCTGCTTACAGTATTTTACTATAAGGTTATTGACCTCGTAAAAGAATGTTATTCTAAGAATGTTATCTTATTTATTTTTTTGTTATATAAACAAACAAGTAACCTAACACGTGACCTTGATGACGTCATTGTTCTATAGTGTATCACTATACTTGTATACAGTGTTACTCGTACTCTTTTTCTTTTTTTATACGTTATCATTTCTCCTACGGTCATTGAACCTGTAAAACTTAGGTTACTCTATTTCAAAATCACACCATAATTAAGTACATTTTTTTACTCACTTAAGTAAGTCTCTTGTATCCTTGTTTGTTTGTAACAAAAGCACAGTTTTTAAAATAATGATTTGTTTTTGTTTTATCTTTTTCCTTGTAGACTTCTTTTCTAATAACGGTTGCCGTTCTTCAGTTGTAAAGTTATTTGTATAATTTTTATTATTAAAATTTTTACTATTTGTATTACCCATCTTGTATGACGGTTAAACAATTACTAAAAGTAAAATATTCTTTGATCTGAGTTATATAAGACTAGTAAATAACGGTAACTCAATGTAGACGGGGTACATTCTAATTTGATTGGTGGAAATGATATATTTTATAGGAGTGGGAATACAGTAAATAAAATAAAATAAAAATTAAGATTATAATTACGTTTTTTATTTCGGTATGATGAGCTTCTTTTTACAATTATTCAGATTATAACATTTGTGTTTCCAAGTTTTGAAGTACAGCAGGTATAGTTATCGCACTTATTTCAGACAAAATTAAGTTTAGCAAATTATTATCCATATCAAACATGCGTTCAATTACGTAAAGTTTTACATCATTTTCTTAAAGTGTATAATATTTTTCAAATCTTCCACTTTTACATAACATTTTTAAATCAGTCTCACTGTCCTTTTCAATAACCCTTCTGAAATATTCAATTATGTATTCCATCACTTTATTAAATTACAGTATTTTGTAAGTTGATCGAGTCTCTGTTGTATGCAAGAAGTCACCAATTTTAATCCGTCAAATGTTACTTTCTGCATGCAAATACTTGGTAAATGAACTGATTTTATTCTTTTGTTCTGACTTTCTTCCCATTGTTGGGATTCCAATTCCTCATCGTTACTTTCTTCCTCATGCAGTTTCTCTTCCACAATTATAGATTTTAATTTAAACGAGGATTGATACAGTATTTTATGAGAACTTGTTTCAATAAAGTTTGATTCACTAAACTGTTTAAATCTGTAACATTCCTGAAGGTACGAATCTATCTCATCAAACTTGTTTGTGAATTCAGTCCACGAGTGGGGTATGCAGTGGAGAGTTTTATAATTGGAGAATAACGGCCGTTTGAGTTTTCCAATCCAATTGATACACGTTTTGAATGAGATTTATTTAAATTGTATGACATTGCCAAGAGTAAGTTCCTGTATAAACCACAAACTGTTTTTTCCATCAGTAGACGACGTTCTTCCGTTTGAGTAGCCATATTCTTATTAATGCACGATTTTAACGTCAAAGTTTCTGAAACAGAACTAAGAAGGCTCGAAGCGACGTACCGTTTTATAAGTGTACTCCCACCACTAATTATATTCTTACGTCATAGGGAGAAATAGTCAACCGACCAATGAGAGGTACAGCTATCCCTCCACTGTAACTAACAATTTAACTTATCTCTTAGTAGAGGGAAGTGAAATCAAATACCTTTAATATTTTATCTTTGACGTTCTAAGAAATTATTACTGTTGGTTTTTGTTACATCTGGTTTATTTCTACGAAATGAATATGCTAAGAAGAGAATAGGTAATTTTATACTTATCACATATAAATAGGAAACAGTGGTATTGGAATGTAACAGACTAAACACATACGGGTATACTATTACACTACTGAACAATCGCGCCTGTGATTTACTCATATTTACGTGAATTATTATTACTTCTCTCGCTAAGTCCAAAATAACAATAAGTTGTATTCTATCAATACGTTTGTGTAATTAACGCTTATTATTTGAACGACATCGACTGTACACTTAGAAGTATAATGTTTATTGCATGCTATAATGTACTTTAAGAATAATTCAATGCTTGTAGCCTAATATCGAAATTTTCTACGTGAGTTGTATATTTATAAAATCCATTGTTACTTCTAACGTTACCGTGCTTAATGATTAATATTTTCTATGCGAATGTTATACTGGTCGATCTATCGAGCAGTACCTTTTGTCTTTTATTGTACCCGAATTCTAGTATACCTATTTACGAACCGATCAACAAGGCTATGCCGTACCATATGTGTTCCGGCTCCTAATGTCTCGGGAAAAACCCACTATTGTAAAATGCACATACTTCGTTTATTGTATCCCAAATATGAAAATGGTAAAGGGTCGCAGCGAACACCTTTAAGGATACAACGGAAGACAGTCTTGTCCGAGCTCTCGAACCTTACACGTCGAGATCATTTTTGTACACGCTTGCATATACAAAATAATATACACTTCTATTCTTACACCTCATTTTTGTGTTTGATTTTATTTACGGATATCAGTCGTCCTAGATTAATTTTTGGTACGACGCACCCATACGACGGTGCATAAAATTTTGGTCCTTCGAGCCGGATTTTTAAAAACAAAAAAATAATAACCAGTGCATACATACAAGCGAAAAACTGAGTGTCGTGAAGTGCAGTGATTTATATAGTGATTATTGTGTGCTAAACGTACGTCAAATCAAGCGACAAAATTACACGTAAACGTTCGTGTTATCCACTAAATTAAACGTCACTAATATGCGAAACGATGCGAAATGGTGCAAAGTGATACGTTATAAAGCGAAAAGATAAGACTAGAATTGGCCAATTCTAAAAACAACCTCATACGATTACACGAAAACGAGTGCACAAACCATAATTCGTACGATTAAAAAAAATATCACTACTTCACGTACACATATACGAATATACGATTACAAAGGATACCGTATCGACGTACGGTGCTACGCAAATATACGAATTCAACGCGAACGACATCTTCATCAACATCACGACGATTTGACGTTTAAACGCCAAATAAACGGAATTCGACTTCTGCACACATCATCGAGTGCATCAAAATTATACAATTGGTAAGTGCCTTTTTAGAGTCACCACGTAATATACGAAAATATAGGCATTTTTTATTTGAAAGATTTTTAGTAACTAGTCATACGTATAAATAGTACATTCGATAAAATTATACTTCAACTTTAAAATGGTACAATGCGAACGTTTAATTGCTTTACAATCACAACGAAATTCGATCAAAGGTCAAATCAATTCTTTAAAACTGTTTTTAGAACAATACGAAACTAACAAAGATGCATATCAATTACAGTTGCGTACACAAAAAATAAATAGATTCATCGACAGCCTAGATAAAATACACGACGAAATAGACATTCTTGACAATTCGGAAGCTAGTATAGCGGAAAGATATTTGATAATGAACGAATATTATTACGTCATGAGCGCGGCACAAAAACATCTTTCTAAAAACGACATTCGTGAAGATAATTTGAATACGGAAAGTAACTTGCACATAGACGAGATTCGTACACCGTCCATCGGTATAAAACGAAAATTAAAACTACCACAAACGCCTATTCCAATTTTTGACGGCAAATACGAGCATTGGCTCATCAAAACGACGAACTATCGGATGTTGAAAAATTACATTATCTACGGGCTGCATTAAAAGACGAAGCTTTAAAGAAAATTTAGATTTTTTCAGTTACGGAGGAGAATTATATACGCGCTTGGGAATTGTTACAAAAAGCATACGAAAATAAGCGCCTCTTAATTTCTAGACATTTATCTTTACTTATAAATTTACCGAGCCAAGAGAAAGAAAATCGTAAAAGTGTCGAGTCATTAGCCGATGAAGCTCAACAACATGTTCAATGTTTAACTAGCTTAAATGTTAACTTATCACCGGAAATTGTTGTTCAAATTTTGGAAGAAAAATTACATAAAAATATACGCACGAAGTGGGAAGAAACTCTCGAACGAGATAAATTTCCGACTCTCGATCAATTAATCGAGTTTTTATATAAATCAGCAGCTACGTTATCGAAACACGAAAACGATAAAATAACATATGAAAGAAGTTCCAATGGCCCTCCGCAGAAAATTCGTAAAATTTAACAAAGGGGTTTTGCCAAAGCCTTTGTAACAACAAAAAATATATGCCCTGCATGTTCTGTAGATTCACATCCGCTACACGTGTGTAATAAATTTCGCGCGATGTCTATCGATCAAAGAATAAAATATGTAAAGAAAAAGAAAAAGGAACACGTTTTCATTCTGAAACTGAATGCTGGTTTAAAGATCAAGAAAATAGAATTAATAAAGTCAAACAAGTAAATAATTTAACCTTAGACGTAGAACTAAGTGATGAAAATCCAAAAAACTAATAATACCACCATTGATTGAACTCCCAATAAAATTAAATGATATTTTAAAAATATCTGCTATCTATGATCCAGGATCAAATGTTACATTAATAAATTCAAAATTACTAAATTTAAAATCTATAAATAATGATATAAAAAAAGAAAAAACAAATTTGAGAACAATTAATGGTGTGTATAAAACAGATGGATTAATAAAAATAAAAATAGAGATTCTAAATATAGAGGATCACATGAATGTGTTCATAATTAACAATAAAAATTTCAAACATGACTTTCTAATAGGATTAGATTGTATAAAGAAATTCAGAGTGATACAAAATGAAAAATTAGAGATAGAACAAAAAGATTCCGAATTTAATGATATAATAAATAAGTATCAAATCAATTTTAATGAACACATCGAAATAAGCACCTTCAACGTTTCAAACCGCTTAAAACGTGATGAAGAAAAAATAATAAAGAATCTAATAGACAAATATAAAAATATATTTGCAAAAGATAAATATGATATAGGTACTGTAAAAGATTACGAAGCTAGAATAGATTTGACAATAGATAAATACTGTAGTAAAAGACCATATAAATGTACAATCGAAGATAAAAAAGAAATAGAAGAATAAATTTCAGAATTACTTGAAAGAAACCTAATAGAAGAATCATACAGCCCATTTGCTGCTCCAGTAACGTTAGCTTATAAAAGAGATGAAAATAAAAAACCTAGAGTATGCATAGATTTTAGAGATTTAAATAAAATCATAATTCCTCAATCACAACCGTTTCCACTGATTGAAGACCTAGTAATAAAGACAAGAAATTGCAGTTTTTTTTCAAAACTAGATATAAATTCAGCATTTTGGTCTATCCCTTTACGAATTGAAGACAGAAGAAAAACAGGCTTTGTGACCCAAGAAGGTCATTTTCAATGGACCTGTTTACCATTTGGTTTAAAAACATCACCAGCTATCTTCCAAAGAATTTTAAGCAATATAATAAGAAAAAATAATTTATCAAATTTCACAGTCAGTTACATAGATGACATATTAATATTTTCAAAATCTTTCAAAGAACATGTAAACCATCTATCAAAACTATTAGATGCAATTATGAAGGAAGGATTCTGATTGAAACTGTCAAAGTGCACATTTGCACTGGACAATTTATCCTATAAAAGATAATTTAATTGCCATAAGAAACTTTCCGGTCCCAGAAAATGAGAAAAATGTTCGACAATTTCTAGGAAAAATCAACTTTTATAACGAATATGTACCAAAAACTTCTCTAATTTTAGAACCGCTGCATAACCTATTAAGAAAAAATCAAAAATTTGTTTGGTCAAAAGAATGTCAAGAAGCCGTTGAATACATGAAAAATTTTCTTTGCACTCAATCAGTATTAACTATATTTGATCCAGACTTACCAATACACATATACACAGATGCAAGTTTAAAAGGTATAGGTGCAATATTAAAGCAATCACAATTAAACGAGAATCCAATAACTGAAAAACCAGTAGCATACTTTTCAAAAAAACTGAATGAATCACAAAAAAGAAAAAAAGCAATTTACTTAGAATGTATTGGCAACACTGGCTTATAGGCAAACTTTTAAAGTATTTTCAGACCATAAACCATTAGAAAAAATGAATATAAAAGCAAGAACAGATGAAGAGCTAGGCGATCTTACCTATTATTTATCACAGTTTGATTTCGAAATAATATACCGTCCAGGTAAAGATAATTTAGAAGCAGACTGCTTAAGCAGAAATCCAGCATTAGAGTCTCAAGAAGACGAAGAGGATAAATTGAAGATTGTAAACTTAATTAGTTTAGAAGGTATTTTAGAGAATCAAAAGAAAAATAAAGAGATAGAGTCCGACAAAGACATACTAAAGTATAAAAATAATTTGTATTATTAAAAATCAAGAAACAAAGATAAAATTTTCTTATCAGAAGAATTTAGTAAACAATTAATATAAGATACGCATAAGAAATTTTGTCATATTGGAATAAACCAAATGAAAAATAAGATACTGCCGTATTATACAGCAACAAATATATCAGAAAATATAAAGAAAGCCTGTAGATGTTGCGAAGTATGTATACAAAATAAGTCAAGAAGGCAAGACAAAATTGGGTTAATGTCACACCTTGGCCCCGCAAAAAAACCTTTTGAAATAGTCTCTATCGATACAATAGGTGGATTCGGTAGCTTAAGATCCACAAAAAAATATTTACATCTCTTAGTAGATCACTTTACAAGATATGCTTGTATATTGACATCAAAAACACAAATGCAAATGATTTCATTAAATTAACAGAAAATGTACTACGAGACCATAATATTCAAATACTTCTAACAGATCAATATCCAGGTATAAATTCTAAAGAATTCAAAAATTTCTTAGAAGAAAAAGGGGTTACAATGATCATTACAGGAGTTAATGCACCATTTTCGAACGGTCTAAACGAAAGACTTAACCAAACTTTAGTAAATAAAATAAGATGTGCGATAAACGAAGAAAAAAAAGAAGTGTGGATGGACAACTATAGCAAGAAATTGCATAAACCAATACAATGAGACCGAGCACACGGTAACAAAATTTAGTCCGAAATATTTATTAAATGGTGAAGATACATCAGCACTACCAAATGAACTAAAAAAGAATAGAGATTATAATCAGCTGGAAAACGATAGAAAAACTGCATTTAAAAACAGTATAAAGTATCATGAATATAATAAGAAATTATATGACAAAAATAGAAAAGAACACGAATTTATGTTAGGAGATTTAGTATACATTGAAAATGGACCTGTTTACCATTTGGTTTAAAAACATCACCAGCTATCTTCCAAAGAATTTTAAGCAATATAATAAGAAAAAATAATTTATCAAATTTCACAGTCAGTTACATAGATGACATATTAATATTTCAAATCTTTCAAAGAACATGTAAACCATCTATCAAAACTATTAGATGCAATTATGAAGGAAGGATTCTGATTGAATTTCCGGTCCCAGAAAATGAGAAAAATGTTCGACAATTTCTAGGAAAAATCAACTTTTATAACGAATATGTACCAAAAACTTCTCTAATTTTAGAACCGCTGCATAACCTATTAAGAAAAAATCAAAAATTTGTTTGGTCAAAAGAATGTCAAGAAGCCGTTGAATACATGAAAAATTTTCTTTGCACTCAATCAGTATTAACTATATTTGATCCAGACTTACCAATACACATATACACAGATGCAAGTTTAAAAGGTATAGGTGCAATATTAAAGCAATCACAATTAAACGAGAATCCAATAACTGAAAAACCAGTAGCATACTTTTCAAAAAAACTGAATGAATCACAAAAAAGAAAAAAAGCAATTTACTTAGAATGTATTGGCAACACTGGCTTATAGGCAAACTTTTAAAGTATTTTCAGACCATAAACCATTAGAAAAATGAATATAAAGCAAGAACAGATGAAGAGCTAGGCGATCTTACCTATTATTTATCACAGTTTGATTTCGAAATAATATACCGTCCAGGTAAAGATAATTTAGAAGCAGACTGCTTAAGCAGAAATCCAGCATTAGAGTCTCAAGAAGACGAAGAGGATAAATTGAAGATTGTAAACTTAATTAGTTTAGAAGGTATTTTAGAGAATCAAAGAAAATAAAGAGATAGAGTCCGACAAAGACATACTAAAGTATAAAAATAATTTGTATTATTAAAAATCAAGAAACAAAGATAAAATTTTCTTATCAGAAGAATTTAGTAAACAATTAATATAAGATACGCATAAGAAATTTTGTCATATTGGAATAAACCAAATGAAAAATAAGATACTGCCGTATTATACAGCAACAAATATATCAGAAAATATAAAGAAAGCCTGTAGATGTTGCGAAGTATGTATACAAAATAAGTCAAGAAGGCAAGACAAAATTGGGTTAATGTCACACCTTGGCCCCGCAAAAAACCTTTTGAAATAGTCTCTATCGATACAATAGGTGGATTCGGTAGCTTAAGATCCACAAAAAAATATTTACATCTCTTAGTAGATCACTTTACAAGATATGCTTGTATATTGACATCAAAAACACAAAATGCAAATGATTTCATTAAATTAACAGAAAATGTACTACGAGACCATAATATTCAAATACTTCTAACAGATCAATATCCAGGTATAAATTCTAAAGAATTCAAAAATTTCTTAGAAGAAAAGGGGTTACAATGATCATTACAGGAGTTAATGCACCATTTTCGAACGGTCTAAACGAAAGACTTAACCAAACTTTAGTAAATAAAATAAGATGTGCGATAAACGAAGAAAAAAAAGAAGTGTGGATGGACAACTATAGCAAGAAATTGCATAAACCAATACAATGAGACCGAGCACACGGTAACAAAATTTAGTCCGAAATATTTATTAAATGGTGAAGATACATCAGCACTACCAAATGAACTAAAAAAGAATAGAGATTATAATCAGCTGGAAAACGATAGAAAAACTGCATTTAAAAACAGTATAAAGTATCATGAATATAATAAGAAATTATATGACAAAAATAGAAAAGAACACGAATTTATGTTAGGAGATTTAGTATACATTGAAAATGGTAACCGAATGAACCGAAAAAAATTGGATATGCTGAGAATCGGGCCTTACAAGATTTTAAAGAAGATATCAGACTCAATGTATGAAGTTAATACAAGACACAAAAGGTTAGAATCAAATTTATTCCATATTTCAAAATTAACTCCATCTCCTTAACTCAAAAGTGGTAACTACTAACTAGGAGAGGCCACGGCCTTCGGATCACGGATCTTAACCAAACTCTGGGATATGTTTTGAAATATAAAAATATGAAGAAATCCAAATTTTTAGACCCTAACGCTGCGATTTATAAAAGTTATAGGCCACTAAAGCAAATTGTGAAGAAAAAGTACTTTCACTTTGATCGCTTATAACTCGGAAACAAATAGAGATAGACACTTAAATTATAAACCATAAGAAAGTTGAGATCAAAGAGACACGATTTAAAAAAAGTAAGCTCAAATCGGTCAATTTGCTTCAAAGTTATGGAGAAAATAAGAAAATGTAGAAGTTTTAGCCAAAATTTACAAGTAAAAATTCATTGATTTGTTTGGCTAAAATTTCTATATAGTACTTTTTCTTCACAATTTGCTTTAGTGGCCTATAACTTTGATAAATCGCAGCGTTAGGGTCTAAAAATTTGGATTTCTTTATATTTTTATATTACAAAACATATCCCAGAGTTTGGTTAAGATCCGTGATCCGAAGGCCGTGGGCTCTCCTAGTAAGTGCTATTACATAATATTCTATATTATTTTGTAATTATTATTAGTTATACCAAATTTTTGTACCAAAAATGTCTCCAGGAGGAGAGATGTAAGGAAAACATCCTTAGTCTATTTGAATTGCGCGCGTGTATGTCGGTAAATCAGATCTTTTAATATACCGACTGGTAAAATTTGCAGATAAAAATTAGCACGTGTCAATCAGTACGGTTAATAAAGATACACCGAAAACAATGAATAAAACTTTATAAAAGTAATCTAAAGACAACCTTGTGAATAATAACATTGAATGTTGTTTTTTTGTTATTTACAGGTAAATAAACATTATTTATTAAGTATGTAATTATATTTTGTATAAAATAATAAAGTTCTTTGTTATTTACAGAGAAACAATTCATGTATTATTCTAACCTATAACCTATGAACATTATTTATATATATATATATATATATATGGGTGGTTCTCTGTGACATCAAAGATAAAAAAAATAAATATAGCTATAACTGTGGGAATATGTTTTAGAGGTATCCAGTAGTTCTCCTGAATTTTTTCAGATTTTTTCTGGGCCATTATTTTAAGTTACAGAGAGTCAAAGTTGACATTTTAGCACTTTTTTGCATTATATGCCCATTTTCATGAATTTTTAGCTCCCAGGGGATGCATTTTTCACTAAAAACATAAGTATGACTTTTTTTGTAAAATTTTCCGAACTTTTCATTAAAAATACTTTTAAAGACATAAATGTATGCTGTCACACTCTTGTAAGCCATTTAAACCTTAAATAGTGAAAATCAGCAATTCTGCTCCGGACTCTGGTAACCTAATACTGTCTAAAAGATGTCTTTTTATAGTCAGAAACTGCCTAAAAATTTCCAGAGTGGGTCTAAATCATTAAGATCACTTATGGTCAAAATATCCGGGAAAAGTGCCCGAAATATTAATAGAAATATATATTTGTTGCCTTATAACGATGAATCTAGTAGCATGATCATTGCAAAAAAAATTTATGCACTTACCTTGGAATGGTAGAAAAGTATCTCCACTTGATTCAGTATCCATCTAATCCCCTGTAAGCTGCTAAAAATACAAATATTATTATAAAATTATAAAAAATTATTTTTTAAACATTTATAATGCTGGATTTTAGTTTTACATCCCTTACAAGAATTATAATACTAATCTGAAGGATTACTATAAATATATAAACATCATTATTACAATAACTGAATATACGTCTTTAATACAAAAGATATATAAATAAATCGGATATATAATTATAATGAATAATTTGATAACGTGACAGTGACAAATTTGTGAAATCTAAACAATGTATTGCTGAATAATAATAATAATAATGTTGATATTCTTATAGTAATCCTTCAGATTAGTATTATAATTCTTGTAAGGGATGTAAAACTAAAAATCCAGTATTATAAATGTTTAAAAAAAAATTTTTTATAATTTTATAATATATTAGTATATTAGCAGCTTACAGGGGATTAGATGGATACTGAAACAAGTGGAGATACTTTTCTACCAATCCAAGGTAAGTGCATAAATTTTTTTGCAATGATCATGCTACTAGATTCATCGTTATAAGGCAACAAATATACATTTCTATTAATATTTCGGGCACTTTTCCCGGATATTTGACCATAAGTGATCTTAATGATTTAGACCCACTCTGGAAATTTTTAAGCATTTTCTGACTATAAAAAGACATCTTTTAGACAGTATTAGGTTACCAGAATCCGGAGCAGAATTGCTGATTTTCACTATTTAAGGTTTAAATGGCTTACAAGAGTGTGACAGCATACATTTATGTCTTTAAAAGTATCTTTAATGAAAAGTTCGGAAAATTTTACAAAAAAGTCATACTTATGTTTTTAGTGAAAAATGCATCCCCTGGGAGCTAAAATTCATGAAATGGGCATATAATGCAAAAAAGTGCTAAAATGTCAACTTTGACTCTCTGTAACTTAAAATAATGGCCCAGAAAAAATCTGAAAAAATTCAGGAGAACTACTGGATACTTCTAAAACATATTCCCACAGTTATAGCAATATTTATTTTTTTCATCTTCGATGTCACAGAGTAAAATCATGGACCCAGAAAAAATCTGAAAAATTCAGGAGAACTACTGGATACTTCTAAAACATATTCCCACCGTTATAGCAATATTTATTTTTTTCATCTTCGATGTCACAGAGAACCACCCATATATATATATATATATATATATATATATATATTTCTGTAATTTCGTAACCAAGATCAATGGCTTTACGCAGCGCGTCAGCAACCCAAGTGCCGGAAAATTCCCGATCACGTTCATTTGTATGAGTACAATCATTTTGATTCATTTCTTCGCAACAAGATCGACAAAGAGTAAATAGTAGGCGACCGTGTATTCTGTAAGAAATTAAAACTTAGTAATATTTTATTTGATAACAGATTAAAATAAGAAAACATAAAGCTAATTACATTATGCCTCAGGTGGTCCAGAAAAGCTTTCAGAATAAAAGGTCCTCCAGATCATTTTCAGTAAATAAGGTGGAATGTAAATCTAATAGCATGTCTCGTATCCATCTTAGTTCCTGTGCTTTACGAATATCTATAATTCTTTGTACTTCGTTAAATAAAAATGGCGGTAGTAAATGAACGTTCTCAAAGCTTCTCCGAATTACTTTAAAAATTATTATTATACAGATTGTGTAAATATGAGAAACCGAATTTTTTATTTAAAAAATACTTACTTTCGTTGATTTGCATATCGTGTGCGCTACGTTGATCGAAAGTGAAGGTGGTTACCCTATTATGTTCTCTCGTCTGAAATACCATTTCTCTGTACGGTGGTACCCTACGAATAAAATTGTGTACCATTTCCCTTCTTTCAGTCGGGTGTACGCACACGTTGATTCACAAGTGTATGCAACTGTTCCCTGGAATTTTCGTATAACATCAAAAATTATTCGTGATTTCTTCTTAGTGGGTACCTCTGCATCCAAATCAGATGTTTCTTCCGATGAAGATGAATCATTCAACGCAACCCTGAATTGATTTTCGTTAAATGCTTACTCCACCTGAGCAGAAGGTTCATCATCCGAATCATAGGAACAGTCACTTTCACGCAATAAGTTTTCTGGAGCTAAAAATAATACAATCGTTATTTACTATATATATATATATATATATATATATATATATATATATATATATATATATATATATGGGTGGTTCTCTGTGACATCGAAGATGAAAAAAATAAATATTGCTATAACTGTGGGAATATGTTTTAGAGGTATCCAGTAGTTCTCCTGAATTTTTTCAAATTTTTTCTGGGCCATTATTTTAAGTTACAGAGAGTCAAAGTTGACATTTTAGCACTTTTTTGCATTATATGCCCATTTTCATGAATATTTAGCTCCCAGGGGATGCTTTTTTCACTAAAAACATAAGTATGACTTTTTTTGTAAAATTTTCCGAACATTTCATTAAAAATACTTTGAAAGACATAAATGTATGCTGTCACACTTTTGTAAGCCATTTAAACCTTAAATAGTGAAAATCAGCAATTCTGCTCCGGACTCTGGTAACCTAATACTGTCTAAAAGATGTCTTTTTATAGTCAGAAACTGCCTAAAAATTTCCAGAGTGGGACTAAATCATTAAGATCACTTATGGTCAAAATATCCGGGAAAAGTGCCCGAAATATTAATAGAAATGTATATTTGTTGCCTTATAACGATGAATCTATTAGCATGATCATTGCAAAAAAATTTATGCACTTACCTTGGAATAGTAGAAAAGTATCTCCACTTGTTTCAGTATCCATCTAATCCCCTGTAAACTGCTAAAAATACAAATATTATAAAATTATAAAAAATTATTTTTTATACATTTATAATGCTGGATTTTTAGTTTTACATCCCTTACAAGAATTATAATACTAATCTGAAGGATTACTATAAAAGTATCAACATTATTATTATTATTATTCATCAATACATTGTTTAGATTTCACAAACTTGTCACTGTCACGTTATCATATTATTCATTATAATTATATATCCGATTTATTTATATATCTTTTGTATTAAATACGTATATTCAGTTATTGTAATAATGATGTTTATATATTTATAGTAATCCTTCAGATTAGTATTATAATTCTTGTAAGGATGTAAAACTAAAAATTCAGCATTATAAATGTTTAAAAATTAACTTTTTACATTTGTATAATAATATTTGTATTTTTAGCAGCTCACAGGGGATTATATGTATACTGAAACAAGTGAAGATACTTTTCTACCACTCCAAGGTAAGTACACAAATTTTTTTGCAATGATCATGCTAATAGATTCATCGTTATAAGGCAACAAATATACATTTCTATTAATATTTCGGGCACTTTTCCCGGATATTTTGACCATAAGTGATCTTAATGATTTAGACCCACTCTGGAAATTTTTAGGCAGTTTCTGACTATAAAAAGACATCTTTTAGACAGTATTAGGTTACCAGAGTCCGGAGCAGAATTGCTGATTTTCACTATTTAAGGTTTAAATGGCTTACAAGAGTGTGACAGCATACATTTATGTCTTTAAAAGTATTTTTAATGAAAAGTTCGGAAAATTTTACAAAAAAAGTCATACTTATGTTTTGAGTGAAAAATGCATCCCCTGTGAGCTAAATATTCATGAAAATGGGCATATAATGCAAAAAAGTGCTAAAATGTCAACTTTGACTCTCTGTAACTTAAAATAATGGCCCAGGAAAATCTGAAAAAATTCAGGAGAACTACTGGATACCTCTAAAACATATTCCCACAGTTATAGCAATATTTATTTTTTTCGTCTTCGATGTCACAGATAACCACCCATATATATATATATATATATATATATATATGAATTTAATCATTTAGAATATTTATTTTTACATAATAATCGTCATATGTACTAAGTAAAATGATATAGATTTAAAAATCACCTAGATACGATAATTACAACTCTTTTTATTATTAACAATTTAAAACTAACCAAGATAGAAAAGTGATTTTTGAACTCCATATTATTAAAACAAAATAAAAATTAAAATTCTCACATAAACTCGTGAACTTATCTTCTTTTTTAGATGCAATTCGTCATCTACAATTTTTAAAATTTCTAAATTACACTAATTCTTCAATTTTCACACTATCATTGTATTATGCACTAAGTAAATAATATACAGTTCAAAAATCACCTCGATACGATAATTAGAACTTTTTTTATTATTAACAATTTATAACTTTTAAACTAACAAAGATAGAGAACCTATTTTTGAACTACATATTATTTAGACAAAATAAAATCGACTCGTAAAATAAAAATCAACTTATCTTCAAAATTAATACAAAAGAAAAATCGAAATTCGGTTATAAAGATCAGGTTACAGCAGCTCTCGAGTCGACTCATATAAACTCGTAAACTTATCTTCTTTTTACGAGCAGCTCGTCATCTACAATTTTTAAAATTTCTAAATTAAACTAATTTTTGAATTTTGACACTACTATTGTATTATGCACTAAGTATAAATAATATACAGTTAAAAAATCACCTCGATACGATAATTAGATCTCTTTTTATAATTAATAATTTACAACTTTTAAACTAACAAAGATAGAGAAGTGATTTTTGAACTACATATTATTTAGACAAAATAAAATCGATTCGTAAAATAAAAATCAACTTTTCTTCAAAATTAACACAAAAGAAAAATCGAAAAAAAATCGAAATTCGGTTATGAAGATCAGGTTGCAGCAGCTCGAGTCAACTCATATAAACTCGTAAACTTATCTTCTTTTTACGAGCAATTCGTCATCTACAATTTTTGCAATTTCTAAAATAAACTAATTATTCAATTTTGACACTACCATTGTTTTATGCATTAAGTAAATAATATACAGTTAAAAAATCACCTCGATACGATAATTAGAACTACTTTTATTATTAACAATTTATAACTTTTAAACTAATAAAGATAGAGAAGTGATGTTTGACCTACATATTATTTAGACAAAATAAAATCGATTCGTAAAATTAAAAATCAACTTCTCTTCAAAATTAACACAAAAGAAAAATCGAAATTCGGTTATGAAGATAGCAGCTCGAGTCGACTCATATAATCTCGTAAACTTATTCTTCTTTCTACGAGCAATTCGTCATCTACAATTTTTGCAATTTCTAAATTAAACTAATTTTCAATTTTGACACTACCATTGTTTTATGCATTAAGTAAATAATATACAGTTAAAAAATCACCTCGATACGATAACTAGAACTCTTTTTATTATTTACAATTTATAACTTTTATACTAATAAAGATAGAGAAGTGATTTTTGAACTACATATTATTTAGACAAAATAAAATCGATTCGTAAAATAAAAATCAACTTTTTTTCATAATTAACAAAACAAAAATTGAAATTGAAATTTATAATATAAATTTATTTTTAATATTTTCAGTGTTTTGCTGAGTTTATTTGTTCATTTCGACAAAGTATAATTTTGTAACGTGGTCCTCACTTTCGTGGCCCGTAAACCACGCTACTCGGTTCCACTTTATTTAATATATATATATGTTACCTTTAAATCCGGTAAGACCGTATTTAATATTTTTACTGGGCGCCAGGTCTTACCAATACAAATAACTTCCCGGTACGACTCCTCAGGACGTGGCTCCAACGCCAATACGGAGGTGGCGAAACCAACGACGAATATTATCTCCTTCGGAACACGTGGCGGTAAATTGTCGAGGTGTAGGTCGATAAATTAACAAACTCAATAATTTTAATTAGATCAAAGCGATAATTATTTCGATTTATTTATACACTCAAATTCCGATCACTACGGGTGATCACCGTTACAATTTTTGAACAACGAGAAAAAAGATTGTATTTTAATGAATTTCCGCGAGCTAACCCGATCTTCCGATCACCGATAATCTATTATATAAAAAAAAGAACGCAGGAGGTCTATACGCGACGCGCAAGAAATCCCCGGCGATACACTCGATTTACTACTAAATTACTAGGTGGCCGTGCAGCCCACTTACCGCAACGAGAAAACGATCTTCTTCCAAAAATAAACGGCTTAACTACTATCACTACTACTTCTCTCTAAACTTCTACAAAAAAACTACTATTGGACCTATCGAAAATTACTCGGTGTGCTCGGGGTGACTATCCGGCTACGAATGACGATCGGGACTCGTAGCATCCCGCTCGTCCTCGTAGTTCGTTAAAACGCGGCGCTGATTGTCTTCTTCTTCCTTATTTTTCAACCAATAGTATCCTCCAGGTTAATTAGATGGTTGACTATTACCGCCGTCCGCGCCATCTATTCCCGTAACAATCTTCTTTTCCTCAGTGACGGAATAACGAAATAACCCGTATTCCGTTGAGGAACTGACTTGCGCCTCCACCAATGCAATAGGTGTGTCTTCTTTGTCTCTCGTACACACACGCTGTAGATGGCTACTTCCCGCTCATTCCGTCGTGCCGCGGCGTGCATGTGCGAGAGCAGCGAGCGCCGCCCCCCCTCTCTGCCGCGCTGACCCTAGTACACGAGCAGCTCCGTTGCACGCGAGTCGGGCGTCGTTTGTTTACACGACGGCGAACGGGTTTTTATTTCGTGTTTGTGAAGAGTGCACCAGTTCCTGAGTCGTCATCTCCGTGGCTGCCTTCGTTCTCCATCACCAGGTCGTCGGGAGATGGTACTGGATCTACATGGGAACATGGTTGGACGTCGGTGGCGGTATGGTTGTATCATTCCTTCTTTGTTATTAAACTCCTTCCTTTCTCCAATCCTCCGATTTCCTCAACAAATCAAATAAAAACCCTATTAATTCCTTCCCTTTACGTACTAAAATATCGGTGACGAGAATGGCTCGGGCCAGGATTCGTAGCCGGTGTTTACTTTCTTCCTAACCTCTATCCCCATATCCTATATATAATATCCTATACTCATACATAACTTCCTTATTACAACAACACTTTATCCCTCTATAAATCCTACTATCCTAACCTTCTATATATATTCTAGATTTACTTATTATCAACCTCTCAGGTACCCAACGCTACCAAGGAGCGGACCCAGGATCCAAAGGTACACCCAGGACTCATCGCCTCAAGGGGAAATGGACTCACGATGGGCAGTACCCAGGACTCATCGCCTCCAAGGACAGGACTCACATGGATAGCAGCGTTGGATCACCCAGGACTCGTCGTCTCAAAAGGTATGATATTGTATAAAAATGTTATTTCACTTATATCTATCTCCTCTACGCTAACCTTATATCTATCTATATACACTAATAACTCTTTTTCTTGTTTCAGATACGTCCCCTCGACAGGGCTTCCCTCCATATATAAATTATAAAATAATAATGGTGTGAGGTTTACCTCACAATACCCTCCTCCTAAGTCGGGACACACTCCTGAAAGGAGAGTGGACTGCACTTACTAACGCTTGGCCAAAGCGATACTCGTCACCGAACACGCATAACCCATAACCATAATATCCTCACATACAACATTCCAACAGATTATAATTCATACGTCTGCCCATAAGAAAGAAAATATATCATCATAATAAATTTTTGTAAACATAAAATAAAATTTAATTAAATGATTAAAAAAAAAAATAATAATATACGCTTGGTTTACCTTCCAATACTTACTACCAATTGTTCTTTCAGTTATCATCATCTCTGATCTTCCTTCAAAAGAAAAGATTTTCCACCAATCTAGTTTGATTCTGAATCAATATCCGTTTCTACCAACTATACTTCTACCATTACTACCATCTCGTTTGACTGCTCCTCGTTACCCTTTTCTACTATATATACGTCGACTATTACTACCATCTCGTTTGACTGCTCATCGACATCTTTTTCTACTATACATATACTACCATTCTGATCATCATCTGCTACCTGAAAATAAGGTGTTCTACTAATCTATTAATTTTTTCTCTCTCTCCTTTTTTTTTTCAGTTTTACAGGTTCCTACTAATGTCTTTCATAGATGCATTTCAGGTTAATTAGCTGGTTGACTATGACCGCCGTCCGCGCCACTTATTCCCGTAACAATCTTCTTTTCCTCAGTGACGGAATAACGAAATAACCCGTATTCCGTTGAGGAACTGACTTGCGCCTCCACCAATGCAATAGGTGTGTCTTCTTTGTCTCTCGTACACACACGCTGTAGATGGCTACTTCCCGCTCATTCCGTCGTGCCGCGGCGTGCATGTGCGAGAGCAGCGAGCGCCGCCCCCCCTCTCTGCCGCGCTGACCCTAGTACACGAGCAGCTCCGTTGCACGCGAGTCGGGCGTCGTTTGTTTACACGACGGGAAGGGTTTTTATTTCGTGTTTGTGAAGAGTGCACCAGTTCCTGAGTCGTCATCTCCGTGGCTGCCTTCGTTCTCCATCACCAGGTCGTCGGGAGATGGTACTGGATCTACATGGGAACATGGTTGGACGTCGGTGGCGGTATGGTTGTATCATTCCTCTTTGTTATTAAACTCCTTCCTTTCTCCAATCCTCCGATTTCCTCAACAAATCAAATAAAACCCTATTAATTCCTTCCCTTTACGTACTAAAATATCGGTGACGAGAATGGCTCGGGCCAGGATTCGTAGCGGTGTTTACTTTCTTCCTAACCTCTATCCCCATATCCTATATATAATATCCTATACTCATACATAACTTCCTTATTACAACAACACTTTATCCCTCTATAAATCCTACTATCCTAACCTTCTATATATATTCTAGATTTACTTATTATCAACCTCTCAGGTACCCAACGCTACCAAGGAGCGGACCCAGGATCCAAAGGTACACCCAGGACTCATCGCCTCAAGGGGAAATGGACTCACGATGGGCAGTACCCAGGACTCATCGCCTCCAAGGACAGGACTCACATGGATAGCAGCGTTGGATCACCCAGGACTCGTCGTCTCAAAAGGTATGATATTGTATAAAAATGTTATTTCACTTATATCTATCTCCTCTACGCTAACCTTATATCTATCTATATACACTAATAACTCTTTTTCTTGTTTCAGATACGTCCCCTCGACAGGGCTTCCCTCCATATATAAATTATAAAATAATAATGGTGTGAGGTTTACCTCACAATACCCTCCTCCTAAGTCGGGACACACTCCTGAAAGGAGAGTGGACTGCACTTACTAACGCTTGGCCAAAGCGATACTCGTCACCGAACACGCATAACCCATAACCATAATATCCTCACATACAACATTCCAACAGATTATAATTCATACGTCTGCCCATAAGAAAGAAAATATATCATCATAATAAATTTTTGTAAACATAAAATAAAATTTAATTAAATGATTAAAAAAAAAAATAATAATATACGCTTGGTTTACCTTCCAATACTTACTACCAATTGTTCTTTTCAGTTATCATCATCTCTGATCTTCCTTCAAAAGAAAAAGATTTTCCACCAATCTAGTTTGATTCTGAATCAATATCCGTTTCTACCAACTATACTTCTACCATTACTACCATCTCGTTTGACTGCTCCTCGTTACCCTTTTCTACTATATATACGTCGACTATTACTACCATCTCGTTTGACTGCTCATCGACATCTTTTTCTACTATACATATACTACCATTCTGATCATCATCTGCTACCTGAAAATAAGGTGTTCTACTAATCTATTAATTTTTTCTCTCTCTCCTTTTTTTTTCTTTTACAGGTTCCTACTAATGTCTTTCTTCCATAGATGCATCTTTCTTCTACTAAATCCGCTCGTGTCTGCTGCGTTACTGCGACCTCCGAATCCTTCTTTCGTCCTTAATTTTCCCCACTTCAATTAATTTTTACCCCCGCTCAATGCGAGGTGTTTCCTCTTCTTCTCCGTGGCCCCCTTTACTTCCCTCCCGGGAATAGCACCTGGAAGACCGCCTCCCTACTCCCGGAGGGGATGTTGCGGAGGGTCTCCAGTAGCCTGAGGGCCTCTTCCGGGGTCATCCTCGGCTTAGGCGCCGCTTCCGGAGGTGCCGCAGAGGCGGCGATTGATGGACGCCTTAGTGGGACCGTCAACGAGGGGGTGATTCGGGGTCTCCGAAGAGGTGTTGGCTCCGGTGGTGTGGGTTGGGCTGGTTCCGGCTTGGCGGGCGCCTTCGATGATGCGCACGGTCCCGAGTTCAACCTCCTTAGGTATTCGAGGTGCGCCTTACTACACCTCGGGCAAGTGCGCATCGTTACGTCCCTCCGGCCGCAGTTGTAGCAAATCATATGCTTCTTGGGTTTGGGGCAGGATGGGTGGAAATGCCCCTTTTCCCAGCATATGAAGCACGACTTGACCGGAGGGTCAACCTTTGGGTCGATGGGCACCGGTCCCAGACCTCCGAACCTCACCCCTGTCAATGGTGAAGGGGTGGGGATGGATTTCAGGAGGTTAACCTTTGGGCCCGAATCCCACCTGGAAGCCTTCCTCGGCCTATGCTCCCCTCGTGTGGGGGATGGAGGTCGAGGTGGCGACTTCCGGGATCCCTCGCTGCTCGTGCTGGGGCGAGATAGGCGGATCCGCTCTCTCTCCTCCTCTATATCTCTCGCCCAACGGGCCTCTTCTTCTTTCTTCTTCTTCTCCTCTTCCATTCTCTTCTCCTCTAACATCCTCTGTTTCCGCTCTTCTTCTTCTCTCTTCCTTATTACTGCTAGCCTATACTCTTTCTTTTCTTTCTCCCGCCTCTTCTCTTCCATCAATTTTCTTTCTTCTTCTTTCCTCCTCATGTCTACTACCCTCCTTTCTTCCTTTTCCTTCTCTTCTAGGAGCCTTTCCTTTTCTCTTCTATATTTTTCTTCTCTCTCCTGGTCTTCTCGAGCCCGCTTTTCTTCCTCCAATCTTCGTCTTCGTCCTTCTTCTACAATTCTTACCCTCCTACGTTCTTCTTCTGCCTTCTTTAATTTATTTTCTTCTTCGTCTCTTTCCCTTCTACGTCTCTCTTTTTCTTCCATCTCTTTCATTATTTTCTTTCTTTCTTCTCCTTCTTTTGCTCTTCTACGCTTCTCTCTTTCCTCTTTCTCTTTCCTTACCTTCTCCCTTTCTTCCTTCTCCTTCTCTAAGCGGGCGCGTTCCTTTTCCTTCTTCCGCTGCTCCTCACGACGGATACGTTCGTCCTCCGCCTCCTGTCGTCGTCTCTGTTCCACGTAGAACGGATCGGCAGGAGGTTCTGGAGGCGATAAGGAGCGTGGAGGGCTCAGTCCCCCAAAATAGTCCTCCATCGTGAGGTGTCTACGCGGGTTATATTTCCTGGCACGACGACGGGCTGCACGGCTCATGGGTGGGTTTTCCGGAGGTAGGGGAATGTACATCGGGATCGGCCTTGGTTGGGGGACCGTTGGGTTGCTCCGTGGTAGCCTCGCCGTCCCGTCCTCCATCACCACATCGTCGTCTTCGCCGTTGAGAGCCGTTTCCGGCTCTTCGCCCCCCTCTCCAGGAGGGACGACCCCGGCGGACATGTCCTCCCGGAACATGTCGGCCAACCGGTCGGCCCAACCAGAAGAGATTGTCGGGAATACCTCTGATACCAATGCATCTACTTTATGTCGCTGAGGATTTGTGACTTCAGATATGCCATTACATTCTGCAAAAATTACTGGATCTTCCGCTGTATCTTCATCTCCATACGTTTTATGCCAGGGACCTTCGTGAACATGCCACAGACCAAGTTTGTGTCTTTCGTCCACATCCCATTTTACGTAAAAGTCTTTCCCCAGCACGATATCGTGTTCGAATATTTGCTGGGCTTTGAGTTCTAACGTATCTACATGTCCGTCTACTTCTAAATTTAACTTCAATGTCCCTAAAGATTTACTTATTCCGCCATGGGCATTTTTGACATAGGAATTTGAAGGTAACAGTTTATCCTTGAATTTTTCAATTACTTTCGGTCCTGCTACTGAAATCATGGCTCCTGAGTCAAGTAATCCTCTAAACGTATGTCCTGCAATGTTTAATCTATTTTCCAGACTGGCTTCCGCTACATTTTTTTCTTTTTCCATTACTTCGATTTCTTCTTTTACTATCTTTTCTTTATTTTTATTAAGGTTAACATCTACCATGTTTTCGTTATTACTTATTTTACTACCACTGCTTTTATCCTTTTCGTCTATTACTTCTGTATTTTTATTTCTACTATTTTCCTCCGTGCTATTTCCACTATTTTCATCATTATTACCTCTAATATTTTTACTACCATTATTTTTATCTTTATCTCTACTCTCGTCTTCGATTTTTCGCCATTCCGTCCAGTCTAACTCAATTTCTCTCTTAGCGTTTTGGGATTTAATGACAGATTGTTTTGAGGTGTCCCGTATTGTCAATATATCTATAGAGTCTGCAGTATTCTTCAGTAATATACCGGCCTTATCTATAGTATAAAGTTTTTGGGTATCCTCGTTACTATATATCTGTTCATGTAGATCCTCCATTGCTGAGAGTAGTATTGGTTTGGTACTGGAATCGGCTTTTTGTTCTTCCTCAAAAATTTCTACTACTTCTTTATTTGGGGTAAACGATTTCAGGGTGATACTCTTATTACACCCGGCAACGTTTCCCTTATTTAATTCTGACATCGAATTTGTAATTCTTTCCGTACTAACTTCTTTTGATGCTTTTGGTAGTTTCATTTGCTCTTCCATTGTTTTTCTTAATACTTCGTTCATCCTGTCTGTCCAGTTAATTTTCTCTTTTTTCTGTGGTTTTTGATTTAATTTTTCTTGTAATTCTTCAAAAAATGATTTTTTGTGTTGTCTCTTTTCTTCTTTTACTGCCTGTTGCCGAATTGTTGGGACCCTTGGGGAAGCTGCTGTGAGGTGATCGGTCCCTGTTGTACCCCAGCATTGGCGTTTCCCCAATTGTTTCTTAATTGGGCGCAATTTGGACAGTTAGAAAAGGTATACCCTGCCTGTCCACAAACCTGGCAAGCGAAGATTTGTTGAGTCATACGGTTCGGACACATGTTAGCTCTGTGTCCTGATTGTTTGCACACGAAACATACGGTTGATGGACATTCCGATGCACGATGACCCACTTGATTGCAGTGGAAGCAAGCGCCGACGAAGGTGTCTTGAAGCGTATTGTTTCGTTGTGTTGCCTGAGTCATTAATCTTGGTCTCGCCCCCAAGTTCTGTGGTGCGGCTACTTGATTGGTATTTCTCCATGTTCCACTTTGGTTATAATTCCTATTCTGATTATCGTTATTCCTATATGCGTTCGTACCAGTATTATTATACCTAGGATTTCTACTATTTGTAAAATTATTACCACTATTAGGATTACCTGTATTATTATAACTGCCGATTCTGGGATTGTTCCCATTATTATAATTACTGCTATTCACGAAATTTTGTCGTGACCCATTATTGGACCACCTCGTCCAGTTTTGAGGTGGTTGTCCAGCGTTTGGAGTCTGTACAAAATTTGAGGCTTGTTGGGGTGTTGCAACTGCTGCTACCGTTCGGTTTTGTTGTCCAACTGGTAGTTCGATGGTTGCGTGTATTGATGAATCGATCTTCTTTTTGTCCTCTCTTTTTCTTTCCTTTTTACCGCCTTTTTGTTTCGACGATGACTCCTTTTGAATGGGACACGTTTCGTAATTTACTCCGGTATAATTTTCTTCCAGTGACGACACTTTATTCAATTTAACGTATTCCGGGGCGACCGCTTCCGGGATCTTCGAGTTTTCGGGAGTTGGAGGTGGTTTGAACCTTTTATCTAGTTCTAACAAATCCTCATATCGTCTCCCATACTTCTCCAGGTCTGTATACGTTTTAATTTTTTTTTCGGACATATAGCGACGATATTCAGGACGTAGATTCCGCCGGGCCACGTCAATTTGCCTTTTCATTGAAGGTGACGTTTTCAAGTAGGAGAATATATGTTTTATGCATCCAACGTAATTTGTGATACTCTCGTTCTTTCCTTGGGTTCGCTTCCATGCTTCATCCCATACGTCGCTTTCGGATATTTTTTTCGTGAATTGGGCTTTAGATGCTTTTAAAAAGTCTTCCCATTTTTTATGTTTCAGTTCATCCTGTATGTTACCGTACCATCTACTAGCGCGTTTGGTGAAAATGCATGGGAGGCCTCTAAAGAATTGGCGATCTGACATTAATACATTCTTTCTAAAATTGGATAACCTAGTTAAAAACTCGTTTGGGTTATCTTTTTCTTCTCCTGTAAATGACAGGTTCCATGATTTAAATAATCGTAGTATTTTTTCATTCTCGGCTAAATTGAACTTTTTCGATTTATTATGACGGGTCTTCCGGTAATCCTTGTCAGAATCTGTGTCGCTTGTACTGTCTGTGTCGTCTTCACTTCGGCTGTCACTATCGTCTTCACTTTCACTATCACTACTGTCGTCAGATGATTCTTCGCTACTGTCGTCATTTCTTCTTTTTTTCTTTTTATCCTTCCTTTTCTTATTACTTTCTCTGGTTTTTTCGTGTTTTTTACTTTTGGTACCTTTCTTTTGTTTCTTTTTGTTGTGCTTCTCGCTTTCGATTCCTCCTACGTATATATCGTTCTCTTCATTTTCTTTTTCTAGTATTCTACCTGTAGGTGCTGGTTTCCTAGTTGGAGGAACAGGTGTTGTATACGTTCTTTGTTCGGTTTCATTTGCATTATCGGGGATTGCGTTATCTACCCTTTGCACCGGTTGTGAACGTTCCTGTTGTGACGGTGTGCTAGTTTTATGGCTTAATTTTGTCATGTCCTCCAATATATCTAGGAATTGGTGCAGTCTTTTTCCGGCGGATGGGATAGGTTCGACTAGTCTATTATTACTTGTAGTCGTTTTTTGTGTTCTATCTTCTCTGTCAGTATATTCTATATTAGTAACGTAGTTTTCCCTATTTTCATTATTACTTCCATTGCTCCTGTTATATTCGAGTTCTCTATTATTTTCCAATTCTAAGTCACCATCTGAGTTAACAGAAGACGCTTCTGCGTTATCTTGTGTGATTATTTCTATTTGTGGGTATAAACTGTGAGTTCTTTCGTGTAACGGTGCATATGGTGTGCTTTGGGTACTTCTATGTTCTTCTTCTCGTCTATCATTAGCTCTATCTTGTGATATATTCTGTAGGCATGGTTGAGAGGAATCCGGACTTACTCTTTGTATGTTATGTTGTTCCAAATTATTTTGTCTCAGACTTTCATTTATCAACCGTTGGACTTCATTCGGTATCACCAATCGCTGGTTTGAACTTGATAATAATATTCGTTGTGACGCTGATGTGGATTGTATCATTCCTCTCTGTACTGCTACCATTTTTAGTGTTGCATTCCCCACGATTGTTGAGGCCATCGATACCGTTGGTGTTGTGCAAGTGGTTGTAGAGGTCGCAATGATTTCTTCCATTGTCACTGGAATTATCGTTCGATCCCAGTTTTGGTGTTTCGATGTTCCGCTTGTCGATGGTTCGTTATTTATTGTGTCTGATTTTCCGGCTTCTTTGTCGATATTCTCTTTCCTTTTTTCATCTTCCAATTGTAAAGCCAGCAGTTCCTCTGAACCATCCGATTCGAAACCTAATGTTGTTACTGGGGCCTCTAGCCCTCGTTCTTCAACTTCTGGATCCCAAGGGACTGTCGCGTCCGTTTGTCTGAGTCCGGCTCCGAATAAGCGACTGACTAACGTTCTTTTCTTTCCTCTAGTTCGTAGACCAAGCGAGTCAAGTAGAACTATTAAATTGTGTGGATCGTTCTTGCCAATTCGCTCGAATGCTTCTAGGGCCTCTGGATCTTTTAATATTTCTCTCAACCATAAATTAACTCTTCTACTATAAGCTGTCATATCTGCTATTTATTTCTACTACTACAAGTGTTCTAATTAATTACTCAATAGAGAAGGCGTACGTATAATTAAGAGGATTCTTCAAACACTTATTTGGTTTTGTATATAAGGAAAAATCGAAATAAGCGAGGGTGCACGTTATTAGTATTCCAAAACTGTGATTGGGTGATACGACGATGTGATATATATAACTAATTATAACTATAGCTTCTTAAATGTAAGGTTTACCACCAATATCTGTAATAAAATTTTACTACTAGTATTTCTAGAAAGGAGAGCTTTTCTACCAGTTTTCTTTTTCAAGGGAGAATTTCTACTAATTTTATCTCGGGGAGCTTCTTTTTTCGTTATTTTTATCGAGGGGAAGTAGTTAACAGTTATAAAAAATCGCTTTCTCAATTTCAAAAATGAATAAAAAAATAAAATTATAAAAGAAAGAAAATCAGTTGGAAGTTTTCCAATTTCTTCTGTGATGTTCTCGATGGGAAAAAAAAGTTTTTTAAAAAAAATTCAGTACTCTGCAACAGGACAAAAGAAAAGAAATTATTATTTTACTTGAATTTAATAAGTAAATGAAAATATTATGTCGCTGTATATTTGTACAAACGAAATTTATCTTATTTAAATTAATTTTCTACCCGTGAACCACTACTTAATTAGTAAAAATAAAATATTAAATATAAAGCGATAAATTCTTATAATTGATTTCTGGGAAGGGAAATTAATTTTACTACCAAATCTGCTAAAAATATAATCTATTATTAACTGTAAATAAAGTTTACTACCAGTACTGAAGAAAATAAAATTTTCTACAAGTTGAAAATAAGAATTATTACCAGCAACACTGAAAACAAAGTATTCCACCAGCTGAAACTAAGGTTTACTACCAGTAATGCTGAAAATAAAATTTTCCTCTAGCTGAAAATAAGGTTTATTTCCAATAAATATATGTTTATGCAGTACAAGAAATAATACAATATTATATTTATGTATATGAAATATTATGTAATATATCAATATTGGACAAGTATTGGACAGATATTGGAGGTAAACGTAATTTATATAAAATAGAAAAAAAAATTAATTTCAAATTACTAATAACTTCAAAAAAATAATTATGGGCAGATTCACAAATAAAATATAAAATTAGTAATATACATTCACTCAGCACACGGGGGATTTCTTGTAAACGTAACGTAACGAGAAAATACGAAGGAAAACGAAATTGCGTCGTGGTAATTACCCGAACACGTTGGGCGCCATTTTGTAACGTGGTCCTCACTTTCGTGGCCCGTAAACCACGCTACTCGGTTCCACTTTATTTAATATATATATATGTTACCTTTAAATCCGGTAAGACCGTATTTAATATTTTTACTGGGCGCCAGGTCTTACCAATACAAATAACTTCCCGGTACGACTCCTCAGGACGTGGCTCCAACGCCAATACGGAGGTGGCGAAACCAACGACGAATATTATCTCCTTCGGAACACGTGGCGGTAAATTGTCGAGGTGTAGGTCGATAAATTAACAAACTCAATAATTTTAATTAGATCAAAGCGATAATTATTTCGATTTATTTATACACTCAAATTCCGATCACTACGGGTGATCACCGTTACAATTTTTGAACAACGAGAAAAAAGATTGTATTTTAATGAATTTCCGCGAGCTAACCCGATCTTCCGATCACCGATAATCTATTATATAAAAAAAAGAACGCAGGAGGTCTATACGCGACGCGCAAGAAATCCCCGGCGATACACTCGATTTACTACTAAATTACTAGGTGGCCGTGCAGCCCACTTACCGCAACGAGAAAACGATCTTCTTCCAAAAATAAACGGCTTAACTACTATCACTACTACTTCTCTCTAAACTTCTACAAAAAAACTACTATTGGACCTATCGAAAATTACTCGGTGTGCTCGGGGTGACTATCCGGCTACGAATGACGATCGGGACTCGTAGCATCCCGCTCGTCCTCGTAGTTCGTTAAAACGCGGCGCTGATTGTCTTCTTCTTCCTTATTTTTCAACCAATAGTATCCTCCAGGTTAATTAGATGGTTGACTATTACCGCCGTCCGCGCCATCTATTCCCGTAACAATCTTCTTTTCCCCAGTGACGGAATAACGAAATAACCCGTATTCCGTTGAGGAACTGACTTGCGCCTCCACCAATGCAATAGGTGTGTCTTCTTTGTCTCTCGTACACACACGCTGTAGATGGCTACTTCCCGCTCATTCCGTCGTGCCGCGGCGTGCATGTGCGAGAGCAGCGAGCGCCGCCCCCCCTCTCTGCCGCGCTGACCCTAGTACACGAGCAGCTCCGTTGCACGCGAGTCGGGCGTCGTTTGTTTACACGACGGCGAACGGGTTTTTATTTCGTGTTTGTGAAGAGTGCACCAGTTCCTGAGTCGTCATCTCCGTGGCTGCCTTCGTTTTCCATCACCAGGTCGTCGGGAGATGGTACTGGATCTACATGGGAACATGGTTGGACGTCGGTGGCGGTATGGTTGTATCATTCCTTCTTTGTTATTAAACTCCTTCCTTTCTCCAATCCTCCGATTTCCTCAACAAATCAAATAAAAACCCTATTAATTCCTTCCCTTTACGTACTAAAATATCGGTGACGAGAATGGCTCGGGCCAGGATTCGTAGCCGGTGTTTACTTTCTTCCTAACCTCTATCCCCATATCCTATATATAATATCCTATACTCATACATAACTTCCTTATTACAACAACACTTTATCCCTCTATAAATCCTACTATCCTAACCTTCTATATATATTCTAGATTTACTTATTATCAACCTCTCAGGTACCCAACGCTACCAAGGAGCGGACCCAGGATCCAAAGGTACACCCAGGACTCATCGCCTCAAGGGGAAATGGACTCACGATGGGCAGTACCCAGGACTCATCGCCTCCAAGGACAGGACTCACATGGATAGCAGCGTTGGATCACCCAGGACTCGTCGTCTCAAAAGGTATGATATTGTATAAAAATGTTATTTCACTTATATCTATCTCCTCTACGCTAACCTTATATCTATCTATATACACTAATAACTCTTTTTCTTGTTTCAGATACGTCCCCTCGACAGGGCTTCCCTCCATATATAAATTATAAAATAATAATGGTGTGAGGTTTACCTCACAATTTTATAACAACTTCCTAATGTTGTTAGACAAAAAATTGTCTAAAAATTCGCACATTCCCAAAAATCTCATTAATTGTTTTTTATTAGTCGTTTCCAGAAAATTCACGATTTCGTTTAATTTAGATGCATTCGGTTCAATCCCGTGTCTAGATATTGGAAGTTCCAAAAATGTAATCTTGTTTGTTGATATCTAATAATAATATTAGTAAAAATTACTTCCAATTTAATCGCTTTTGTAACTCAAAAACAAATAAAGATAGGCACTCAAACTAAAAACCAGAAGAAAGTTGAGTTCAAGTAAATATATGATTTGAAAAAAAGAAGCTCAAATTGCTTAATTTGGAGCAAAGTTATGAAGAAAATAAACAATTGCAGAAATTTTAACCAAAATTTAATATGAAAAATTTATTGTTTCTTTTGGTCTAATAATCTTCAATTTCTTATTTTCTTCATAACTTTGCTCCAAATTAAGCAATTTGAGCTTCTTTTTTTCAAATCATATATACTTGAACTCAACTTTCTTCTGATTTTTGGTTTGAGTGCCTATCTTTATTTGTTTGCGAGTTATAAGCGATCAAATTGGAAGTAATTTTTACTAATATTATTATTAGATATCGAATAACTCCCGTAAAAATGGCCATTAGCAAGAGATAACTTGGATTTTTTCACATTTTTATATTATAAAAGTCATATCAAAGTTAGGATAAGATTCGTTTTCCGGAGGTCAAGTACTCCCCTTGTGAGAGGGATTTGCCAATAACCGTATGATAAATCGAATTTCGAAAATATTTAGATTCCGTGAAAACGTTGAACGAATTCGTTAATCAGCCGAGGGGTTTCATGATCATCTTCTACGTTTTCATTAAAATATCGAGCATCTAAACACACTCTTATATCGCCATTTTCTTTCAACTACTTTCATTGGATTACAATATGGACTGGCTGTTTTTTTTATAATATCCATTACCAAAATTTCAAAAATCGCTCGAGCGACTTTGTCTCTTTTCGAAAAGAGTACAAGATAATTATTTCGTACTATGAATCTATTTTTTATTAATTTTATTGTATGATTATATCCAATAGCGCAGCCAGGTTTATTTGAAAAAAGTATTTATTTTTCTCTAATATATTATAAAAAACTTCTTTTTATTGAGGACTTAATTCCATGCGATTTTGTTCGTTTCATTAATATTATTTATTCTCGCATGTTTTTCACTTTTTTCTATATGATTAACTTCATTGTTTTTATAACCATTTATTATATTTTTCTCTTATTGTAATATTTCATCATAATTATTTTTTAATACGCTTACATTTAAATTTTTTTGAGTACTTGTGTATTATCTTTATTTTGTTCTGACAATTTACTATTATTAAATAAGCTTTGTTCAAATATTATCAATTTCGTTCGTTTCGTTATTTCTTAAGCTTTGTTTTAAATTTAACATATAATTTCGTTGTTTAAGAGTATTAATAAAATGTATATAGTTTATATCATCTTTATTATATACAATCCGTCATGCTTAAATAGAATTCTCTTGGATCGGTTTAATTTGAATTGTGAAAAGTCCTGTTTTATAATTTAGTATCGCTTTATTTTCTACTAACCAAACGTGCCCTACAATTTCCGAACATAAAAAGGTACAACTAAAAATGGATAACTAAATTCTTTATGATTGCAACAAATTTCAATCATTATCTGTTTTTTTATACTAATTGATTTTTATTTGACAGCTGTAGATATATATATATATATATATATATATATATATATAGTGACATTGCATGTCAAATGATAAATTAATTTAACATTAAATTTTAATTTTAACTAAATACCCACTCGCACACACGTATATATATAATTCGCGTTATTAGTCATCAACGGTATCGGTACACTGGAGGCTTTTCGCGAGGCAGACTACACGTGTAGTCGCGAGGACGATGTCGGCCATGTTGTCGTCTGCGATGCGCGGCTCCCCACGCGCGCAGCAGACAACGCTTCCCATTTCCACATACACTGTCGTAGATGCGACCTCTCCAGGAAGATGACCCAGGTTCAGGCGAATTATTACTTGGGGGGAAAAGATGCTTTGTCTGTCGCTAACCGTGAATGAATGACAGAGATTAATATATACAGTAAAGATCATTAGTTTTCATAAGGCTTGTATATATAACTATAGGTAATCGAATCGCGACGTTTAGAAATAAGTAATGTCTTGATTTATTAGAAGGTTTTGATGTTGATTCTTGGTTATATAATTATTATTATCAATCATTAAAATTATTAATACGTAATGGTAATTTAATTAATGTTATTAATTAGTGAAAATTAAGAATATCATATCGATTATTGTAAATATAATTTTATAAGTAGTAGTTTATGAGTAGATAATTAAGAATTTGTACTTTAGCGCATTTTATTGGAAATCAGAGATATCGGCGAGTGGTGGTATGCTCGGACATTTCGCGCATGCGAACTATGGGTAGCATTACAACCCACGCTGCGCATGACGTTTAATACGTGCCTCCACGAGTAGAAAGTTCGAGTGGAGGGGATACTCTTTTTGTATCGAGACCACTGAGGTGGAGGCTACATGTTGAATATTAGGAGGCGTCTGGACACGGAGCACTGCTCTCCGTCAACACTCGGCTCGCCTCGTTCGCGCGCGCATGCATCCTGTACTGATATCGACACGAGGCCTACCGTGGAATCGATTTAGTTATTATTAGTTGGGAAGGTTAGTGTCCCCCTCACCTGTCAACTTTTGTTGACCAGTTATTACATTCCATTTTTACTATCTTAGCGTCTTATTCCTCGTTATCCGTTTTCCTAGTAGTGTGCTTATTCTTATTTAATAATATTTCCACAAGAACCTCTGTACGAGGCCTTAACAGTTGATGGAGCTACCCAGGATACGAGTTGCTGCTCCTGATATCTGACATCCGATGCTGCTCACTCACGATATCCAGCCATCAAAACACCTGCCCATCGAAGGAAAACCTGTTAGCGTCCCATTCAATTGCTTCCTGAGCTTCTGGAGGAGTACTGATGGTGTTCATCCTGGTTAACGAGGCCAATAATGCTGGATACCTTCTCGTTGAAATATCCTGGTTCTGGATTGTGGAAAACCGCGGAAGGGATAGGTTTGTTAGGATTTAGCTGGGGTAATTGTGGTGTTTAGAGCTGCTGAGCAGGTTTTAATAGGTGTGTATGTGTGTGCCTGCGCGGTATTCAGATAGGTAAGTTTAACAAGGAACAAAGGCTACGCTATTGACTGTTTAGTATTTTATTTTAGTTTTTGTGACAGGTTTCGGATCACCTTATATCAAAATTGATATCAAAACTATAGAGTGTATGACGATATTAATGTGAAATTATGCTATAATTTTGATAGGTTTGGACATAGTAGCAGTAAATGCAGAAACAATAAAGTATGCTTAAAGTGTGCCGATCAGCATAATTCAATAAACTTTAAATCTAATCAAGATTTACGCTGTGTGATCTGTCTATATAACAACAAAAAATACGGAAGTGAATATAATATTAACCATACAGCTAATGATAGTGAAAATTACCAGGTTTTAAAAAACAAAATAAAAAGACAAATAAACAACACTGAACATTCATTGCACCCAATAATACCGCGATACGTCAGTAAAATAGATATTGCCAATAATAGTATAGGAAAACCAGCAACGATTCAGAGTAGATCGGTATTATCGCTTCAGGCTGCTTCGTCAATTAACTCTAACTTTAAATAAATGGAGAGTAATGTAGAACTTGTAAACAATTTACAAAACGAATTTGTAAAAATGGAAACAATTGCTAAAATGTCAACGCTATCAATAAAATGTTCAAAAAGAATTTAGAAAATAATATGTATATAAATATTAGAAGCCTAAATGCTAACTTTAACAATCTTCAAATACAACTTGATAGCCTTGATAGCAAACTTCAAAAATGGAGGGATAGATAACATAGATGCAAAAACCATTAAGACACTTGCATGTTTCATAATAAAACCACTAGTACATATCATCAATGTATGTATAGAAACTACAATATGGATAAATGCACTAAAAACGCTGAAATTACACCTATATACAAAAGTAATGATCAAAATTTTGATCAAAATTATAGACCAATATCACTAATTTCTAACCTTGCGAAAAATTAAGGAAAAATTATCTACGATAGACTATATAACTTTATCGAGTCTTGTAATATCATAAATAAAAATCAGTACGGTTTTGTTAAAAATATAGGAACCAAAGGCGCTCTACAATCTATAACAAACATTATATACACTAACATAGTTAAAAGGTAGCCTATAGCCGTAACGTTTCTGGATCTCGTTAAAGCATTTGAGACTGTTAATCACAACATACTATTAAAAAAACTTTATCACTATGGAATAAAAGGATATGCATATAAACTATTGTCCAAGTACCTAAGCAATAGGTACCAAAAAGTCAAAATAAAAGATACCATAAGTGATGAAATATTGGTTAACACAGGAGTACCACAGAGTACTATTTTGGGGCCACTATTGTTCATACTTTATATCAATGATATGTTAAAAGAAAATATTATTGCATATGCTGATGATACGGTCATAATCATTGAAGATGAAACTTGGGGTGGAGTAGAAAATAGACTGAATGAAGAAATGAAAATCTTATCGAATTGTTTTGCCATAAACATGCTTTCACTACATTTAGAAAACTCAACGTATATGACGTTTGGAAACTATCAAAACAGTTTTCTACCTGATTTTGAGATAAGACTGAATAATAAACTTTTAAAAAGAACAGAGAGCTGCAAATACCTTGGAGTTATTTTTGATTATAGTATGAAATGGGATAAACATACTAACTATCTCTATAGCCAAACCAAATATCTAGTATTCGTATTTTACAAATTGGCTAAAGTCATGAAAACAGAGACATTAAGATTGATACATTATGCACTTTTTAATAGTATTATAGAATATGGAATGATTGCTTGGGGTGGAGCCTATCCCAATGCCTTGAGTCTTATCGAGAACTTACAGAATAGACTAATAAACATTATAAACAAAAACCTTTTCATTGCTAATTATAACCCATTACACGTGGAATGTTTGTAACTTCTATGTAATTACATATTTTCTAGTAAATAAATAAAATAAAAAATAAAATAAAATTCGATGCTGGAAGCTTTGTCGTAGGCTATATAAGCAGCATCGAGAATTATTTTCAGTTCTCTCTGGCGGACTCCCTGGGTCAGCTGCAATTCACCTGACCATACCGGTTGAGTCCTGCATCATTTTTGTTACCCTTTTCCTCTACTCATAATCCTTTCTTCTTCATTACGAAAGGACGTATTGACGGACTTATAGTATTTTAATATAATGTAAAAGAATTAGATTTTCAGTATAATCATGTCTTAATCTTATTGCTTCCATAACTTTTGACCAAATTAAAGTATTTAAGTTTCTTTTATTTTACATCATATTTACTTGATTTCAGCTTCTCGTCAAATTTAAGTTTGAGTGTCTATCTCATATTGCTTCTGAGTTATGTAATTAGATAATAATATAATTTTTTTACAATTTTTTATTAACTGCGTAGAACTTTTAATAAATAACCTATGAGATTGAATTTTACATGAATTTTTTATATTTGTTTACTAGGAATCTGTTCCCAAAGTTGCAACAAAATCTGTAACACGGAGAGTAGAACCACTCCATATCAGTTTTAGTTTAAGAAATTCAAATTTAATATAAATATTTAATTGCATCTAATAAACAAATTATAACTTTATGTAAATATAATGCGTATACTATATATAATTATAAATTATGAGCATCATACTAATATAAGTGTTTTGTTCTAGGAGGTTAAACTATTCACTATATATAGATTATTTACTTTAAAATATATTCAATGACTCCAAAGTAAAAAAGAATTTATCTTTGAAACAGTAATACTGTATAGTGTATTGCTTGGATTACAAGAATGGCTGACAGTGAAGGAGGTTCTGAACAGGATGATGTATCATTTCTGCGTACGGTAAGTTACTTTATCACTTGCAATTTTCCACTAAGATAATTGTGCAATTTATCGGTTATTATCAGTAATATTACTTGTGTATTTCTCAATTTGCACAACTATTTAAATTCTATAATCAATTTATGTGTAATATTGACATACTTTAGTTCTAAGAAAAACCTTAAATGGACATATTTTTAATAAAAATATTGGAAAATGCAATTGATTATAACAGTAATTGAATATAATTAACTGAATTAATCTGTTAATAAGTTAATTAAACACTTAAGATTAACATATAAACGTCTGATTTTGTACTGCATATAATAGTTTTTATTTCTTTATATCTACGTTATATCTAATATAATCAATTATTAAGGATTATTAGAATAGAATAGAATAGAAAACTGTATATAATATCTACTTTCAAAATATATCTGTTAGAAAATATATTTTACAGATACTTTCTGTTAATAATTCTTAGTAATTGATTAAAAGATTTGATTTAACTGCACGTAGAAATGGGCGAGTACCCGAAATTTCGAGTTAGTCGATCCAAATACTCGAGTCGACGGGCTTGAGCCAATTAGCAAGTCGAGACGGTTTTGCGATTTCACCGAGTTACTCGTAAAAATCGAGTTACTTGGTTCGTTTGATCTATTTGAGCCACTCAAACTGCTTGAAATACTCGGATTGTTCAAGCAACATGAAGTGATCGAAACGTTAAAATAGTTTGAGCCTTTTGATTTTTTTGAGAACCTTGGCTACTTTCGAGTATTTACAATAATATATTATACATCTAGGGAGGTAAAGCATTGGCTAATTCATAGTATGTGAATTACCATCCGAGCCGAAGGCCAGTGAGTAAAACAAACGTATGCTATGGGGTCGCCATTTTACGTCCCTACCTGTGAAGACTATATTTTTCAATAGCGAGGCCGGAATGCCAACTTCGCGATATACTTTCGTACTACTGTGGAAAAATTGTATATTCTGTGCCAACAGCGTGAAGTGGGCTGAAATTGACGAGTTGCTTGAAAAAATTAAATTGTTCGAACTATTCGATTTGTTTGATCAGTCTGTCACTTAAAAAATCCGAATAATTCAATTTTTCCGAATTACATAAATTTTTAACGTTTGATAAAGCCGAATATTCGACTCGAACTCGTTAAAAAAACTCGACTCGAGTCATACAAAGTCGCTAAATTACAAATTTAGGGTCAGATTTTTAATCAATTGTAAGTTGGCGCAACTAATATACCGGGCTTAACATTTTAATTTAATTGATTTGGACCAAATTCAGTATATAGTGATCTTTGTGATCGGTAGTTAACTCTAAAGTAAGATTTCTGAAATTCTCGTTGGTAGCATAATATGACAAACAAAATCTTGAAAGTAGATCGTATTTAAACTAAATAATGCACATTTAGATTTTAATTTGATGATATGTATACAAAATAATACAATAGTTTTTTTCGTATATGGCTAATCTGAATTCATATTGGTAATCAATAACGATAAAAACTGCTTCATACAAAATTTTGTACAAATCACTTAAATTTAAAACACTTAATCAGCGATCTTCATTTTATCATTTTGAAATTCTGCAAACTCTGACCATAAAATCACATCAGCGACTCCGAAAACTTCTATACATCAAATTTGGTCCAAATCAAGTTTTTTAAAATCGACAATTATAACCTGCTTTTGGTCGCCATATTACATCCGACATTTTGTATCTCTACTTACTATCCATCTTATCTTTTACATAAATAAAATATGCCATCAAATCCAGAAAGCTCTCTGCATTGATCATGTTTTACATAAATTTATAAATTTACAAATAGTAGTTTTCGTAACAAGGGTGTAAAGTGAAACTTTATAGTGAAAAGTTTTACACACGTGTAACGAACAATATTTTTTTAAATAGTATGCGTAAAGTATGTTACAAATAATATAAATAAATAAATATGAATAAGGAAGGATAATGCAAAATAAAGGGACTATGAATATGAGTATTGTGATAAATACGAGGGAATTAGTAAGTCGTGGGGCACGGGGGGTGCAGTGGGCGAAGCCCCCGCCGGGGGGTTGGGGGGCAGCAGAGCCCCCCCCCCCCATAAAAAATATTGATATATCATTTAACAAAAACTTAATTTATTCAAATGTAAATAAGTAAAAAAATTTATTACACAACAAACTGAAACGTAAATACAATGTGAGTAACTCATAATTAGCCATTAATTGACACAAATTATTCAATTATTGTATACAACATTGCTTAGGAATGTTAACAGTTACTGCATTTTGATTTATGTTTGACACACTAACGTTTGTATTTTCGTTAATCACGTTTTCCTCATTATTTATGTCAATTTTAATTTTTTTGGATGAATGTACTAAGTTACTACTATAGACTCTTCTTCAATTGAATTTGTAATTTGTTTTGAAATTTTTCGCTTATTATTTATAGAGTCTTCCACATATCCTTCTGCAGTTTTAGTAGATCGCCACCCACCATGTCGCTTAAGAGGATGTCGGAGCTATAGCCTCCATCAAAAGCCGCTCGATCTCGCGGCTTCGAATGGCGCTGTAGTCAGGTGTCGATTTCTACGATAAGCGTACTTAAAACATAATGTGACGTGCCAACCTTTCTTTGGGTTTTACCGTTACTATAGATTTTGCTGCTTGTTATTAGATTAGATGTAAGTTAGGTGCGAAACCATCTTTGCATCTAAATCTTGTTGCAGACTTATTAATCCGGGTTTTATGTGTAAATTGAGACACATTATATTAGCACACATTGGCTATTATAACTGGAGTGTGTATTTGAGTATATTAATTATATATATTTTGTATGTATTATACACATTTCTATCACCGCGCATTGGGCCATAGAAATGGTAGTGTGTGATTTAATAATACTTAATGAATAACTATAAATTTTATATATATATATTTACAATATTTATTTATTTAATTTCATTACAAATCCTTATAATAAAAGGACTTGTACTAATAAAACTATGAAATCTAATGTAAATGCTACGAAGGCTTATCAATCAATGAATATTGTATATAAATTTCCGTCCTTTATATACTATCTTTACCTCATTAGTACAAATCCTTTTTAAACATTTTTCGTCATATTTTACATTAATTTCGTATTTTGATTTTTTATTTTAAATCATATTTTCTTTCTTGTTTCTATATACATGTAATATTATCTAAAATTCTAATTATTTACAAGAAATAATTGCATATTTATTTTCATATCCTATGCATTTTTGTAATTACTTTTATTTTATAATTTTTTTTATTAATTCTATAACCTCAATTATTTCTACATTTAAAAATAATCTTAAATTCATTTTTTAAACTTACAATCGTTTTTTATTCTACTTATAAATTTCACTTTGTCTTTTACACAATTACAAAATTAAATATATTATAATTTTTATTATTTTTAAATGTACAAATATCTTCGCATACTGATTTTGCATAAACATATAATTTTTGTAATTAATTTCTGTTTTGCCGTAAAATTAAAAATTAAATTCTTTTTTATACATTTTAAATTGAATATTTGTATTTATTTTATTGTATAATAATATTCTATTTACAATTAATTATTCATTTAATTATAAAATATTTATTTTTAATATAACTGCAATTGCATTTTTATTATTTCTAAATTTGCGCTTTAAATCGTGACACGCTATAATTCTAAGAATTTACATGTTAGTCAATTTCAGCTGACAATATTCTTGTGGATATTTACATTTATATATAGTTCATTGATCTTTCTAAGAAATCTATTTTGATGACCTATATCCTCTTATATAAATTTACGTATTTATGAAATAATATAATTATATGTAGTTGTATACGTCACATTACCCCCCCTTAAATAATATTTAAATTTAACTAAATTTTAATATTATTTAATATATTATAAGCATTATTATTTTATTTTATATTTTTATTACTTCACACAATTTATAAATATTATGTTGATCATTTGACAGTTATCATACAATAGACAGCTGTCTCAATCATACATAATTTCTTATAGGTAGTTTCTATTTCTACTGAATAATAACATTTTTTTTTTCTTTGTTTTCAATTTAGTTTTATTTATTTTTGTATATTTTTTTTTTTATAAATTCTATTTCTTTTTTCTTTTTGTTTATTTCTCTTTCTGCCTCATTTATTAATTTGTTAAATTTCTCTTGGAGTGGCGTCCATTCTCCTTTCCTCTTTTTTGCTAAAAAAATATTTTTTCTTTTATTAGATAATTTGATAGACATCATTTATTAGACCTCTATCTCAATCTATATGTATATATATATATATATATACCTAAAGGTTCCGGCACATATTCCTCCACCGCTGGTTTGGTGGAACGAGTTGTTCTCACCGGAAGACGAGCTGTGATAGTTTTTAATTTAGGGTCCGTCCTGTCCTTAGGTTTCGTCTGTGTCCATTTGTTATTCTTTTGTACCTTTAAAGTTTGGGTGTATACCCCTGGACGGTAAAATGACCCCTCATCTTCTCGGTGAAAACCTTCCTCGCTGGCCGTCTTTTTTCCTACCCAGTGTAATCGGGGTGGAAAATGAATGGCCTTTTCGCCAGTTTGTACTTGGGTACAACATGTACCGAAATTTTGTATCTGTGTCGATTTATCCATGATTACTAGTTAAACTTAAGTTTTGAGTCTTATTTATACTTGTTTTGCAAAACTTTGCACCTTTCTCTTTTGAACAATATTCTTAGAAATTATTTGTTTTGATACCCAATTTCCAGAAATCTTCGTTATTTAGTTTTGATTTAACTTATAATAATGGTTATATATATATATTAATTTTTCTTGGAATATATATTTTAAAATCCTATATTTATATAAAAATGTTTCAAATTTAATTCTATTTTATTTATAAAAAATTTTTGTTTTCTTTTCTTTATCCACAAAAATATTGTTAACTTTACAAAAAAATTAATCTCTATAATATATTTTCATATTTGATACATGAAATTTTCCTCTTTCAATTTTTGTTATGGGATCTACTAATAAATATGTATCATATCCTAGTTTTTTCGCTATAATATACGGACCTTGCGCAACAGGCATAAATTTTGCAGTAATTTTATTTTCATTTTCTGATATATTTAATGCTTTAATTAATACATGATCATTTATTTTGAATTCATAATGTTTTTTATTTTTATTCTTATTCTTTGCTCTATTAATTAAAAAATTATGCATATGTTTTCTTGCATTATTTAGTTTTTCTTCATATGTTAATTCATTATTTTGTAAGTTTATATATTTATCCCATACACGAATTGGCTTCTTATTTAAAAATAATTCTATCGGTGTATAACCAGTTGTCTCATGTATTGTTTCATTTATTATTTTTTGTACATAATCTATTTCTTTTGCCCATCCAGTGTGTTTTTTCAAAATAGTACGGTAAATTCTCCCTATTTCACGATGAACCCTTTCAATAATATTACTTTGAGGATGTCTTATTGAAGAAAACATAGGTTTTATATCATTTTTTGTTAAATAATCTATCCATTTATTACTTGTAAATTGAGTACCATGATCTGATAAAATAGCCTTAGGTTTCATAAATTTTTCAATATATTGATCTATTTTTCTAATTACGGATAACGTATTTGCTTTTTTCAACGGATATAATGCAACATATTTACTAAATACATCTATCGTTGATAAAATATATTTTACCCCCCCTATAGAAGTAGGTAAAGGTCCGTAAAAATCAATCGATAATATCTCACCAGGATTTTCAACAAGAATTGGTTGAAATTTAGAGTGATACTTAATCGTAGAATATTTACTTTTTTGACATATATCACACGGTTTTATGTATTCACTAACTTTTTTTCTTAATTTTGGAACATAAAAAAATTCTAAAACCATTTTATATATTTTTCTTGGTCCTACATGACCATAAAATTCATGTAATAAAATTATAAATCTTTTCATTATTTTTTCTGGAATTATAATTTTCAAATTATTTCGTGATATTTTACAAACATATTCATTTGATATAACATATTTTTTAGAATTTTTTGATTCTATTTCATTTATTATTTTATTAATATATTCATCCGATCTTTGTAATTTTTTCAAATTTTTAAAACTATCAATTAATTCTTTATCTATAGATTTTTTTATTATAGTTGCAATTATTATTTCTGTATCTTTTAAATCGTTTGATTCATTTATATTTAACCGACTTAAATAATCAGCTGCTTTATTTTTATGTCCAGGTAAATATTCTGGTATTATATTTAAATCTTGAATTGATAAATTCCATCTTCTTAAACGTGAATTTGTAAATTTACAATTTTGCAAGAATGATAAAGCTTCATGATCTGTTCTAACTATAATCTTAGACGCGCCCCTTAAATACGTATCCAATTTATGTAATGCCCAGACTATTGCTAACATTTCTTTTTCTGTTGTAAAATAATTTACTTCACTACCTTTTAATGTACGACTAATATATGTTACTATTCGTTCTTCACCTTCTTCATCTAATTGTGATAAAATTCCGGCAATCGCGTAATCACTTGCATCCGTAGTTAATATATACGGTTTTTTCGGATTTACGAAATTTAATATTATCTTATCGTCAAATAATTCTTTTATTTTATCGAAAGCTTTTTGTTGCTCTTCCTTCCAATCATATCTTATATCCTTTTTTAGTAGTTTGAGAAGTGGAATAGTTTCTTTTGAATAATTTTTTGCAAATTTTGTGTAATAATTTAGAAACCCTAAGAAACTTTGTAATTCTTTAACATTTCTTGGCTCTTTAAAATTTTTTATAGTTTTAATTTTGTCTGGATTTAATTTAATCCCTTTACTGGTTATTATATTACCTAAAAATTTAATTTCTTGTTTAACTATATTTGATTTCGCAAAATTTAATCTTAAATTACATTTTTCTAATCTATTAAAAAATATATCTAAATGTCGTAAATGATCTTCAAAATCTTTTGACATTATAAATATATCATCTACAAATGATAATATAAAATCTAAATCGTGTATAGCTATATCAAGACCTCTTAATAATGCTGCACTACTTATTTTTATACCAAATGGTACGACATTAAATTCATAAACTTTATTATCGCAAATAAAAGCAGTATATTTTTTACTTTCTTCCGTTAGCGCGATTTGCCAAAAACTATTTGATAAATCAAAATTAGACATAAAATCCCGATTTTTACATTGAATAAATATCTCTTCTACTCCAGGTAGAGATTCATAATCATCTACGAGTTTATTATTTAATTTTCTTGCATCCAAACATATTCTTATTGATCCGTCTTTTTTAGGTACAATTACACAAGGATTTATATATGGGCTTGTAGATCGTCGAATAATACCGAAATCTAACATTTTTTCTACTTCCTTTTTCACTCTTTCACGATATGCTATAGGTATAGGATATGGTTTTGAATAATATGTTATTTCATTACGTAATTTTAATTGATACTTGAAATCTAGAAGTTGTCCTGGGGTTCTTTGGAATACGGTTTTATATTTATATATTAAGTTTTTTAATTTATTTTTCTGTGTATTATTTAAAATTACACTAGAATTTATTTGATCATTGATTTCCTTTTCGGATATATCATAATCATAGTCTAAATTAGACGATTTATTGTTCCAATTGAATTCTAAATCTTTATTTTCTAGATCATCCTCAAATTCAATTGACATAGTTTCATACTCTTTTGAGCTTATTTGTATTTCATTAAATTTTATATTACCGATCTTTTCCCCAACTTCGTATATAATTTCATTATTAACCGTATCAATTAACATTTTTAAAATTTTTTGAGAATCATAACCTAATATACAAGGTCTTATTAATTTTGGTATTACTATAAATGTTAAATTTTCCATTAATCCACCTATATTTGTTTTAAGTAAAACTTGTTGCTTAATTCGTGTTGATTTTAAACCCGTTGCACCTTTAATAATTTTTCCTGATATTGGTAATGTAGGTTTATTCTTGAATTGATTTTTATTTTTATTATAAAATTCTTCTGATATGCAAGTTATTTCACTCCCAGTATCTATTAAGGCATTTATTTCTATTCCTTCAATTTTTATATTTATTTCAGGGCATTTCTCAATTATTTTTTCATTTTTAACATTTTCATTATTTGGTTCAATATCATAAATTAAATCTTCACGAGGATCTTGAAATATTGTATTTATTTCAATGTTTTTAGGTTCTTGAATTTTTTCAGTTGTATTTTGTGTTTTTTCCTTATCCGAGTTACAAAATACAACTCTTTTTAGTTTCCCGAATCGGTTTTATGGATTTGTATGCTTGAATCATTTTTTAAACTTACGTCTAGTATATCTATATTATTATAATCATTTTCATATTTTTTCTCATATATTGGTTTAATTATTTTTTTTATTGGTTTAACCGTTTCAATAGCATTTATCTCGGTTGAGTTTCTTTTATTTTCCCAAGATCTATTTTGTTTATTATATCTTTCAAAATTTTCTTTTTGTTTATATTTTTCTTTATATTTATCATTTTCATTATATCTACTTGGTTGTTCAATTTTCTTTTGAGAATTATCATTTTTCTTTTCACGAATTTTATCTGCGTCAAAATCCGCTAGTATTTTAAATAAATGACTTTTATTTTTTACTTGTTGTCCCAAAATTGCATATCGTATTGATTTTTCAAAATGTTCACTAATTTTATTTACTATTTCTGTTTCAGAAAAATCCATATCTAATTCTTTTATTAAACCAAATATATAAGTAGCATATTCTACTCTTGACCATTTATTATATTCATTATATTGACCAAATTCTACCTTTCTTTTTGCCGATCTTTGTAAAGTTTGATTCCAATATCTATCTTTAAACACTTTAATAAATTGATTAAATGTTTCTATTTCTGATTCTTGTATATACCACCATTCTTTTGCTGAATCAGTTAATGATTGTGATATGCTAGCACATATTTCATTAAAATTTAAATTATAGTTATTAACATATTTTTCTAAATCGATTAAAAAACGCATTGGTCGTTCATAAGGCTGTCCCGAAAACTTTGGTAAATCAATTTTAATTTTAGGCATTGATTCAGTAGAATTAAATGTTTGATTATATTCAATTACTTTTTCATTTGATTCTTTAAAAGATTTTTCAAGATTTTGTATTCTCTTATCATATTCCAATTCCATTTCTTTTATTTTATTTGAAAAATAATTTTTTAATTCTAAATATAAATCATCATTTAAAACTAATACTTTTAATTCATTATTTTCTATTCTCAATTTTTTAACTTCATTATTCACCATTTTTAAATTATCAGATAACACTTCATTTTGTTCTATTAATTTTTGATTCAATAGATTAATATTTTCATTACATTCTTTTCTATAATTATCAATTACATCTATATTTTTATTTTGATTTAATTCAATTTCTGTTTGTTTTTCATCTATTAACTTTAATTCTTCTGTAACAGCCTCCTCCCAAGCATTACGTTTTTTATCGATTTCAGTTGTTTCTTCATTATTAAAAGAATTTTGCATATTTAACAAATATATACTTGATTTTCTTTTTGCCATTTTGAAAAATCTATATAATATAAATTTAATATCTATATATTAACAAACAAGTTTAAAATATTAATATTTAATAGAATTTTTATATAATATTTTTATAACTTATATATATACTATCCATATAATAATTACCATATGTATCACCTATATATAAGCTATTAGTGCGAGTGAGAAACATTTGACTCTCGGTATATTGACAGAGAGCGCGGTCGCATAGTCGTAATCACTATTTTTCTATAAATTCAATATCCTACGCTGCTAAACTCTTAGACAAACGCGCGAAAATTAATTATCTTAAATTTTCTTAGTTTAAGTTTTCATTTGAATTTTAATTTATTTATATTATTTTATTTTTAAATTTTCGAATTTTTTAGTTAAATTATTTTTTATATAACTTTCAATTAATACAACTCTGGTTGCTAATTGTACATGTTTTCCTTGAATGAATTGAATATTTTGTTCCGTTATTTCTCGAAAACTTGTTAATTCATGTTTTAGAAATCTATTTTGTTTTTCTAAAAGATCATTTTTATCTTTGATTGATTCTAATTGATTTTCCAAAATGTGTACCTTTTTAACTAATTTATCATAACTTCCAGCAATAAATTCTAATCCTTCTTTATATTTTAATAATAATGATTCTTGATCTTCAATTTTTTCCGCGTTTTCCAATACTAAATCATTTAATTGATATGTTAACGCGTACAAATTATTGTCAAAAATTGATGAATCATATCGATTGATCATTGTAACTCTTTTAGATTTGTTTAATTATTACTATTAATATTGCTATATCCTATGATTAAATGCAAATACGTAATTCTACTTCTAAATTACAGTAGAAAATTTTGTACGTGTAAAATAAAATTTATCTAAGCATGTGTACTCAATTTTTACAAAATTTTTATTTTACAATATATATTTATATGTAATTTGATTTTTATCAGTCCCTGTCCGAGCGCCATTTTGTGACGTGCCAACCTTTCTTTGGGTTTTACCGTTACTATAGATTTTGCTGCTTGTTATTAGATTAGATGTAAGTTAGGTGCGAAACCATCTTTGCATCTAAATCTTGTTGCAGACTTATTAATCCGGGTTTTATGTGTAAATTGAGACACATTATATTAGCACACATTGGCTATTATAACTGGAGTGTGTATTTGAGTATATTAATTATATATATTTTGTATGTATTATACACATTTCTATCACCGCGCATTGGGCCATAGAAATGGTAGTGTGTGATTTAATAATACTTAATGAATAACTATAAATTTTATATATATATATTTACAATATTTATTTATTTAATTTCATTACAAATCCTTATAATAAAAGGACTTGTACTAATAAAACTATGAAATCTAATGTAAATGCTACGAAGGCTTATCAATCAATGAATATTGTATATAAATTTCCGTCCTTTATATACTATCTTTACCTCATTAGTACAAATCCTTTTTAAACATTTTTCGTCATATTTTACATTAATTTCGTATTTTGATTTTTTATTTTAAATCATATTTTCTTTCTTGTTTCTATATACATGTAATATTATCTAAAATTCTAATTATTTACAAGAAATAATTGCATATTTATTTTCATATCCTATGCATTTTTGTAATTACTTTTATTTTATAATTTTTTTTATTAATTCTATAACCTCAATTATTTCTACATTTAAAAATAATCTTAAATTCATTTTTTAAACTTACAATCGTTTTTTATTCTACTTATAAATTTCACTTTGTCTTTTACACAATTACAAAATTAAATATATTATAATTTTTATTATTTTTAAATGTACAAATATCTTCGCATACTGATTTTGCATAAACATATAATTTTTGTAATTAATTTCTGTTTTGCCGTAAAATTAAAAATTAAATTCTTTTTTATACATTTTAAATTGAATATTTGTATTTATTTTATTGTATAATAATATTCTATTTACAATTAATTATTCATTTAATTATAAAATATTTATTTTTAATATAACTGCAATTGCATTTTTATTATTTCTAAATTTGCGCTTTAAATCGTGACACGCTATAATTCTAAGAATTTACATGTTAGTCAATTTCAGCTGACAATATTCTTGTGGATATTTACATTTATATATAGTTCATTGATCTTTCTAAGAAATCTATTTTGATGACCTATATCCTCTTATATAAATTTACGTATTTATGAAATAATATAATTATATGTAGTTGTATACGTCACAATAAATTATAAATTTGACAGCTACATAGAGCTGTTGAAAAATACTTTCCCCCCTAGCTATGACTAAAATAAAGGTAATTGTAATACTACTCTTGGCAGCAAATGTTTATTTTTCTAAAGAAATGTGAAATACGTCTGGTATTCATTGAGTCTATATCTGCCGTAATGCTACATGCAACGTATTTCACATTTCTTTAGAAAAATAAACATTTGCTGCCAAGAGTAATATTACAATTACCTTAATTTTAGTTATAGCTAGGGGGGAAAGTATCTTTCAACAGCTCTATGTAGCTGTAAAATTTATAATTTATGTTTTAAGTACGTTTATCGTAGAAATCGACACCTGACTACAGCGCCATTCGAAACCGAGAGATCGAGCGGCTTTTGATGGAGGCTATAGCTCCGACATCCCCTTAAGAGTTGTTATGGAAGTACCCGAATTTGCAAGTAAAGTCGTCGATGTTCTGCGAAAACTATGTCCAGTGTAATCCTTCGGGTTTTGTAAACTCAAAACTTTTAGCAGAAGTAAGAATTTGTAAAAATTGAAACGTAAAAATAGGATAAATATTGTTGGTTAAATTGTATTGTGTATGGTGAAACGTATTGTATTATACATAATTTTTTTTTAATTCGAGTACTTACCACTATTTGCTACCAAGTTATAAGTTTTTAAACTTACTGTTTTTCTCTTTGAAGTTTCTTTATATTATTACATAAAAGAACGTTATAATAATACCAATGTTACTACTATTAGGCCAGTCGAATTAAGGAAAAAAGTACCGTTTTGCGGAAAAATTACAAAGTCGAAAAAAAAAATATGGCGTCATAGATAACCATGTGCTGATGCTAGAAAAAAAAAAGATGTAAAATCCGCTGTACGCTAAGCTGTAAAAAAATTCCCAAAGTTGCAAAATTCAGTTTTTTGCTTAGCTATTAACAACTATTAACGGGATGGCAAATAAAAAATATACGTTAAATATGCTTCAAGAAGATCTACAAAGTAGCGTTGGTTAGATCAAGATCGGACTATTAGTTAACTTGTAAAAAATTAAAAACCCTTAAAATTGACGCTTTCTAAAATCCTTCATAACTCGATGAAAAATGAATATATTGATAAGTTATTGAAGTGAGCAATACTACATAATAGTAGAATGAATTTCCCTTTAACACGTTTCTGTGCGATAAATAGATTACGATTAATTTAATTGTTAATTAAAAAAAGCGTTTTTTTCGCTTGCAAATAATGATAAAACGAGCAGTTGCACAGTGCTATCCTTGGGCGGGAATTAAACTTCAATACTTGTATTTTAGTGTACTAAACTTATTAAATTCATTTTTTATTGTTAAACACCTAAAATAAGCGTTTAAAAACAATGTTAATTTTGCAACATCTTCAAATCATTCCCACGAGCGCAAAAGAAAGTTTAAAAAAATCGGACCCACGGCATTCGATTACTACTATTTTTTTACGTTTTTTAGAGCTGGATTTGTTAATAAATGTTTATTAGGTGCCGAGATACATTTTTTTTTTCAAAAAATCACAACTCGGAATCTAGTTAACATTAAGAGACGAAACCAGTCCCATTAATCGCAGCGAAAGTCATACTTTGTAAAGCAATTGTTTAATTAATTATTGCCAATGTGGTTTACGTAAACGATTGAGTTGAAGTAAACTAACTTTATTGCGCGTAAGCGAGAGCGTCTTTACGCGGAGTGGGGGAACGCATTTAGAAAAGGACAGACGATTTCAGATTCTCGTATTCGCCGCGCAACGAAAAATTGTTTCAAGCGTTCAAATTTGATTAAGTTGGTATATCTCGGTAACTAATTAATATTTTTTGACCATTCTTTTTTTAATTCGTATGTACTAATAAAAATAAATATTAATACCAATACAATTTTTACAATTACCTGATAGAAAACGTCGAATTTACAAATTCATAATTTTGTAATATTGCGGTACCGATATTTATGTATTAAAAATTACTTTTCATAAATTTTACTTAATGTTATGTTAATTCAAGGTGGCGATTGTGATTACACTTGACTATTATACATTAAAAATTGCATCATTTATTTTCTACGCAAAATAATTTATAATTAAAAGTAAAATAGCAAAGTTAATTTTAATGCATAACTTGTTAAGAGTAAAATTTAATACATAAATATTTTAAAATCTACATTTCACAGAATAATAATATGTATTTAATAAAAATAAAATTGTGCACGAGTTCCTTGGATAATGGTGCGCAATTTTACAGTAAGCTCGTAAAATACGTATACTTTTTATAATATTGGTCACTATTTTTCTTTTTAAATTAGTTACATTATTAATTTTAAATTAATTAATGATAAATAATTACTTTTCGACTGCAATGGGTAGGTATAAAACTGAACTTTGCGTTTGCTTTTTTAGTATTTTAGTATTTTTTTAAGTATTTCTTTATTACACAACAAACATATCTGATTAGCCATGTTTTATCTGAACGTATCTGAAAAAAAAAAATAGAATTCAATTGAATTTTTATTATAATTATTTCCAATTTTTAAATATATCAATATATTTAAATACTGCTTTGGTATAGTATATTATTTATCGAAAGTACAAAATGTACTTTATTAACGGTGGTATGCAAAAACGTATGTCTAAAATATGAACAATATTTTTTCAATATCCACAAAATTTTTTCACTAACTTAATCAATAATGTATTTTATTACGTGAACAGTACAAAAGTTAATAGAATGATGTATGAAATAATTATAATTCTATTTGCTTACTTTTAAACTCTATTAACGAGAAAGAAAGCATTAGTAAAAGCAAAAAAAAAAGCATTAGCAAAAAATTAGCTAGTTTAATAAATTTTTTATTAATTATGTATAACGCATTACGTTGTTTTAATTATGTAAATATTTACCTTCAACGAGCACAAGTTTTAACGTATATTTTGCAACGGTAATTATAGTAGTAATCACTAGTAAATCTGTTGATATTTGTGTTGACAAAATGCTGTTATTATACTTGTGATGCGAACTCTTCAAGACGAAAATATACTTTCTATTATTTGAATTTACCTGCAAAAAACATTAGAAATCAATTACATTTTATTTTATAATGTTAAATGCAAAGCATTGTATCTTCAAAATTTAATTGTTTTTAATAACTATAATCATTTTTAATGTATACAAATAATGTATCTTTAAATGTAATAAGATAATAAATTTTATTTAATAAAATTTGCAAATAGAAAAATGAAATAGTAATAAATGTGCAAATTACAATACTTACACTGAGACAAAGGAATATTTGCCAGAAATGAATATGTTTTAACTATTAATACATCATGCGTAAGTCCCATAAGAGAAAAATTTCTTGTATATGAAAAAGACATGGTGAATTAATAGTTAAGACATATTTATTTGTCACAAATATTCCTTTCTCTTAGTGTATAGTTTAAAAGTGTTAATTTGTGCAGAAGCTTGAATCTTTAATTAAATAATTCATCTGCAATTATTTTTGGGTAATAATATTATAATACTAGCTATACTATATTATAATATAACTATCGTACTTTATACATCAGTTACAAAATAAATAGCAATTTAGAATTTAAATAGTAATTACTAAATATTTACTAAAGAAAAATAACTGTACGTTCAGATATATATTGAAATATTATATAAAGTATTACTTACCCACAAAGATTTGCAAGTAATTTTTAACAGTAATTGTAACTAAAAACTGCACTATCTGGACAGCGTCAATATTGGTCGGTGTAGAAATTCAGAAAATCGCACACGAACCGTACACTAAGAGTGTTCGAACGAAACTGACAAATTTAGTTCTGATTTAAGATTCTCAAAGGACCATTTTTATACCTGCAGTATGAACACCTACGCAGGAAATCTATTGTACTAGAAACATCTGCACAGGGTACCTACAGGAAATTTTACCTGCACTTACCTTATTTCAAAGGGTCATAAAATCGCCTTGTCCAAGGCTATGCATTTGACAATAATTCTGAGAATTATTCAAATATATCTAATAACATTTTAATTACTTTCTATAATTACACTTACTTTTATGACATACTATGTACATAAATAAATGTACTTAATATAACATAATACTTAAATTTTTATTGTAATTATACGTATAGATATTTTGCCGTAAAAGGAAGTATAATTATAGAAAGTAATGTAAAATTTATTATATACATTAAAATACAATTAAATACATTGTGTACAGTTACTTTGCAGGAAGCGTACACTTAACATAACATTAAGTAAAATTTATGAAAAGTAATTTTTAATACATAAATATCGGTACCGCAATATTACAAAATTATGAATTTGTAAATTCGACGTTTTCTATCAGGTAATTGTAAAAATTGTATTGGTATTAATATTTATTTTTATTAGTACATACGAATTAAAAAAAGAATGGTCAAAAAATATTAATTAGTTACCGAGATATACCAACTTAATCAAATTTGAACGCTTGAAACAATTTTTCGTTGCGCGGCGAATACGAGAATCTGAAATCGTCTGTCCTTTTCTAAATGCGTTCCCCCACTCCGCGTAAAGACGCTCTCGCTTACGCGCAATAAAGTTAGTTTACTTCAACTCAATCGTTTACGTAAACCACATTGGCAATAATTAATTAAACAATTGCTTTACAAAGTATGACTTTCGCTGCGATTAATGGGACTGGTTTCGTCTCTTAATGTTAACTAGATTCCGAGTTGTGATTTTTTGAAAAAAAAAATGTATCTCGGCACCTAATAAACATTTATTAACAAATCCAGCTCTAAAAAACGTAAAAAAATAGTAGTAATCGAATGCCGTGGGTCCGATTTTTTTAAACTTTCTTTTGCGCTCGTGGGAATGATTTGAAGATGTTGCAAAATTAACATTGTTTTTAAACGCTTATTTTAGGTGTTTAACAATAAAAAATGAATTTAATAAGTTTAGTACACTAAAATACAAGTATTGAAGTTTAATTCCCGCCCAAGGATAGCACTGTGCAACTGCTCGTTTTATCATTATTTGCAAGCGAAAAAAACGCTTTTTTTAATTAACAATTAAATTAATCGTAATCTATTTATCGCACAGAAACGTGTTAAAGGGAAATTCATTCTACTATTATGTAGTATTGCTCACTTCAATAACTTATCAATATATTCATTTTTCATCGAGTTATGAAGGATTTTAGAAAGCGTCAATTTTAAGGGTTTTTAATTTTTTACAAGTTAACTAATAGTCCGATCTTGATCTAACCAACGCTACTTTGTAGATCTTCTTGAAGCATATTTAACGTATATTTTTTATTTGCCATCCCGTTAATAGTTGTTAATAGCTAAGCAAAAAACTGAATTTTGCAACTTTGGGAATTTTTTTACAGCTTAGCGTACAGCGGATTTTACATCTTTTTTTTTTCTAGCATCAGCACATGGTTATCTATGACGCCATATTTTTTTTTTCGACTTTGTAATTTTTCCGCAAAAAAATATTAATTCGACTGGCCTATATATCGATGATTCGGAGTTTAAGTTCTCTCCTTGTTTTTAAGCTTAAGAATTTATATAAGTGTTTACCCAATAAGCACACTCTCCAAAAAAAGAATTCTTTAAGAATTCTCCAATGTCCGCATAAAAAGAATACTTATAGTATTCAAATAGCAATAAAAAAGTATTCTTTTTGAACAAAATAATTTATTTTTCGGCCGACAAAAGTGTTGGTTTGTGGTATTAATTAAGTAATCGAATAGTATGCAAGAAGTATTCTTTTGCCTCTTTTAAAATTTTTTTGGATTTACAAAATATTCAAATAAGTAATAAAAAAGTATTCTTTTTGAACAAAATAATTTATTTTTCTGCCGACAAATGTGATGGTTTGTGGTATTAAATAAGTAATCGAATAGTATGCAAAAAGTATTGTTTTGCCTCTTTTAAAATTTTTTTGGATTTATGAAATATTCAAATAAGTAATAAAAACGTATTCTTTTTGAACAAATTAACTTAACTTAACTTAATTTAAGCAAAACAGTTTTAATCAAAAGTTTAAAATGTATTTATCGATATATTTAAATATCGAAGGGTCAAAAGAGATAAGCTATAAGCCAAAAATTAATTGTCCGATCTGAAAAAAGCTTCGTTATGTTATATATTTTTATATGCGTTTTTCTTTTCCGAGATTTTGATTACTACTTTAAAAATGATCGATGTGATATTTTAAAAACTACTATTAAGAAAAATAGCCTTCAATCAAAAAGGTTCATTATGATTCAATATTCTATTGTCATATTGAATAAGTGACAAAAGCATTATAGGCTAATGAATATTTTGACCTATTTTAACACACTTATTTAATAAATAAGAATGTAGGTTGTTAGTTGACAATAAAAAAATATAGAGAATTGTAACAATTATATATTATTGGAGTAATGTTAAGAGAATCGTCCGAAATTATTAAGTTTCCACCAATGTACCTTTGAATAAAAAAATTCTTAAAAAAGTAAACTTTTACATTATTGGATTTGGTTACCTACACTGAGAAAAATGCTATAATAAAATTTGCAACGTTTTTAATAAAAATTACTATGTTTTATAATATACGCTGGATATACTTGCATTATGAAAGGTTTTATAATATTTTAAAAAAACATTATTATTAGCATAATAAAAAGTACCAAAATATGAAGCAAAATTTATCAATTGAGTTTTATAAAAATTACTATGTTATATAGCAAAAATCATGAAATACAAAAATTATAATTTAGTGAACGAAATTTACTAGGTAACATAGTAAATTTTATTACGCAATATAGCAAAATTTGTGACTTTCATATAGTAATACTTGATATATTTTTGTGTAAATGATAATTATTACATAATAAACAATATCTGAATACGTTTTTACTATGTAATGTAGTAAAATTTCTTATTAAAAATAATAAAATTTGTCATGTCAATAATAAAATTGGTACATAGGGAAAATACACCATCTCCACATAACCTCAAGAATTTCAGTATAAGTATATTGTCGTTAATTGCGGATAAATCAATTTCTTTTTTACATTATCTTTACGGGGTAATATTCAAACAGTAAAAAAGATTAATAAATGTAGTATCGCGACAAATAAATGTAATAAACAAAATATACAAGTTTTTGTGAATCACAAAAATACATATGAGGGCGATTCGAATCAACCGGAATATAATTATCCGGTGGCGCAGGCGGTAAGGTGCGGGACTTCTACTCGGAGGGTCGTCGGTTCGAATCTCCATCTCGGACTTCGGTTTTTTTTCTGATAATTTTCATAAATATTATTTGTATGTATTTTAAATTGTAAATATAAAGTATAAAATAATAATAAAATAAGTGTATAACGGACGTTAAAATGTAAACAGATGAAAGTAGAAATTTATTTTTAATTCGACTCTTTCTCGAAATAATAAAAATTACTATGTTTTCTAATAAAATTTGCTATGTCAACATAGTAAAATTTGTACATTTCAAGTTTACTATAAAACATAGCAATTTTTATTAAAAGTACAATATGTCCACCGATTACTATGTTTTATAGTAATTTTTATTAGAATTTTAATAATTTTTATTACACATTTTTCTCAGTGTAAAGAAAATCTAAACGATTCTTTTTTACGTTTTATTCACCACTTTGAATTATGGAGTTTTTAGAAAGGCGTTAACATTTAATAGTAGAAGAATTTTTAAAAAATACTTTCTTTATTTCGTCCACTGTGTTTTCTTTAAAATTATTAAAAAAATAATACTTTTAGAACTCTTAAAATAGTGCACATAAAAAAATCCTAAGAATTCTTTTTTACGTTTTATTCACCACTTTGGATTATGAATTTTTAAAAAGGCGTTAACATTTGATGGGAAAATAATTCTTTAATAATACTTTTTCCATTTTCTGTACTGCGTTTTCCTCAAAATTATTTCAACAAAAAGAATACTTTTTTAACTCTTTTAGATATTAATATAGCGGACATTCGTTATTACTATAGGCTAACTTGAAGAATTCTTTTGAAATTCTTTTTAGTAAAAAAGAATTTGAAAAGAATTCTTTTAGAATTTAATAAGATTTATTGTTGCTTATTGGGTATGTTTTATCTTTATATTATATTTATCAGTATAAAAATTCTATTACATTGTTAGAAAAACAATAATCATACGAAATGCAAATTTTATAATTTTGTGCAAAACAGTATTAATTAAACATTGTTTTTTTATTTTAAGTATTTAAATATTTAAAAAGTATTACTTCACACGCGAAAATTGTGATTGTAAATTGTATAGAAATACGACTGATCAACAAAAATAAAGAAATATAATTTTTCTAATTTTATAAATGACAAAATTTTAAATATTAAATCCTTATTACATTTATATCAGGAAATACACTATGTTTTCTTTTAAAACTGATGCTTAAAATCATGATGCAAACGATGCTTAGCTACGTATTAAAGTAAATGTAATTTTATGAGAAACTCACCATTCACATAAATCTATAGCTGGTTCTATAAGCAAAAACACGTTGCTTCCATATAAAATAATTAGATATTGGACATTAGAATCCACATTTGTTCTCAAAAATATTTAATTTGGAAAAACCATTCAATCCCCATTACACGCATACAAGAGATTTGCTATCTTACAAAGTTACAAAGCAATTGATACTCAAAACATCATAAAAGTAAATATAATTGTTATAAGAAATTTGTCATTAAAACCTATTATATATATTTCTATTATATACATAAATCCTGTACATTCCTATAAAATTTCAAAACGATTAAATGCTCAAATACGTATATGGAAATTACTATTGGTCGGATGATATGTAAAACATTATAAATCCTCTTAAACCATATTTTATCAACAATACGATAATCCTTATAAAATTACACTTAAGTGCTAATAAAACTTTTATAGGTAATAACAATTTAAAAGTTAATAATTCTGGGATTTTGTAAATTTCTTATTAATTCTTGTTGGATAAAAAGTTTATAATTATTCATTTCCCTTTAAATCCTATAAACTATATTATGGTTATGTTTCAACCCGTTTTTATTGGTTAATTCTTATAAAAATCAATAATTCTGCAGCATTACATAAAAAAATTGTATGTTTTCATTCACTGCTATAAAACCACATAGGATATTTTATACACTTTTTCGCATTGAATACTATAGATGTATTCATTTTATTTGATATTATGCGTAATTTCGGGTGCAAATGCACATGCTCAACCTTATATAAAAATTTTTTATGGGTTTTTATGTGTCTTTTTCAACAGGGCAGTTCTTGTCTCCTACAAGCGCCAGTTATTCCGAGAATTAGACCAACTTGCGTACAACATAGTAAAGTGGCTTTATATTAACTTGTTTATACACATTTAGTAAATTTCGTATGTTCAGTGATAAATACCTTCATAGCTAAATAAATTGAATTTGATGCGGAATCGATGAAATTTTTCACATCAGAAGGAGCAAAAACTTTTGACTTTTTACATGTTGCATCAACATTCTTTTTTTTCAAAAATGCTTTTAGCTGGTTGTAGTCATCAATATTAATGTTTATTTCCGTTATAAGAATTGTCTTGATCATTGAAAATGTTGACCACAAAGACGATGTCACTACTTTTTCCGATAATTCACTAAAATATGCTATTAACACTTTTTCATCAAATGAATTTGTCCCTTTTACAGTTATCCACTCCGTAAATTTATGAAACGTTTTCTTGTAAATAGTTACTGATTTTTCAGGAAGTGATTGATTTATTGCGTCGTTAGCAGATTGTAATAATTCTGGAGGAATGTAATCCTCGTCAGTTATAGAATTGTTGGTATTCATTTTAGTACAAACTTGCTGACACTCACGACGGCAAACTTAATGCTAGGCGCAATCGACACGTACTGACGAGGAAACGATCAAAGATATAGACGCTGTGAATTAAGAGAGAATTAATGTTTACGTTTTCAAATACGAGATGTTGCGTTAATATCATCATTGTAATTACACGACATTTTAAATGTAACATATGATATTATAGTTTTTAATTAAATCAGAATTTAATTTTATCGTCTGCATATATAACACTATATATTATAATTTTTAGTCTCTATATAATATACAATTTTAATAATTTTTTAACTTTACGCTTTTTATACGGAAAAGTTTCACTTTACGCTTAAAAACAGGAACAAAACCGCATACTTTACGCATACTATTATAAAAAAAAATTAATAAATTCATCGTTTTTTTGCTTTTAACTACAATTACAATAATTACACAAGATATTAAGGTAATGCTGAGGTTAGATTCAAAGAGACCGTATAAAATACTACATAAAACTAGATTATGTAAGAATTAAACTTTTTACGAAAGAACACGTCAATTGAATAATAGGGGCAATTTATGGCATTTTCGTAGTCAAAAAAATAAACATACTTAGGTAACAAGAGGCATCTAATTTTTAATTCTCAATATTTTATTAAAACCATTAATAATAACTTCACTTTGACTTAATAATCTAAATTTTTAAATTTTTGTCAAAACTCGAATAAGTGTTGAGATGATTTTAATTATTTTTTAGTATTGTATAGTAACTATCGTGCTAAAAATATAAAAGTATGACTATTTTATGTCTCAAATACTCAAAGTTCAATTCAAATAAAGATACATATCACTTAGCCAGGACTCGAAACTAACAATGTTTGAGAAGCTAAGAATATGTGTTTTTGAGGCATACACTATTTTCAGTGACAGGGAAACTCTTTTCACACTGATATAATTAAAAATAGTGAATTATTTACTTTTAAATTCCTTTCTTTGATGTTCTCTGCTTCCGTAGACTTCAGGAGTCAATAATTAATACTTCAATTATATTTTTTATTTAAATCTTTTAAATTACTATTTTCTTAAATTGTACTTTGACAATATATTTTAAATTTTATATTTTAGTCCTTTCGACACGTGGTTTGAACTGCGTAATTTTAGGTCATTATCTTTCATTTATAATGAATAATTATTTGTAAAACATAAAATTAATTTATAAACTTAAATTGAAATATTTTAAATTTTGACTCTAAATCGTCCGTGCATGTATTTATTATAAAGTATTATATGAATTTTAATCGGTATTTCCGAACTAATTTGTGTTGCTCAATATTTTTTCAAATATTGCACAAAACCCTCTTTTATTAGCAATTACTTGCATATCGCTAAGTCTTAAATGTTGCCAGAGGTGTTAGAAAATTAATTAAGGAAAAATCGAGAAAGAAAAAAGTCAACGTCCCCAGGTCGGGATCGAACCGACGGTCTCCTGTTTACCGGGCAGTTGCATTACCACTTGGCTACCGGGAACCCGACGATTACACGCACCTTGTACCTTGAAGTCTTTATTTCTCGATATTTCCTTTAGACATCCCCCCTCCCCGCTTATCAAATTTCAACCTTAGCATTCTATTTTAAATTTTGACTCTAAATCGTCCGTGCATGTATTTATTATAATGTATTATATGAATTTTAATCGGTATTTCCGAACTAATTTGTGTTGCTCAATATTTTTTCAAATATTGCACAAAACCCTCTTTTATTAGCAACTTACTTGCATATCGCTAAGTCTTAAATGTTGCCAGAGGTGTAACAAAATTAATTAAGGAAACATCGAGAAAGAAAAAAATCAACGTCCCCAGGTCGGGATCGAACCGACGGTCTCCTGATCAAATTTCAACCTTAGCATTCTATTTTAAATTTTGACTCTAAATCGTCTGTGCATGTATATATTATTAAGTATTATATGAATTTTAATCGGTATTTCCGAACTAATTTGTGTTGCTCAATATTTTTTCAAATATTGCACAAAACCCTCTTTTATTAGCAATTACTTGCATATCGCTAAGTCTTAAATGTTGCCAGAGGTGTTAGAAAATTAATTAAGGAAAAATCGAGAAAGAAAAAAGTCAACGTCCCCAGGTCGGGATCGAACCGACGGTCTCCTGTTTACCGGGCAGTTGCATTACCACTTGGCTACCGGGAACCCGACGATTACACGCACCTTGTACCTTGAAGTCTTTATTTCTCGATATTTCCTTTAGACATCCCCCTCCCCGCTTATCAAATTTCAACCTTAGCATTCTATTTTAAATTTTGACTCTAAATCGTCCGTGCATGTATTTATTATAATGTATTATATGAATTTTAATCGGTATTTCCGAACTAATTGTGTTGCTCAATATTTTTTCAAATATTGCACAAAACCCTCTTTTATTAGCAACTTACTTGCATATCGCTAAGTCTTAAATGTTGCCAGAGGTGTAACAAAATTAATTAAGGAAACATCGAGAAAGAAAAAAATCAACGTCCCCAGGTCGGGATCGAACCGACGGTCTCCTGATCAAATTTCAACCTTAGCATTCTATTTTAAATTTTGACTCTAAATCGTCTGTGCATGTATATTATTAAGTATTATATGAATTTTAATCGGTATTTCCGAACTAATTTGTGTTGCTCAATATTTTTTCAAATATTGCACAAAACCCTCTTTTATTAGCAATTACTTGCATATCGCTAAGTCTTAAATGTTGCCAGAGGTGTTAGAAAATTAATTAAGGAAAAATCGAGAAAGAAAAAAGTCAACGTCCCCAGGTCGGGATCGAACCGACGGTCTCCTGTTTACCGGGCAGTTGCATTACCACTTGGCTACCGGGAACCCGACGATTACACGCACCTTGTACCTTGAAGTCTTTATTTCTCGATATTTCCTTTAGACATCCCCCCTCCCCGCTTATCAAATTTCAACCTTAGCATTCTATTTTAAATTTTGACTCTAAATCGTCCGTGCATGTATTTATTATAATGTATTATATGAATTTTAATCGGTATTTCCGAACTAATTTGTGTTGCTCAATATTTTTTCAAATATTGCACAAAACCCTCTTTTATTAGCAACTTACTTGCATATCGCTAAGTCTTAAATGTTGCCAGAGGTGTAACAAAATTAATTAAGGAAACATCGAGAAAGAAAAAAATCAACGTCCCCAGGTCGGGATCGAACCGACGGTCTCCTGATCAAATTTCAACCTTAGCATTCTATTTTAAATTTTGACTCTAAATCGTCTGTGCATGTATATATTATTAAGTATTATATGAATTTTAATCGGTATTTCCGAACTAATTTGTGTTGCTCAATGTTTTTTCTAATATTGCACAAAACCCTCTTTTATTAGCAACTTACTTGCATATCGCTAAGTCTTAAATGTTGCCAGAGGTGTTAGAAAATTAATTAAGGAAAAATCGAGAAAGAAAAAAATCAACGTCCCCAGGTCGGGATAGAACCGACGGTCTCCTGTTTAACGGTCTCCTGATGAAATTTCAACCTTAGCATTTGCAACAATCCCATTTTATCAAATAAGATCATAATAATAAATAAATAAGCAAAATGCGTGAAATAAGAAAAATCATATATTTCGGCACTCTACGCCTATGTATGTTTCCCCTTACCGCAGCGCGGGGTCTCCAAGTTCGTGCGCGACGACGAAGATCCGCACAAAGAGGAGACCGAGAACACGTGTCTGAGCATTAATTATATAATCTTTTTTCTATTATTATTAGAATATTAATAAATTAAACAGCTTTTTTTATATATTGCATTAATAAAATCAAGATTAACACTCCTCGTTAATTGGATAAATAAATTGTTTCCCTTATCATAGCAATTGTTAATGAAAAAGTACAAATTGATAAAAATCCTTGAAAGCCTAGGTGCGCGTCCTAATATATGCGTAATTAGGATAATCACTTCGCGCATCAGATTATCTCGTCTATCATCTAGTACGGCGAGATAATCTACTCGGGAGCAGGAGTATCGACGCTCTCTCATTCATGCTTTCAATCAGTTACGCACGAACCTTCAAGGAGTTACGGATTAACCCTCAAGGAGTTACGCACGGACCTTCAAAGAGTCAAGGAAGATTTTAAGTTTAAGGAAGTCTTGAGTACATTGGCAGTAGTAAGTATGCTGCACAACTGAAACCTATTCCTAATCCTTTCCCTTTAGGAGCTGGGTAGCCCTAGCGGCGACAGGCCCCGAGTGGTTCCATGTTTTGCATGGAACTGCGAAATGTTCTTTTTGTTTAAGCAGGTAAAAGAGTTTCGACTCTTAACCTTAAGTGCGCCCCATCCGTAAGGATGACGCCGATGCCCGAGGCTAGGCTGGGTGAACCTTAAGGTTCTGCAACACCTATTTTACAGATCGGCATCCAGGAGTTCGGCGAAATTTTATCTTCCGCGTCGCGAATTACGTGATAACGTCGCGTATTAAATTTTTTTATTTAAATGATGAACATAAGGGATTGTTCGTTATTTTTTTTGCGTCGCGAATCCATTAACAGATTCAACAAATTAATTTCCTTTGTTTTTCTTCCGAATTTTCATTTTTCGTTTATTTCGGGAATTCGCGTAATTACATGAGAAATTTTATGTCGAAACGTCGCGAATAATTGAACATATTATATTAGGTTACTCACAAAACTAAGATGTATTTTGAATACATGTTTTAATAAATTACGAAAAAGAGCCAAGGGCCAACAAATTTAATTCTTATTGTTTTGATTTTGCATGCATTAAATAACCCTCTCATATCCTATATATGCAAGTCCTTTAATAAATAAAATTAAAATATTACACTTTTCTATAAAAAAAAAAAAATGCAACCGGAAGAACCCGCATCGGAGGAAATGGACCAATTCTGAACAACGTTGACTTTTCCGCATGAGATATTATTTTTTATTCAATATTCAATAAAGCGTATTATAAATGCATGAATTTTTTTCTTTTTTTTACGATTTGATTTAATTAAATTTTATATATCTTAATTATTCTTTTTATTTTCAACTTTTTCGATTGCACATGGATGACACAGTAAAGGAGATGGTTGCCACCGAGGGAATATTGAACGTTAAATAACAAACGTTCGTAAGTGATATAGAATCCTTTTTGATAGTTAAATAACTTACTGAATCTCCAAACATTAAATAAAATTTGACGTTATATAAATTAGTATAAGATTTAATCTATCTTTAATTTTGAATTGGCTATTTAAACCTCCACATAAATAATAACAAAAGTATGTTGCACATTCTATTTTAAATTTTGACTCTAAATCGTCCGTGCATGTATTTATTATAAAGTATTATATGAATTTTAATCGGTATTTCCGAACTAATTTGTGTTGCTGAATATTTTTTCAAATATTGCACAAAACCCTCTTTTATTAGCAACTTACTTGCATATCGCTAAGTCTTAAATGTTGCCAGAGGTGTTAGAAAATTAATTAAGGAAATATCGAGAAATAAATACTTCAAGGTACAAGGTGCGTGGAATGGTCGGGTTCCCGGTAGCCAAGTGGTAAGGCAACTGCTCGTTAAGCAGGAGACCGTCGGTTCGATCCCGACCTGGGGACGTTAACTTTTTTCTTTCTCGATTTTTCCTTAATTAATTTTCTAACACCTCTGGCAACATTTAAGACTTAGCGATATGCAAGTAAGTTGCTAATAAAAAAGGGTTTTGTGCAATATTTGAAAAAATATTGAGCAACACAAATTAGTTCGGAAATACCGATTAAAATTCATATAATACTTTATAATAAATACATGCACGGACGATTTAGAGTCAAAATTTAAAATAGAATGCTAAGGTTGAAATTTGATATGCGGGAAGGCGGGATGTCTAAAGGAAATATCGAGAAATAAAGACTTCAAGGTACAAGGTGCGTGGAATCGTCGGGTTCCCGGTAGCCAAGTGGTAAGGCAACTGCCCGGTAAACAGGAGACCGTCGGTTCGATCCCGACCTGGGGACGATGACTTTTTTCTTTCTCGATTTTTCCTTAATTAATTTTCTAACACCTCTGGCAACATTTAAGACTTAGCGATATGCAAGTAAGTTGCTAATAAAAGAGGGTTTTGTGAAATATTTGAAAAAATATTGAGCAACACAAATTAGTTCGGAAATACCGATTAAAATTCATATAATACTTTATAATAAATACATGCACGGACGATTTTGAGTCAAAATTTAAAATAGAATGCTAAGGTTGAAATTTGATAAGCGGGGAGGAGGTATGTGTAAAGGAAATATCGAGAAATAAAGACTTCAAGGTACAGGGTGCGTGGAATCGTCGGGTTCCCGGTAGCTAAGTGGTAAGGCAACTGCCCGTTAAGCAGGAGACCGTCGGTTCGATCCCGACCTGGGGACGTTGATTTTTTTCTTTCTCGATTTTTCCTTAATTAATTTTCTAACACCTCTGGCAACATTGAAGACTTAGCGATATGCAAGTAAGTTGCTAGTAAAAATGGGTTTTGTGAAATATTTGAAAAAATATTGAGCAACACAAATTAGTTCGGAAATACCGATTAAAATTCATATAATACTTTATAATAAATACATGCACGGACGATTTTGAGTCAAAATTTAAAATAGAATGCTAAGGTTGAAATTTGATAAGCGGGGAGGAGGTATGTGTAAAGGAAATATCGAGAAATAAAGACTTCAAGGTACAAGGTGCGTGGAATCGTCGGGTTCCCGGTAGCTAAGTGGTAAGGCAACTGCCCGTTAAGCAGGAGACCGTCGGTTCGATCCCGACCTGGGGACGTTGATTTTTTTCTTTCTCGATTTTTCCTTAATTAATTTTCTAACACCTCTGGCAACATTGAAGACTTAGCGATATGCAAGTAAGTTGCTAATAAAAGAGGGTTTTGTGAAATATTTGAAAAAATATTGAGCAACACAAATTAGTTCGGAAATACCGATTAAAATTCATATAATACTTTATAATAAATACATGCACGGACGATTTTGAGTCAAAATTTAAAATAGAATGCTAAGGTTGAAATTTGATAATGCGGGGAGGCGGGATGTCTAAAGGAAATATCGAGAAATAAAGACTTCAAGGTACAGGGTGCGTGGAATCGTCGGGTTCCCGGTAGCTAAGTGGTAAGGCAACTGCCCGTTAAGCAGGAGACCGTCGGTTCGATCCCGACCTGGGGACGTTGATTTTTTTCTTTCTCGATTTTTCCTTAATTAATTTTCTAACACCTCTGGCAACATTGAAGACTTAGCGATATGCAAGTAAGTTGCTAGTAAAAATGGGTTTTGTGAAATATTTGAAAAAATATTGAGCAACACAAATTAGTTCGGAAATACCGATTAAAATTCATATAATACTTTATAATAAATACATGCACGGACGATTTTGAGTCAAAATTTAAAATAGAATGCTAAGGTTGAAATTTGATAAGCGGGGAGGAGGTATGTGTAAAGGAAATATCGAGAAATAAAGACTTCAAGGTACAAGGTGCGTGGAATCGTCGGGTTCCCGGTAGCTAAGTGGTAAGGCAACTGCCCGTTAAGCAGGAGACCGTCGGTTCGATCCCGACCTGGGGACGTTGATTTTTTTCTTTCTCGATTTTTCCTTAATTAATTTTCTAACACCTCTGGCAACATTGAAGACTTAGCGATATGCAAGTAAGTTGCTAATAAAAGAGGGTTTTGTGAAATATTTGAAAAAATATTGAGCAACACAAATTAGTTCGGAAATACCGATTAAAATTCATATAATACTTTATAATAAATACATGCACGGACGATTTTGAGTCAAAATTTAAAATAGAATGCTAAGGTTGAAATTTGATATGCGGGAAGGCGGGATGTCTAAAGGAAATATCGAGAAATAAAGACTTCAAGGTACAGGGTGCGTGGAATCGTCGGGTTCCCGGTAGCTAAGTGGTAAGGCAACTGCCCGTTAAGCAGGAGACCGTCGGTTCGATCCCGACCTGGGGACGTTGATTTTTTTCTTTCTCGATTTTTCCTTAATTAATTTTCTAACACCTCTGGCAACATTGAAGACTTAGCGATATGCAAGTAAGTTGCTAGTAAAAATGGGTTTTGTGAAATATTTGAAAAAATATTGAGCAACACAAATTAGTTCGGAAATACCGATTAAAATTCATATAATACTTTATAATAAATACATGCACGGACGATTTTGAGTCAAAATTTAAAATAGAATGCTAAGGTTGAAATTTGATAAGCGGGGAGGAGGTATGTGTAAAGGAAATATCGAGAAATAAAGACTTCAAGGTACAGGGTGCGTGGAATCGTCGGGTTCCCGGTAGCTAAGTGGTAAGGCAACTGCCCGTTAAGCAGGAGACCGTCGGTTCGATCCCGACCTGGGGACGTTGATTTTTTTCTTTCTCGATTTTTCCTTAATTAATTTTCTAACACCTCTGGCAACATTGAAGACTTAGCGATATGCAAGTAAGTTGCTAGTAAAAATGGGTTTTGTGAAATATTTGAAAAAATATTGAGCAACACAAATTAGTTCGGAAATACCGATTAAAATTCATATAATACTTTATAATAAATACATGCACGGACGATTTTGAGTCAAAATTTAAAATAGAATGCTAAGGTTGAAATTTGATAAGCGGGGAGGAGGTATGTGTAAAGGAAATATCGAGAAATAAAGACTTCAAGGTACAAGGTGCGTGGAATCGTCGGGTTCCCGGTAGCTAAGTGGTAAGGCAACTGCCCGTTAAGCAGGAGACCGTCGGTTCTATCCCGACCTGGGGACGTTGATTTTTTTCTTTCTCGATTTTTCCTTAATTAATTTTCTAACACCTCTGGCAACATTTAAGACTTAGCGATATGCAAGTAAGTTGCTAATAAAAGAGGGTTTTGTGAAATATTTGAAAAAATATTGAGCAACACAAATTAGTTCGGAAATACCGATTAAAATTCATATAATACTTTATAATAAATACATGCACGGACGATTTAGAGTCAAAATTTAAAATAGAATGCGAAGGTTGAAATTTGATAAGCGGGGAGGGGGAATGTCTAAAGGAAATATCGAGAAATAAAGACTTCAAGGTACTAGGTGCGTGGAATCGTCGAGTTCCCGGTAGCCAAGTGGTAAGGCAACTGCCCGTTAAGCAGGAGACCGTCGGTTCGATCCCGACCTGGGGACGTTGATTTTTTTCTTTCTCGATTTTTCCTTAATTAATTTTCTAACACCTCTGGCAACATTTAAGACTTAGCGATATGCAAGTAAGTTGCTAGTAAAAAAGGGTTTTGTGAAATATTTGAAAAAATATTGAGCAACACAAATTAGTTCGGAAATACCGATTAAAATTCATATAATACTTTATAATAAATACATGCACGGACGATTTTGAGTCAAAATTTAAAATAGAATGCTAAGGTTGAAATTTGATAAGCGGGGAGGAGGTATGTGTAAAGGAAATATCGAGAAATAAAGACTTCAAGGTACAAGGTGCGTGGAATCGTCGGGTTCCCGGTAGCTAAGTGGTAAGGCAACTGCCCGTTAAGCAGGAGACCGTCGGTTCGATCCCGACCTGGGGACGTTGATTTTTTTCTTTCTCGATTTTTCCTTAATTAATTTTCTAACACCTCTGGCAACATTGAAGACTTAGCGATATGCAAGTAAGTTGCTAATAAAAGAGGGTTTTGTGCAATATTTGAAAAAATATTGAGCAACACAAATTAGTTCGGAAATACCGATTAAAATTCATATAATACTTTATAATAAATACATGCACGGACGATTTAGAGTCAAAATTTAAAATAGAATGCGAAGGTTGAAATTTGATAAGCGGGGTGGGGGGATGTCTAAAGGAAATATCGAGAAATAAAGACTTCAAGGTACAAGGTGCGTGGAATCGTCGGGTTCCCGGTAGCCAAGTGGTAGGGCAACTGCCCGGTAAACAGGAGACCGTCGGTTCGATCCCGACCTGGGGACGTTGATTTTTTTCTTTCTCGATTTTTCCTTAATTAATTTTCTAACACCTCTGGCAACATTTAAGACTTAGCGATATGCAAGTAAGTTGCTAGTAAAAAAGGGTTTTGTGCAATATTTGAAAAAATATTGAGCAACACAAATTAGTTCGGAAATACCGATTAAAATTCATATAATACTTTATAATAAATACATGCACGGACGATTTAGAGTCAAAATTTAAAATAGAATGCTAAGGTTGAAATTTGATATGCGGGGAGGCGGGATGTCTAAAGGAAATATCGAGAAATAAAGACTTCAAGGTACAAGGTGCGTGGAATCGTCGGGTTCCCGGTAGCCAAGTGGTAAGGCAACTGCCCGTTAAGCAGGAGACCGTCGGTTCGATCCCGACCTGGGGACGTTGACTTTTTTTCTTTCTCGATTTTTCCTTAATTAATTTTCTAACACCTCTGGCAACATTTAAGACTTAGCGATATGCAAGTAAGTTGCTAATAAAAGAGGGTTTTGTGAAATATTTGAAAAAATATTGAGCAACACAAATTAGTTCGGAAATACCGATTAAAATTCATATAATACTTTATAATAAATACATGCACGGACGATTTAGAGTCAAAATTTAAAATAGAATGCGAAGGTTGAAATTTGATAAGCGGGGAGGGGGAATGTCTAAAGGAAATATCGAGAAATAAAGACTTCAAGGTACTAGGTGCGTGGAATCGTCGAGTTCCCGGTAGCCAAGTGGTAAGGCAACTGCCCGTTAAGCAGGAGACCGTCGGTTCGATCCCGACCTGGGGACGTTGACTTTTTTCTTTCTCGATTTTTCCTTAATTAATTTTCTAACACCTCTGGCAACATTTAAGACTTAGCGATATGCAAGTAAGTTGCTAATAAAAAAGGGTTTTGTGCAATATTTGAAAAAATATTGAGCAACACAAATTAGTTCGGAAATACCGATTAAAATTCATATAATACTTTATAATAAATACATGCACGGACGATTTAGAGTCAAAATTTAAAATAGAATGCTAAGGTTGAAATTTGATAAGCGGGGAGGGGGTATGTGTAAAGGAAATATCGAGAAATAAAGACTTCAAGGTACAAGGTGCGTGGAATCGTCGGGTTCCCGGTAGCCAAGTGGTAAGGCAACTGCCCGTTAAGCAGGAGACCGTCGGATCGATCCCGACCTGGGGACGTTGATTTTTTTCTTTCTCGATATTTCCTTAATTAATTTTCTAACACCTCTGGCAACATTTAAGACTTAACGATATGCAAGTAAGTTGCTAATAAAAGAGGGTTTTGTGCAATATTTGAAAAAATATTGAGCAACACAAATTAGTTCGGAAATACCGATTATAATTCATCTAATACTTTATAATAAATACATGCACGGACGATTTAGAGTCAAAATTTAAAATAGAATGCTAAGGTTGAAATTTGATATGCGGGGAGGCGGGATGTCTAAAGGAAATATCGAGAAATAAAGACTTCAAGGTACAAGGTGCGTGGAATCGTCGGGTTCCCGGTAGCCAAGTGGTAAGGCAACTGCCCGGTAAACAGGAGACCGTCGGTTCGATCCCGACCTGGGGACGTTGACTTTTTTCTTTCTCGATTTTTCCTTAATTAATTTTCTAACACCTCTGGCAACATTTAAGACTTAGCGATATGCAAGTAAGTTGCTAATAAAAGAGGGTTTTGTGAAATATTTGAAAAAATATTGAGCAACACAAATTAGTTCGGAAATACCGATTAAAATTCATATAATACTTTATAATAAATACATGCACGGACGATTTAGAGTCAAAATTTAAAATAGAATGCGAAGGTTGAAATTTGATAAGCGGGGAGGGGGAATGTCTAAAGGAAATATCGAGAAATAAAGACTTCAAGGTACAAGGTGCGTGGAATCGTCGAGTTCCCGGTAGCCAAGTGGTAAGGCAACTGCCCGTTAAGCAGGAGACCGTCGGTTCGATCCCGACCTGGGGACGTTGACTTTTTTCTTTCTCGATTTTTCCTTAATTAATTTTCTAACACCTCTGGCAACATTTAAGACTTAGCGATATGCAAGTAAGTTGCTAATAAAAAAGGGTTTTGTGCAATATTTGAAAAAATATTGAGCAACACAAATTAGTTCGGAAATACCGATTAAAATTCATATAATACTTTATAATAAATACATGCACGGACGATTTAGAGTCAAAATTTAAAATAGAATGCTAAGGTTGAAATTTGATAAGCGGGGAGGGGGTATGTGTAATGGAAATATCGAGAAATAAAGACTTCAAGGTACAAGGTGCGTGGAATCGTCGGGTTCCCGGTAGCCAAGTGGTAAGGCAACTGCCCGTTAAGCAGGAGACCGTCGGATCGATCCCGACCTGGGGACGTTGATTTTTTTCTTTCTCGATATTTCCTTAATTAATTTTCTAACACCTCTGGCAACATTTAAGACTTAACGATATGCAAGTAAGTTGCTAATAAAAGAGGGTTTTGTGCAATATTTGAAAAAATATTGAGCAACACAAATTAGTTCGGAAATACCGATTATAAATTCATCTAATACTTTATAATAAATACATGCACGGACGATTTAGAGTCAAAATTTAAAATAAATGCTAAGGTTGAAATTTGATAAGCGGGGAGGGGGTATGTGTAAAGGAAATATCGAGAAATAAATACTTCAAGGTACAAGGTGCGTGGAATCGTCGGGTTCCCGGTAGCCAAGTGGTAAGGCAACTGCCCGTTAAGCAGGAGTACCGTCGGTTCGATCCCGACCTGGGGACTGTTGATTTTTTTCTTTCTCGATATTTCCTTAATTAATTTTCTAACACCTCTGGCAACATTTAAGACTTAACGATATGCAAGTAAGTTGCTAATAAAAGAGGGTTTTGTGCAATATTTGAAAAAATATTGAGCAACACAAATTAGTTCGGAAATACCGATTAAAATTCATATAATACTTTATAATAAATACATGCACGGACGATTTAGAGTCAAAATTTAAAATAGAATGCTAAGGTTGAAATTTGATAATGCGGGGAGGCGGGATGTCTAAAGGAAATATCGAGAAATAAAGACTTCAAGGTACAAGGTGCGTGGAATCGTCGGGTTCCCGGTAGCCAAGTGGTAAGGCAACTGCCCGGTAAACAGGAGACCGTCGGTTCGATCCCGACCTGGGGACGTTGACTTTTTTCTTTCTCGATTTTTCCTTAATTAATTTTCTAACACCTCTGGCAACATTTAAGACTTAGCGATATGCAAGTAAGTTGCTAATAAAAGAGGGTTTTGTGAAATATTTGAAAAAATATTGAGCAACACAAATTAGTTCGGAAATACCGATTAAAATTCATATAATACTTTATAATAAATACATGCACGGACGATTTAGAGTCAAAATTTAAAATAGAATGCGAAGGTTGAAATTTGATAAGCGGGGAGGGGGAATGTCTAAAGGAAATATCGAGAAATAAAGACTTCAAGGTACAAGGTGCGTGGAATCGTCGAGTTCCCGGTAGCCAAGTGGTAAGGCAACTGCCCGTTAAGCAGGAGACCGTCGGTTCGATCCCGACCTGGGGACGTTGACTTTTTTCTTTCTCGATTTTTCCTTAATTAATTTTCTAACACCTCTGGCAACATTTAAGACTTAGCGATATGCAAGTAAGTTGCTAATAAAAAGGGTTTTGTGCAATATTTGAAAAAATATTGAGCAACAAAAATTAGTTCGGAAATACCGATTAAAATTCATATAATACTTTATAATAAATACATGCACGGACGATTTAGAGTCAAAATTTAAAATAGAATGCTAAGGTTGAAATTTGATAAGCGGGGAGGGGGTATGTGTAAAGGAAATATCGAGAAATAAAGACTTCAAGGTACAAGGTGCGTGGAATCGTCGGGTTCCCGGTAGCCAAGTGGTAAGGCAACTGCCCGTTAAGCAGGAGACCGTCGGATCGATCCCGACCTGGGGACGTTGATTTTTTTCTTTCTCGATATTTCCTTAATTAATTTTCTAACACCTCTGGCAACATTTAAGACTTAACGATATGCAAGTAAGTTGCTAATAAAAGAGGGTTTTGTGCAATATTTGAAAAAATATTGAGCAACACAAATTAGTTCGGAAATACCGATTATAATTCATCTAATACTTTATAATAAATACATGCACGGACGATTTAGAGTCAAAATTTAAAATAAAATGCTAAGGTTGAAATTTGATAAACGGGGAGGGGGGATGTCTAAAGGAAATATCGAGAAATAAATACTTCAAGGTACAAGGTGCGTGGGATCGTCGGGTTCCCGGTAGCCAAGTGGTAAGGCAACTGCCCGTTAAGCAGGAGTACGTCGGTTCGATCCCGACCTGGGGATGTTGATTTTTTTCTTTCTCGATTTTTCCTTAATTAATTTTCTAACACCTCTGGCAACATTTAAGACTTAGTGATATGCAAGTAAGTTGCTAATAAAAGAGGGTTTTGTGCAATATTTGAAAAAATATTGAGCAACATAAATTAGTTCGGAAATACCGATTAAAATTCATATAATACTTTGTAATAAATACATGCACGGACGATTTAGAGTCAAAATTTGAAATAGAATGCTAAGGTTGAAATTTGATAAGCGGGGAGGGGGGATGTCTAAAGGAAATGTCGAGAAATAAAGACTTCAAGGTACAAGGTGCGTGTAATCGTCGGGTTCCCGGTAGCCAAGTGGTAAGGCAACTGTCCGGTAAACAGGAGACCGTCGGTTCGATCCCGACCTGGGGACGTTGATTTTTTCTTTCTCGATTTTTCCTTAATTAATTTTCTAACACCTCTGGCAACATTTAAGACTTAGCGATATGCAAGTAAGTTGCTAATAAAAGAGGGTTTTGTGCAATATTTGAATAAATATTGAGCAACACAAATTAGTTCGGAAATACCGATTAAAATTCATATAATACTTTATAATTAAATTGAAATAATATAATATTCCAGCTAATTAAAATGATTAACTTGCATTATATAAGTTCAATTGATTAACCAGGTTGTTTACGTAATTTGATGCTCGCAGTTTTCTAAATCGTTGTTATTATTCTCAACTTATCATCGATTTAAATTACAAAATTTGGAGTATACGTTTTATGACAATAAAAAATTAAAACAAATTTGAAATTAAAGTCTTGAGCGCTAATCACGTGATAGGTTAGCTCGAAAAATTTTAATTTTGGACAACAAGCAGAATAAACTTACTATGTTATAATTGCCAATTACATGAGTTTGTGTATTACAGGAAGACATGGTATGTTTATCTTGTACTGCCACTGGAGAACGTGTTTGCCTTGCTGCGGAAGGTTTTGGAAACCGACACTGTTTTCTTGAGAATATTGCTGATAAGGTACAATTATATCATTTATCTTATAATTTAGATAGAATTACAATAATATTACCTAAACTATAATATTCACGAGTGAAATCGTATAATGTAATATTTATCTTATAATTTGTACGACAAGTTCATTGATACTGATCAAAATAGCAAGTAAAGCAAGCAGGCACAAAGACTATAATCTACCTATTATCCTTAATCTAACCAACTTATATTTGCTTAACCCATTTATCTCTGTGTATATAAAAAAACTATATCACACTGTAGTAATATAGGTACCTTATAGCGAGAGAGAGAGAGAGACTTGGACTCTCTGCGATATTAACAACACCTGCTATGACCAGTCTAGGGTGGGTGACAACCAAACACCCAACGATTTAACCTCGTTCTCATAATCCAAATGGGCATTCAACTACTTAATCCGGGGAGCAGCAGCCAGATCCACTCGCGAAACATATGCCTGACTACCCAGGATCATAACTTTTGTTTTTTTTTACATTTAGTGCAAGACCATTTGATACAGCCCAAGATGCTACCGCGTTCGCATCCTGTATAATTCGATGCACACCCATCTCAAAATCCGCTGGTAAAAAAGAATAATAAACCTGGGAGTCATCAGCCTAGAGCATGCATTTACTAAATTGAAGCACGTCCGGCAAATCATTTATGAAGATAGAGAATAATAATGAACCCAATACACTGCCCTGTGGCACTCCAGAATTTATCCCAAGCCAGTCCGAACAACCACCCAAATCATCCACAACCGCCTGCGTACGACCTACTATATAATGATAAAACCATCTCAGAACAATGTCAGTGCAACCCAACCTACGCAATTTAAGCAGAAGTGACTCATGCGGTACAGAATCAAACGCTTTAAAGAAGTCGAACAGAACCAAGACTATTATTATGCGAGAATCTATAGCGCTTCTAATATCATTTAGGACCCCTAAAAGTGCAGTCTGCGTGTTATGACCTCTGCGAAAATCCGCTTGTCTTGGATTTGACAATTGATAGTTCTCCAAATAAGACGACAACTGAAAATGAACTAATCGTTCGAAAAGTTTCGAGATTACGCAGAGTTTGGCTATCAATCTAGTATCGGAGCAAGTCCAAATCCAGCTTGACTTCGCCAGCGGAAATAATAAGGTTCGCTTCCAACATTCAGGAAAAAATCGAATCATTAATATCTCATTGACAACGTCAACTAAATGCGGAATTATTTGCGATTCCAAAAGTTTTAGCATTTTTATTGATAACCCATCTGTCCCCATAGCCCTCGATTTAGCTCTACCAAGAAGACGCTGAACTCCTCTAGGATGGATAGTGTCAAACTCAAATCTAGCAGTAGTACTATGATCATTATCATTCGCCAGAAAGAGTATGTCAAGTAAAGATGGAGGAAGAGGTGCAAGACGATTCGAAACAGATGCATAATGGACATTCAATTGCTGAGAGGTAAAAAATTCTAGTGGTGATGAACCCAAATTATTACCCAATCCCAACCGCTTCAGCTCTCTCCATTTAGCCCTAGGATCTGTAGCATTCAACAGTTTATCAGAAAGGTACTTGTATTTGTTGCTATCAAGCGTGTTAGAGACTCTATTTCTTAAAATCTTATACCTCTCATAATCATCAATATGTCGTGAGACTTGAAAAGTCTTAAATGCCGAGTTTCTAGACTTGATCAGATTCCTGATCTCAGTTGTAACCCATGGCTTATACTTATTCCCAATGATTACTAGTTTACAAGGTGCTAGTTCAGCAAATGTGGAGAGGGCTGCTGCGGAAAGATGAGAAATCAGCAACGAGATAGACTGAGATCTATCATCGAAACATTAGGTGGATGAAAATTATGAGAAAAATGCGAATTAGATGAAATGGAAAATAAATTAGATGATGACATGTTAAATGAATTTGGTGAGATGGCGAATAAATAAGGTGATGACATGGTATCCGAAATTAATGAATTTACATTATGAGAGATGACATTATGAGTAATAGAGCTATGATCAGATAATTGCATGGTTGTAACTATGTTTGAACTTATATCTAATGACAGCAACGGACTAAAAATACATCTGATTGCTGGTCAGGTAAAACACTTTGACTAGAGGTTGGAAATCTACTACTCGGATAACGAAAAGACCAACCCATACTAAAAATATTACTAAAAACTGAATCCAAATCACGACGGCTGACACCCTCCAAATTTCGCGTCCAATCCCTCCTCACCGTCGTTGGCTGTCTAATAATTTGCATATAAATTGTGATAGAATCATGGCCCGCCGCAAAGGGGACCGATGACTTCACAAATTTAAAATGAGGTACCGGCTCACGAATAAGGAAAAGATCAAGCCATGTATGAGACGTACCCACTGATGTGACTGCATTATGAGTCGGGTGCGAATCAATAAGAGTAAGGTTCAGAGCTGATATGTTTGCCGTCATCATGTTCGCCGCACCGCCCACTGATTTCATATCAATATTAAAATCACCCGTAATAACAGCATGGCCATGCGACGGAAGTAAATCCGACAATACATCAAACAACCTTGGAGGATAAGCTGCCGTTGGCCTTCTGCAGACAACTGCCAAAACTAACGACGAAAATTTACCTAAAATTTTTAACAAAAGATATTCCGGTAAGTTAGAGAACTGTCCATCAGAATGTGCCAATGTAACTATTTTATATTCACTTCTAACATACGCAGCTACACCACCACCTTCTTTACCCAAACGATCAAGTCTATATAATGTATAACCCGGTAACTTAAGATTATGTAAGGCATCTGATTCCTTCAAAAATGTTTCAGTAAGCGCAATCACATCATGTGTCTGCGGAAAAGCCAATGCTTCTAAAGAACTAAAATGAGTTTTGAGTCTATTAATATTAATATGAATAATAGAAAACAAATTTTTTGCCTGACCAACATTCCCTCATTGCGAAGGACACCCAGGATTAGGAGGAAGGGAGAGGAGTTCAGCTTCAGCATTTATGCGAATCAATGATCCCTTCCTCTCTTGTCTTGAATTTAAACCTATCGGTCGTAGATACCCCAATTCTTTCGCATTGCGCACAGCTACTGACCAAAGGGCATGTACTGCCTTTGGCCAAAGCGGTCTTATAAATAACGATGAATCAGCTCCTAAAGCAGTTTTCCCTTTCAATAGAAATGATTTTTCAACTATAATGTCGCGCACCAAAGGCGAAGTGACCCTAAAAACTAATTCTCTCGAGAACGTAGGGCCAGCAGACACTGCTGAGGCATCATCGGGAACACCATGCATAATCGAAGTATTAACCGTCCTTTTGGAACGCAGAATCCACGGACGAATCTCAATAATGTGCAAATGTACAAGCGGCAAATTCATGACATGAAGAATTTTTTCAAGTAGAGCGCGATCACTTAATTTAGAAATTAACGGTAAGCCCAAAAGTAATAGCTCACAATCGTCCTTAATTGAATTTAAATTTAAGGGAGAATCGGCTACTTGTAACGCAGAACCACACGTATTCTCACGCAAAACTCCAACACTATCCTCAAGTCGTGTAATACGGCCATCCAGCTCATTCAAACGCTCATTCGTAGTAGATTCGATGTTATTAACACGTTCGCGCAACGAGAGAAGTTCAGCACTAATAAAATTTAATTTCGAGTCAACAACATCAACTTTATTTTCGACTCTCTTCGTGAATACCGAAATAGAGCGCTCGAAACGAGTGAACCACGCTGGGGGAGCATCCGCCATCGCAGCGGAATCCAGTGAGCCGCCCGACTGACTAATATTGGTCGTAGTGAGCGTGGTCGCACGAGGTTGCTTGGCAACCTAGCTCAATGATGGCGGCGGAGGCGAGGCCAAGCGCTTGGCACTTGTGGAAGCGGTGGGGAGAACAACTCCCACCACGGTCTCACCGCTCACCGCAACATTGACAGAATCCGACCCGGGAGGTGCTGCCCTCATGCAATTAACATCCGCACCAGCATTTACGGCCGCGAGACTCGTTCTGTATATATGGCAGCACTTGCGCACGCTCAACCCCGGCATATTTGCAACACAATTAGTATGCATGATATTACTGCACTCCGAACAAACCTCCGAGTAGTCCTTTCTAGTGATGCATATTTTGCACACGAAGCAGACTGTCGACGTCGTCATCATATACGATTACGCCGAAATAGCCAAGCAGTAATATCCAAGAAGAGAGAAGAGGGGGGAGCCTTGAGATCCTTTTCTCACTTCCAACAGAGGCGCTGAGATAGCCACACAGCAGATAGTCGGCGATGTGCGCAGAAAAATTTGCCGCTTTTTGCAACGCATAACCTCACTTTCCCAAGAAGATTTGTTCAATACATTTTCAGCGGGTAAACCAACTGCTTTAAAGAACTTTAATAAAAAGTAGAAGCAGCAGTCAGTTTACTTCCAATTGATTGGCACTGGAAAGCTCGATAACAGATGTGAGAGGCAGTACAGTAATAAAAATAGAGAGCAATAATAAGGTGCCACAGGCCACTCACCTTGCGCGCAGATAGACAGATAGATAGATAGATAGATAGATAGATAGATAAGTTTATTTGTATAGTACAAAATTTACAATTTTGAAATAAAAATAAATAGTATATAAAGGTTTGTATAAATACTATATTGCACAGTCATATCACAGTATTAAAATATCACAGTTATAGAATAAATACAAATAAAACAACTGTTAATACATCTATCAGTCACAATACTAAAGTACAATTTAAAATTGGATGACACATAAAGCAGTCATTCGTCATCACAATCTCTCGCCAGGCCACGAATTTCTGTCGGTCAGGAAATCCATAGATATGCGCACCTTGTACCCGTAGGGAGCGTTTACCAGTCTCGGTACGCATCAGGGGAGATACGAGTTCTCTTGTGACCCCCTTTCCAGAGCCCCTGGGGCACATCTACAGAAGAGACTCTCCAGATACGCTGGAACTCGCATATGCACAATTTTGTACAACGAGTACCGCCATAAAATACTGCCTCCTAGAATCTGTGCGCAGTCAGCCCAGAGAGTATCTGTGGGACATCACAAGATCATCCCTCCTAATACCGTAAAAGTATTTTATAAAATCTGTAATAGGTTTCTAATCTATTGTAAAGTATCTTGCATGATTAATGAACAATAGTCTGTGTGGGGAAACAACAACGTCTCGGCGAGCCGCTTTCTAAGAGCCTGAGAAGTATAATTGCTAAAAAAGAAAAGTTACCGGATAAAGCAGCCTACATACGAGACGAAAAGCAAAATTTTGGCTACAGTAAGGCAGACCTAGAAAACCCCATTTGCCTTAAGTATCATTACCGACCCTCACAGTCGGGACTGTGGCCAGATCTCTGCGAGAGGTTAAAAGCTAGCTGCCCAGAATCGCCACTTTTGTTTTCTTAACATTTAATACAAAGCTATTGTCAGATGTCCATGATGCAATCGCGTTCGCATTCTGGGTGATCTGATAGACACCCATCTCAAAAAGCGACAGGATGAAATGAGTGATAGGCGTGGGCATCGTCGGTAAACAACATAAAGTTACTAAATTTAAGTATTTTAGGTAAATCGTTAATAAAGGAAGAGAGACAGAGAGAGAGAGAGAGAGATTGAAAAGCTTTTATTAGTGTCCTTGTTGCATTGACCTGGAACTTTCTAGACAGACATATTATAACATTATCTAGTGCTCCTGTATTTGGGTTTTACATAATATTAACAAAAAATAAATAGTTTACATTACTGATTGTTTTCTTAGTACCAATTTCGTCGCTAGAGTGCGCGACGCGCTTAGTCTGTAGTATTATACATAGAGTGGAAGCACTTGCGCAAATAGTTGTTGCAAGATGGCGCTAAATATCATAATTAATATACCGGGCTTATGTCAATAAACAGAATTATAATAAATATCGTACTTATGTATTGTAGAAACACTAATTTGTTTTGCCAGTACATTCGCTATTGTACATATATGTATCAAGATTATTTTAATCCTTGCTATCATCAGGTACTGCCACGTATGCCTTCACACGTCATTGTGACGTCAATGTAAAGACACACTTTATGACTATATGAGTGAATGGGTGGGGAGTTCTCTATGTAACGTTTTCCGACTGAGTAAAGAACATATATAACAAATTAAAAATAACAAAATTAACGATAACAACAAAAATAAAAATAATTTACTTATTTATTCGGGAAAACAAGGACGTGAGACATGGAATAGGGAAACAATGAAAAACAAAGACGATCGAAAAAGCAAAATATTTTGATTTAGAGGCTATAACGGCTGACATGTATGCTCGCACTCTCTCTCTCTCTCTCTCTCTCTCTCTCTCTCTCTCTCTCTCTCTCTCTCTTACTCAATGAGAGTATATACGCGCTTGTACACTCGCACCTTACATGTCACTATTGACGAAGTTCACGTGGCTCATGTCCCTTTGCACGTTCACCAGTATTGCTCAGCACAAAGAGACTTGTAACCATCTTTTTAAATAAATACAAAGATATATGCTAGGTCATTTGTAAGATGTATATACATAAGCGCTAATGTATTCGAGAGTGGGGAGACGAACTTTAACCAGAAGTTCGCTACCTCTCGAGCGATATACACGCGGCACGTTCCGCTCTCACTTTGTATCTTACTTATAAATAAATACTTACACTCAGTACCCATCTGTATACTTTCTTACATACTATATAGAACGTAACAGTGGCGACGAGGATTCGTTCGAATTCATGCACTCAGTGCAATTTTTTTTCCTGCTACAAAGTGAAACTCTACTGAAGAATACATATAACCCAAGCGAAAGTGCAATATTTCGAAGTGTAAAATGAGTGCGACAAATACTACATCTGCTACAAATTCTACGACGTCGACATCAATAAGCACGGTCTTTACAATTGAACCGTTCGACAGCACTAAATTTCGCTGGGACAGATGGGTTAAGCGTTTAGAAGGAGCTTACGAAATTTTCAATGTTTCTACTGAAGCTTCAAGGAAGCAGTACCTACTCCACTACATGGGGGCAAAACCATACGACGTGTTATGCGATAAATTAGCACCAGCCTATTATACTTGCTACAGACGCTTCACCATACGGTGTGGGCGCTGTGCTTTCGCATAAATACCCAGATGAATCTAAAAGACCAATACAATTCGCGTAGAAAACTTTGAATGATACGCAGAAAAAATACGCTCAAATAGACAAAGAGGCATACAGTATCATTTTTGGAGTTCAAAAATTTTATCAATACTTACTCGGTCGTCGGTTTACATTAATTACGGATAACAAACCTCTTCTCCAAATCTTTAACCCAAACAAAGCTTTACCAATTTTAACTGCAACTCGTATGCAGCATTACGCGATTTATCTAAGAGCCTTTAATTTCGACATACAATACAAAAAAAGTAAATTACACGCAAATGCAGACGCTATGTCACGTTTACCTGAAAAATCCGAAGACTTTAATTCCGAAAAATTAGACACCGCTGATGTATTCGAAATAAATCAAATTAAAAACTTAAAAATAAGTGTTTCCCGTTTAGCTGAAGAAACAAACAATGATAAAAATTTAAAACGATTAGTCGAAGCACTTAAGACAGGCAAAATTTTAGATAATAAATTCCGTTGGCATATACAACAAGAAGAATTTTCACTGCAAAATGATTGTATAATGCGTGGGCATAGAGTACTTGTACCCGATACAAAAAAAAAAGAAATATTAAATGAACTGCATGTTGGACATTTCGGGATTCAACGTATAAAGCAAATGACACGTAATTACTGTTGGTGGCATGGGATCGACGCAGATATTACAAACATTTCACAAAATTGTATAAATTGTTTAAAACTAAGCAAAAATCCTGTAAAAATAAATGCGTGCGTATGGCCGGAGTCGGAAATTCCCTTTGAAAGAGTGCACATTGATTATGCAGGGCCTATGAACAATAATTATTATTTTATAAAAGATATAACTACGTATACTACCATTAAAATATTGCGAGAAATTTTCGCGCGATTCGGAATCCCAAAAATACTTGTGAGTGATAACTATCGTCAATTTATAGCTTATTCGATGAAACAATTTTTACTTAATAATGGTGTCACTCATAAATTTACCGCGCCTTACCATCCAGCGACAAATGGTCTCGCCGAAAGATATGTGCAGACCTTAAAGAAATCTTTACGCGCTATGCAACCAAAAAACGCAGAGGACACGCACACACAGTAAAAAAATTAAAAGTAAATTCACTAAGCTCTGGTAAAATATCCCTATGATGAATATTCTAAAATGACTAGCTAGTCGTATAGTCACAAAAGTACTGTATATTTACTGCACTGAGAATAGGTCGGAAAATTACCTACACTGGAGCTCGTAATTTTAAGACATCAATTTGTAATTTTTTAAGGAAATTTACTTGAACAGTAGTAAATTTCATACGATGATTGCGTTGGGTTTTTGTGACGCCATTTGCAATAGTGCTTATTCATCGGAGTGTACGTTAGTGGGAAGCAAATTGTTGAAACAACAAACAAGGTAAATATATATTATTATTAATAGCTTGTAATTTTTACAACCTTAATGTAGAAAGTATCAAGTGCTTATAACTAAAATTAGTTTATTGTATTTATTTACAATTATTTCTTGATTTAATGCAAAAAAAGGTTATATGTGAGAAGTGTTTGCAAGTTGGCTCTCGTGTGACATTGTAGGTTATATTTTTGCACTTGAAGAAAATTGATATTAGATTCGACAAAATTATTCTCGATTTCTAACTGGAATATTCTGAAATTCCAGTCTCTTGGCTCAAAGTTGGGTTGCGTTGAACTGAAAATGTTATCAAAATCAAAGAGAGTCCTCTGACTATACCAAGAAAATAAACCCCAATGCGAATGTGTCACACAATTATGTTTTTTATCGAACCATATGATCATTTCAGTTTATGCCTATTAACACTTTCTGTCACTTTTCTCATCGATAGATTTATTTTATTTATCTTGTTTCGAATAATCATTCTATATGCATTTAAACTTTCAAAATGATCAGAAATTTATCAATCGCAGCCAGTCTAAGTGAGCCAATGCTTTATCGATTACCTATAAAGTGTTAAATACTATTTGTACTGATTACGAATGTTATAATTGTGATCATTTGGAGAGTTTTATGTATCGAATGATTATTCCAATCAATAGAAATACATCTTTTGATGATAAAATTTATGTAGAAAATGTTCGTAGGCATAAACTAAACTGATCATATGGTTCAAACAAACATAACTGTTTTGACCATTCTAATTAGGGTTTGGTTTCTTGGAGTAGTCAGCGGACTCTAAAATTTTGATAATATTTTCAGTACAACCGAATTCGACTTTCATCCCAAGCTGAAAATCCAGCTGGATTTTTTGAACAGGGATACATTCTTGTTAAGATTATATATTGTATATTACATATTATTATCCAAACTGTGTACATGTCCCATGTGTAGAAAATTTTTTTGTATAAATTTATTGTTTGGTATTTAATATATAATTTAATGTGCTTGTCACATTGGCATTATTTTATGAACTAAATATTTACTACTAATTGTTAAAACATTATAGTGTATGGTTTGACATTGCTTTTATTTTTTTTATTTATTTTTAGTTTGATTTTCGGTTATAATTAATGAGTAATTTTCAGTATTATTAAAGCTATAATAATCGAATATTAATGGTTTAATCAGAGAGTTTAATAAATATTGTTATTAATTACTCAATGTTAATGTTAACTAAATATTTCTAACCACTCATTTTTAAACGATATATTTTATTTTTAGTATATGCAGCAAATACAGTATGTCATTTGATGAGAGTCAAGATTTATTTGAAACCAATTTCGAACGTAAATATATTATTTCTAGTTTATTATTTATTAATACGTTAAATATATATTCATATTATTTGACATGTTTAGCAGTCATTTCCGAGGAACAAGTAGACCACAAGCTTTGCAATTGTTCGTGTGGTAAGCAAATTTACTAATGAAAGATTAACAATTAATATAAATTCAAATTAAAATAAAATAAAAAATTTAAAACTATTGCAGATACATGCATAAAACTGAAGAAGCAATTGAAAAATTAGACAAAGTTTTGATGCAACAGAGTGTAATTCTTGATAGTTTAAACAAAATCTCTAGCTTCTTTGAATGTGTCCAGAATGCAGTAATTGAAATTGAAAGAGTTTTTACTTTATTATTCATTTACTAACATCCCATTTAGGAATAAGTTCTTGTATTAATTGGTTTATTGGGTATTTATTTTGAATTCTGCCGTATATAAAAATACAATGACAATACAAAGTTTAATCGCTTGCAAAAAATGCTATTAAAAAATGAAATTTAATAGAAACTTTAAAAAATTGAATTTTAAGTATCGTTCTTTTTTATTTTGCAGGCCATAAATTACTAAAAAATTGATAATAATTACGATTTGTTACTTTCATCGTCCATAAATACTATAACCATGTTTAAATGTCAATCTTGTACTTCCACTTTTAATAACATTTTCAAATACAATAAGCATCATAAGAACTGTAACTTAATAGCAAATACGCCAATAATTTGTTTATATCCTAAATGCAATATACAAAGTAAAAATTATCTTAGTTTTAGACAGCATATTTTAAGATTACATAACAAATTTCCTCAAGGGCATGGCAATTGTAAGTTTAAAAATTGTTCTTATTCGTGCAAAAATATTACTACTATGAGAAAGCATTATTTAGATCATTACCGAGATATTAATAATACTTTTAAAAAATGTGTGTTTTGTTCGGATGACAAATATTTTAATAGTATTAATGCTTACAAGGTGCATATATCGCGTTATCATAATGGCGATAAATTGAATTTAAGTGAAACTTCTAAAAGCTTATTGTTTTCAAATTTAAAAAGTGACAGCCAAAATGAATCGTTTCTGAAAGTACCTAGTGTGGAAAATATTTTGTCGAATGAAGCAATCAATAATATTCAAACGTGCGCGGAACATGGAAATGAATTTGCTGAACGTGGAATTCATTCAAAAGAAACGTGTAATTCAAATTCGAACAATATCGATGACAAAAATAATTTAAGCAATAATCACTTATTACTAAAAGACAAAAACTTCGAACAAAACATAAGTAAATTAGATACTGGCATCAGAAAAAAAATTGCTACGGATTTTTTTAAATTGACAACAAAACATTTCGTTACCGAACCTATACTTCAGACCGTTTTAGAAAGTTCATATTCTGTGGTTAACCAATGCAAAGAAAAATTCATTAAATTATTGATGAATTCGGATATAAACGAAGATAATAAAATTCGTGTGCTAGAAATGTTTCATAATTCTTTCGACAGTTTTACATACTTGTTCGATAGTACAAATGGTATTTTAAGAAATACGTACAATCGTAAAAATTATTATAAAAACGCATTTAATTATATTGAACCAAAGCAAATTACAATTTGCAATGATCGTGGAGAGGATACTTCTTTTATGTACAGTTATGTTTCAATTTTAGAAACTTTGAAAAATATGTTACTAAATGTTAATGTAAGAAAATATTGATATAACCGTATTGTTACCGTAAATACAAATAATTTTTTGGATGTAAAAGATGGAAGTATTATAAAAAATAGTGCTTTCTTTAATAAAAGTAACACATTACAAATAGCACTTTTTCAAGATGCATTTGAAGTTTGCAATCCACTAGGGTCTTCAAAATGTAAATTTAAAATGATTGGTGTCTATATGACGCTTTTGAATTTACCTCCGTTTCTCAGATCTAAAACTGATGACATAAAATTAGTTCTATTATGTCGCGAAACGTATGTGCATCGATTTCAATGGCAAGAAATATTAAAATGTTTAATTAATGATTTAAAAAAGCTTGAAACGGAAGGTATTGATATAACTTTTAATAATAAAGTATCTAATTTCAAGGGAAGTTTAGTCGTCATGTTAGGTGATAATTTGGGAAGTCATCAAATCGGCGGCTTTACCGAAAGTTTCGGTACCACGCAATATTTTTGCCGGTATTGCTTGATAACTTCTACCGAATTTCATTTAAATTTTCTTGACAGGAAACCGTTAAGAAGTATTAAAAACTATAAAGACAGTGTAAAAGAGGCTTCATTAACAAAAAAACCAAGCAAAGGTTTGCAATCCAGGTTTGCCGCCGTGTATTGATCACGATCTGTTTGAAGGTGTGGTAGCGTATGACATGCAATCAGCCATTAACTATTTTGTACAAATAAACTGGTTCAAAATTGAATTTTTAAATTTTAGACTTAATGATATTAAATTTGTAGGTAAAAATGTTGTTTATATACCCTTAATAAGAAAATCAAATAAAATAAAGAAATTGTGTGGTTCTGCTGCACAAATATAACGATTAATAATGATATTTCCTTTAGCAATAGCAGATCGAGTAAAAGATGTTGAAAATCAAGTATGGAAAATGGTTCTTTTACTCCGCCAAATATGTGTTTTCGTGCGTGCACCTGCATTAGCAATTAGCCAAATTGCAATTTTGCGAGAAATCACACATAAATATATGCATTTACGAACAAAAAAATTTCCACTGGTGCCAAAAAGACCAAAACATGAATATATTTTACATTATAGTGATTTAATATTTCACTTTGGACCTCTGAAACATAGTCTACAATTAGATTTGAAAGCAAACATAAATATTTTAAAAATGTTGTTAAACATACCCAAAATTTTAAAAATGTTAATCAAATGTTACCTGAAAAGCATGAACTATTGCAGTCATCTTTTTCAGAACAATACAATTCTAAAGTAGAAGCAAACAATACTTCTGAATTTCAATTTAATGAATATGATTCAAACATTTCGATGCTCATTTCTGAAATTCGTCAAAACAATGAAAGATACAAATTTGTTTCATCAATATTATCTTTTCGCGGGGTAAAATATATGAAAAATATGTATGTATGCATTGGAAAACCCTTTATGGAAACTATTTAGTATGTAGAATTAATGTACTGCTGATAAAAGATGATTTCACTGATTTTTTTTTCATTGGTCAAACAAACGAAATTATATTAGTTCCAGAACTTGGTGTATATGAAATTGTTATATATAAGGGAAGTGAAGATCGTGCACAATGGTTATCCATAATTCCTTTTTCCTTCTTATTAGCTCCGCATCCATTATACGAATCACATATAAAATCAGTATCGGTATTTCTTATGAAATATACTCCATTGGATCCAGAATTATAGTAGTGTAAGTATAAAGCAATAATAGTGAAAATTACTACAAATAAACTACACATATATATATATAAGTTCAATTGCAGACGTTAACATTTGCATTGGAATTATGAACATCATTCGCATTTAATATTCTATATAGTCATTATTCGAAACAATTGGTAAATTTTGTACACCCTCCATTGTAGGTTAAAAAAAGGAAGAAAACGTCGATCTTTGAGGGTCAATCCAAGTTAAACAAGGAATAAAAAAATTTTTTATTCTCAATTTGAAAAATCGTACAACGTTTCGTCCACTGGTTTGTGGACCTCTTCAGGCACTTCGTAAAAACAATGTATACGTTTCAAATTTTACTCCATTGTAAAGTAACGTCCAAGACACTTGTGTTTTTTTTTTAATTAGGTAGCCAAGTGGTAAGTCAACTGCCCGGTAAGCAGGAGACCGTCGGTTCGATCCCGACCTGGGGACGTTGATTTTCTTTCTCGATTTTTCCTTAATTAATTTTCTAATACCTCTGGCAACATTTAAGACTTAGCGATATGCAAGTAAGTTGCTAATAAAAGAGGGTTTTGTGAAATATTTGAAAAAATATTGAGCAACACAAATTAGTTCGGAAATACCGATTAAAATTTATATAATACTTTGTAATAAATACATGCACGGACGATTTAGAGTCAAAATTTAAAAAATATATTTTTTTATTCGTATTAGTCATGTATTATTTATTTAAATTTGTTAATATAATTATATCTTCTTCTTAAATGAACATATGTAACTTAAATTCTTCTAGCATTTTAATGGACAAAAACACTCATAAAATTACAATATTTTATAAACAATTGCATAAAATTATTTCAGTTCAATAACAATTTCAAGTTTGATTATATAACAATTGCACGCCGAACACGTTAACAAATTATAGAATACGTAATGTTATTTTATTACAAACATTACTAATTAATAATCGAGATAAGAATTATTATAAATAAATGCACTTTAAATTAAAAACTGTTGCAGATGAAAATATGAATTATTGTCAATAAATTGCAATTCAAACGATAAATATTGTAAATAAAATGCAATGCAAAGAAGAATTGTTATAAATAAATTGCAATTCCAAATAATAATTATTGTAAAAAAAACGGTTGGTTTAGTAATTGAAATAATATAAAATATCAGGTTTGCCTTTACGAATATTACAAAGCGTATAGATAGCCGAAAATAATATACCTTAAGTACCCAAATATATATACATATATATATATATATATATATATATATATATATATATATGTGGTAGGGGACGAAGGTCTGCCTCGAACGTAGATAACGGTGTCAAGTGGCCTGGTGATGTCCCGCTAGACCTGCGGGCACCGACGTTAGATGCATATGCGTTCGGAGTTCGATGATTGCCAGATGTCGAAGTCGTAGTTCCTTGATTAAGGCTCGTAGATACCAACAATGCGTCTCGATTCCCGAATACAAGATCTTGCTTGACTTTGAATGCGTATTTTTTTTAAAGTCCAAGTAGCAGAGCTTCGCCCTGCGTGATCAAAATTTTTCGAATTCCTTGCATTTTCTGTATCGCTTCGTAGTTAATTCGTAGAATTTACTGTCCCCCTTTTATTATTGCGATATTACCCAAAAACCGGCTTAATTTATTACTTCCTTCTACTGCTTGACTTTTTTAGCCCAAGTTTCTCATCGCCGGCTCTTCTCCGAGCATTGATTTTATAGTGCAGTATACAAAAACTCTTGGGCAACCCTTCGTTTCGATCTCACTATCGGCAATCCCGCTTACATGCGTATTGGCTTTAAATAATATCTTCAACTCTACTTATCAGTTTCTTTTTCATTTGAAACGTTCGTAGATTAATATGTCCCATAGCTCTATAAATTAGGCTTTATATTACTGCATTTACTTAGAATCACTCTTTATCAACCTTATTTCGTTCGTCTTCTACGCCGTAATTTTATTTTATACTGCACAGTACTTTTTTTACGAAAAATAATAATATAATTTTCGTCGGGATGCGACACCCTATTACAAACTGAATTTGATTTCGTAAATTTTCTTATTTATATTTCTAAATTCTGCTATTATAAGACTAATGATTTAAAGAGATTTTATTAAATTTTTATATTATGTTTTGATTTGTTACATTTTTATGAAGATATTATCGAAACAAAAAATATGGTTTTTGTTTGAAATTTATGATAAATTTTCGAAAATTCAAAATTAGTGAACTACGTAAAATATTAATAATATATGAAATACATATTAAATCGAAAATTAGATTTAATAAGCATTATATTTACTAAACAAAAATTAAACTAATCTGTTATTTGAGAATATATTTATCATTTTTTATTTTTACATTTGATAATTTAGACAGTGTACATTCAAATATACGGAGGTTCGAGTATGAAGAATTAACAATGAAGAATTAAGCATTAAATAATCGACTATTAAAGATTTGACGTTAATTATCGGAAATTTAGGAAATTCGTCGTAAAATATGTTTTTTTAAAAATTAATTAAATTATTCGATAAGAATGGGTTTTCTTTAAAATTCGTAATAAATTACAAAAATTGAGGGAAATTTAATATAAAATTTTTTTTATTATTTAATTTCATAACCCGAAAATGGGGATATATATATATATTGATTTAAACTCGCCGGTGAGACGGGAGGGCGAGTTAGTCAAGGAGGTGAAGGTGTAAGCCACCATGGGAGAGGGTGATATTAAATTATTAATACTTCAATTTAAATATTAAAAATACGAGGCTCGCACTCGATTGTGTCGCGAGGGAATCGAGATGATCGGATTCGGCGAACCTCACGGATTTGAAGCGCATGCGATGGATTCCCTAGTCGAATCGTCCGTTCAGTCTAGAACACTAGCAAGTGAAGCAAAGTCGCCTGCCTTTGAGGTGCTGGCAGATATGCAGCTCACGCGTTAAACGCATCACCGCACCGTCTGCTCGAGCTCGAGCGCCAGCGAGGAGCGTAAGTCGCTCCCTCGGAGGAGTCTCGTATGTTTGCAGCAAATGCGGAGTCGCAAGACTGCACCGCATACTAGACTTTAGCGTTTGCTCGTTGCGCAAGGTCGTTTAGTCGAGGTGTCATGCAGGTTTGCTGTGTGTTTGTTGACGCTGTGTAGCACTGCCTGTTGAGACTGGAACGTTAGCGGAAATACGCAAGTCGCTTCCTCGAGTGTAGCTATGGATAGGGTAAAGGTTAGTTCGGAAGCGCACGGATGCGCAGTTTCGCGTTTCGCGGTTTCGCGGTTGGAGACGTCCATCGCCGGTCGAGGCGAAAACGGTGTCGCACGAGCTCTAGGGGGGGGGGGGGGTTACACTGACCCAGGGAGCGAATTTAAGTGGATATTTTTTTGTCATTTTTTTATTATTCGTTCCTCGATATTCTTTTTACTGTTATCACATTTTGGCCTTTCGGGATCCATATTTATGTCTCTAAATTTTATGTCTTCTATTATCCGCTTTCTTGCCTTTGTTTTTATGCAAGTTCCACATAAAGGAGTGTTCAGGTCTATGCTGTGAAACATGTTTTTAAAATAATACATTTCGTGTATTTTTCTATTGGTTCGTTTTTTCTGATCGTACCGTCGTAAGAGGATAAGTTTTTCCTTTCTTTAACTTCTTGTATAATCCTCATTTACTGACTCTCCTATTTTGAGTGCAAGTAAAAAGAAAATGAAAATTATTAGTACATAGAATTTACTCTGTTCTCATTATTAATTTTTAAAATTGGAAATAAACACGATCCTCTCTTTAAAATTTTTGTATCTACAGTTTTAAACTGAGAAGTGATGAATTGACTCTTTTCATTTTTCTCTATCTCACCCTCCATTTTTTTGTTCTCCTCCTTAACTTTATTTAACTTTTGCGTTTCCAAATAAAGTAATAGTTGAGTGATTGTATTCCATATTGTCTTAATTAAATGTAAAGAGAAACCGTAAATTCCGTGCAACATGAAACCATGCATAATCTTATCGATAATTAGCTTAATGACGCGACATATCATAAAAAATCCTGTGAAATCCGTAGATATGTTACTAAACGTTAAAAATTCCGACCATAGTTTGTTTAATGTCGATTCAGCCAGGTTATTCAAGGCTAGGAAGTCAAACAAATTTCCTATAGTAATTTCTTTGGTGTTTGTCTTCCTTCCCGAAGCTCCTAATGCCATTTTATTTTATACCGTAGATTTTTCTAATGGGAATAATATCATATCGCGAAGTTTACTGGTATCTTTTTGTCCGTATATTCCACTCGTAGCGAGTGTCTCGGGTGAAACATATCTCAATGTTAGTTTTGTTTGAGGCGTCAATATCTGGGGATCTTTTACTTCGACTGGATTTGGTAACATTTTAAACCAAATTTGATGCATTTTGAACATAACCGGCAAACAATTATCACACATTAGGGGTTTCCCAGTTCTTACTAATATACGCGTTCTAGGTGTTAGAAAATACGCTTCATTGTTCCTAAACACGGGTAAATGTTCGTAACACCCTGTCGTTTCTCTCCCGACTACTTCTACTTTTAAGCATTTTAATAGATGAATAGCTTCTCCCGCTGTTACGGCTAGGTACCCGGGTTGATTCATGATACGATAACCCACTTCCGCCGGGGAAACTGAGGCGAGCGCGAGGGCTTGAGTGAGAATGTGTCTTTCGATTTCGCATCTTTGTTTTAATATGTCGTAAAACATTCTATTTTACTGTCGGCGTACATATTTTTCAACGTATAAGAATTTTGAGTTTATGTATGCGATTATATCAAGATTGTTCCCCTCAATTGTTTTTTTTGTTTATAAAACTGTAAGCCTTGGCGTCTTCACTTATGAAAAGTTTGCGATGTTGCGCGTAATATCATTAGTTTCAAGCGAGTACATTATACGATTTTCTTGCGCTTCACATATTTTATCTAAATTTCCTTCATACAACACAGAATATTTGTTAACTCCGCATAAATCCTCCGGAAGCGCTTCCCAGAAAACTTGCGAGGCATCAATATCTGTACATTCTAGATCCGCGAGTGTGCATGTAACCCCGGAGTCTAATTTTACTTTATTATATTCCAACTGTACAGCCGCATAGTAATCGTATATTGTTATTTCAACATGACCTGCGACATGAGCGTCTTTATAGCTAACGTATGAATCCGAAAACGAACCTCCAATACAATTTCCGCTATTACCATTCCCTCCCGCTAACACGATTGGTTTATTAGTGGTACAGTTTCTTGGTAGATTTATAATTTGGGTGCCGCTTATAGAGAAATAGCCTGAACGATGGATCCCATAACATTCTTTCCTACTTATTTCTTTATAATAACTAATTTCTCCGTTTGGAACGCGAGATGGATGTCCGTGCATACCACAATGTGTAACTGTACGTGTGATTTTTATTATGCATTTATATACATGCGTGGTACTGTAATCGTTCAATTGCAGTAATTGCGCGAAAATTTTTGTTACATTAATGTATGGTTCATGTATATCACATTCTTTAACATCTACTAACGATATTGTTGTTAAATTTGAAAATTGTTTCACGCAATCATATCCGTAAAGTCCCAACGAGTAATTAATTACACTTACGAACAAAAGCAGGAGGAATGATCTCTTTGCCATCTGCAAATAAGATAATTTTTCTATGCTTTTCATTGTCCTTCTATGAAGTTACAAAGTTATTTCCTATTTGTTTATTCGAAGCGGATTTCTATTTCTTCCGGAATGGTGTCTAATATTTCTTTAAAGTAAAACAAAAGTATAAAGATTCCCGCGATAAATAAAAATATAATTACCCCTGTGATTGAACAGATGAGAAACAATGTAGTGAATACAACGGTTTTTTCCGTATTAATTAATTTATCCCTACAGTAATTTTCCATATCCCAAAAATTCCCTGAGTGTTTTTGCTTAAATATTTTATGGAATAAATCTTTAGTATTTGTATTATTAAAGATATTTGACAGTTTGCTAATGTTTAACGACATCTGAGAAAATAATAAGTGATTTGAATATTCCGTTGGTACCTCATGCATTTTTATAATTTCCCCGTTTATTTTAAACGTACAATTCGTTTTTGTGTGTATTATTCCGACTCCACGTAACGGTATCATTGTTCCTGTTAATTCGTTATAGCCAATCGACACTCTCGTAGTCATGGGCGCTGAGTATAATATTTTATTTAATTTTTCAACTTTTATTATCGTTAGTTTGGTATTGGTTTTATGTTTAATATTGCAATTACGGTAATTAAATTTGGTCGGTTGAGACATCAATTCCGTTTCGCAACTATCTATTGCATTTAAATGCAGTCTTTCATTTTCGAAAAACCGTAATTATTTGCCTCTTGTTGCAGTATATAGTTATTTTCGGGTTCAATATAGGCGATGTTTGATTCATTTGTATATATGTTTTGTGGAATTGGAAGAGGAGATACCCTATACAATGAGCAAGTAGATTTTTCAACCAAGGGAACCTCTGAATAAATAGTTTAAAATTGATGTATCCAGTATGTAGACTTGTTATATTAGCTAGTCTTCTTGAATCTCCCTCTCCCCTTTTCAACGGGAATTCATTGGTTTTCTCATATTTTTCGATATAATTAACAACTTGTTTGAGTCTATTAGAGAGTCAAACTCGCTAAACGTAATGCGACTAGAGTTAGTTTTACATATTCCTGTCGTTCGAAGAATATACCCGATGGAGGTATTTGTTAAAGTTTGATTCCTCTTGGCTCTAGTTCGTTTCCCGTACAAAATGTTAATTGAGATAAAAACATGTTGAAATTCCTCATTACTCTTTTTGTTTTGAAAAAAGTAAAAGAGATATCGATAAATCTTTTGGCCCCCCTCTCTTTTCTTTCTATGCATGTTTTTTTTTGTAACTTAAACCATAAAGAATGGTTCGTAGTTATATAGGGTGAAATATAAGTTAAACTAAAAGATAGAAGTAAACTATGTATATTTTTTTATTGTTGTACAACTGCCGAGGCAGTGTGGTTAGTACGAAGGTTGGTGAGAGAGTGTCGTCCATCTCTTAAGGTATAGGCTTACGAACTTAGAATCCCCTTCTTTTATTGTTTTTGTTTTATTTTATTTTTTTTATTTTTGCTGGTACATAGGTGAGAAGGAAAAAAAAATTATTTAACTCTCTTTTATTTATTTTATCGTTATAGTTTTTCCGATATTTCTTTTGTCTCTTTCCTTTTTTCATTACCAATCTCCCGTTGACCATCTTTCGTCCCGTAATACGGTTAAAGAACCTCCCGCAAAACAACCGGGCGGGCAATGGGATGTTACTTCTAGGTGTCGTTGGTGTTGATCGTCCGTACACTCCATGGATTCTATATATATTCCTTCTTCTTGACGTTGCAGATAATAGTTGGCGCATTTTGCGCACTCTCGTCACACCGGAATTTTTTGTTTGCAGTATTTACATTTTCCATGATACGTTTGGTCACCAAATCCTTGGCCACCATATTCTTTTATTTCTATATATTTTGCATATGTTTTCTCTAAATCCATGAATGCTGAGCTTTCGCTGTACCTTTTTTCTACTCCGTTTACGAGTTCATCGTCACTTTTTTCTGCATAATCCGGATGTTGCATTTCTAGTTGCGCTCTAAGGTTTATAAATCGTCTTAACCGTTGAGGCATGCAATCCTCAAACCCTACAGCGCTAAAGTAGACATCTTTAATGGCCAACTTGAAGCTTAAACTGTGATTGTATATAACAGATGTTAGAAACTCTGTTTCATTTGTTAGTTTTCGGGAGTAAGCGGGTGTTCCCTCCACATTTAATAATATATTCTAATGGGTCCGTTTTCCCTTCTTTCTTCTTTTTCTCCTCCTGTCTTTTCTTGCGTTGCTGTCGTTTGGTAGGTACCACTTACATCTTTAGGCAGCCTATAGAAATTTCTTTGCTTATTCGTGGTTGATACCAACTAAAGGATTGAGTCTATGTATTGAAGCAAGATCAGTTTCCATTGTTCATTTTCTCTTACTATAGCTCTTTTTAGTTATATGCATATGTACAACACATATACATACATCATGCACAAATTAAATCTTATACCGTACTCAAACCAATGGGCATACATACGTTTTTTTTTATTTTAATTCGGTTTTTTTTTGTTAGTATTTTATTTATAATTTAATTTTATTTTGGTTTGCAGTATCAATTATAGGATTTTACTATTTACACATTTTTGTTGCATTTTCTACATAACAGTATAATCTTACAAACGATATTATTTACTTAATATCTCCCTTATTATCTTTCAAAGTTTTAATTGTTATTTTTATTAATAGTCGAATTTTGAACTTTTTCCACAAATTAACTAATTTATCAAATTTTTAGTGTTAGATTTTTTTTTCTAGCATGCCAAACTCTCCTTAAATATTTATACCTGCGCGTCCTGTAAGAAAGTATGACTAATTAACAGAATTACCAGAGTCAAGGTGAGTTTGGTTGTAATTATTTACTCCTTAGAAAGGATAAGTGACGGTGTTGCTGGACTATTTACCGCGGCGAGGCGGAAAGGGTGCAATTGAGCACTCCGTAGGAAGGATAAGTGACGATGTTGCTGGACTATTTACAGCGACGAGAAGGAAAAGGTGCAAGTTAGTACAAGATAGTAAAAAAAATAAAAATAATATCATATAAATTCAACATAATTTGTTATATATATATATATATATATATATATATATATATATATGGGGTATTCCACGTGAAGTGGTCCGATCAAAATTTTGAAATGCACCAAATTTTGGGTACAAATTGCAAATGTTTTTCAGAATACAGAAAAAAATTTTTAGGTACTGGAATCTATTTGCTCAAAAGTTATTCTAACCTCGAAAAGTGAATTTTTACATATTTTTTTCAACACCAGCTGGGTTTGCCGCTATATAACTCAAAATCTATCAACTTTTACTATAGAACATTATACGTAACATTCGTTGCTAATTATATCTAGAATTTATTCTTCTGGGTTAGAATTTCTAATCTCAAGGTCAATGTTACATAAACTACATGTCAATATTCAACTTGAAAAAAGTGCAAGTGCGCCACCTTCGATTTTTTCATCCAAAAGTCTAAAAGAAAGCTTGGAGCAATACCTTTCAAATGGTCTGTAGCATTTTTATGGCCTCCAATTCTGTAAAAAATTATGACAATTTAAAGAAACACGAAATTTTTTTTAAAATTTAAATGGGAATTACCATGTTATTTTTTGTGAATTTTTTGTCTTTCTTTAAACTGTCATAACTTTTTACAAAATTGGAGGCCATAAAAATGCTACAGACCATTTGAAAGGTATTGCTCCAAGCTTTCTTTTAGACTTTTGGATGAAAAAATCGAAGGTGGCGCACTTGCACTTTTTTCAAGTTGAATATTGACATGTAGTTTATGTAACATTGACCTTGAGATTAGAAATTCTAACCCAGAAGAATAAATTCTAAATATAATTAGCAACGAATGTTACATATAATGTTCTATAGTAAAAGTTGATAGATTTTGAGTTATATAGCGGTAAACCCAGCTGGTGTTGAAAAAAATATGGAAAAATTCACTTTTTGAGGTTAGAATAACTTTTGAGCAAATAGATTCCAGTACCTAAAAATTGTTTTCTGTATTCTGAAAAACATTTGCAAAGTGTACCCAAAATTTGGTGCATTTTAAAATTTTAATCGGACCACTTCACGTGGAATGCCCCATATATATATATATATATGTATATATATATAAACCAGGAACAACAGAGTTAAAGAAATTTCTTTTTACAAAAAAAAAACAAATTTAATAATAATTATACAATTTTTGGGAATGTCTAGAATAAAAAAAAAGAAATAATAAAATCCTTTTTTTTTATTTTAGCTTCTATTTTTATAGGTAAAATATATCAATACTGTTAAACTGTTTGAAATAATGTAATAGAAGTATGTAAAATAATAACAAACCAAGTTGAAATACGAAATAAATAGTTGTAAAATGATTTATAAAGTTCACCATAAGAAATAAAGAAAAATTAATCGAAATAATGTTTATAATTTGAAATTAAGTATGATATCTTATTTTAAGAAAAATAATAATATAATAATAATATTGATCAAGGACGAGGGCGTCGTTTTTAAAAAGGGGGGGAGTTGTCGCGCCCCAACGAAAATTATATTATTTTTCGTAAGAAAAGTACTGCGCAGTATAGAATACAATTACAGCGTAGAAGACGAACGAAATAAGGTTGATAAAGAGTGATTCTAAGTAAATGCAGTAATAGAAAGCCTAATTTATAGAGCTAAGGGACGGATTTATTTACGAACGTTTTAAATGAAAAAGAGACTAATAAGTAGAGTTGAAGATATTATTTAAAGCCAATACGTATATAAGCGGGATTGTCGATAGTGAGATCTAGACGAAGGGTTGCCCAAGAGTTTTTGTATACTGCACTATAAAATCAATGCTCGGAGAAGAGCCGGCGATGAGAAACATGGGCTAGAAAACTCAAGCATTAGAAGGAAGTAATAAATTAAGCCTTTTTTTGGGTAATGTCGCAGTAATAAAAGTGGGACAGCAAATACTCCGAATTAACTACGAAGCGATACAGAAAATGCAGGGGATTCGATAAATTTTGTTCACGCACATCTAACGGTCCAATCGGGTGCAAGCACAGAAAAATCGAGAACTAATTACGCAATTTCCATCTAAAGCAAAGCGTAAGACAAGGACAGATGCATAGATTTTTAGGGTATATAAAGAGGACCCAGAATAGACACAGCCACTCCTAGTTTTTCGTCTAAAGCTTTCGTAAGGCGAAGCTCTGCTAATCAACTCTTTAATTTTGATCCGAGGGCGAAGCCCTGCTACTCGGACTTTAAAAAAAATACGCATTCAAAGTCAAGAGAGATCTTGTATTCGGGAATCGAGACGCATTGTTGGTATCTACGAGCCTTAATCAAGGAACTACGACTTCGACATCTGGCAATCATCGAACTCCGAACGCATATGCATCTAACGTCGGTGCCCGCAGGTCTTGATCTATACGCTTTGTAATATTCGTAAAGGCAAACCTGATATTTTATATTATTTCAATTACTAAACCAACCTTTTTTTTTACAATAATTATTATTTGGAATTGCAATTTATTTATAATAATTCTTATCTCGATTATTAATTAGTAATGTTTGTAATAAAATAACATTACGTATTCTATAATTTATTAACGTGTTCGTCGGGTGTTTATATAATCAATCTTAAAATTGTTATTGAACTTAAATAATTTTATGCAATTGTTTATAAAATATTGTAATTTTATGTATGTTTTTGTCCATTAAAATGTCAGAAGAATTTAAGTTACATATGTTTATTTAAAAAGAAGACAATATAAATAAATAATGCATGATTAATACGAATAAAAAAATATATTATTTTCTTATCCCACATTATATTCTACATCTCTACTCTCAAAATAACTTCGCTCGCTACTCCCGGCAACGTAAGGCTAGTCCCAGTCAAACAAGAGCGAAAGGAACGCAAATGGTTTATTAACCATTTGCCTTCTGGTAACTTTTTTATAGTATTTGGTACAAGTCTGGACGTGACAAGGGTGAATAGAAATATATTTAATAATTAACAATAATAAATTAATGTGATTAAATAAATATTGATTTTATAAATAACACAACTATAATCTCAAAGAAGTAATAAACTAATTCAAATAAATAATTTTAAAATACGAATAAGTAAAGAATTTGGAGTAAACAACACGTTTTACATTGAATTTCCCTGAACGTTGGAATTGAAAGAAGTTGAACCCCTGTAAAAAAAATTATCGAAATATACGTGATGGTTAACACCAACAAGTTCTCGTGTAAGGTCTTTTACAACTCGTGTTCCCAATTATTTTTCAGTGTTGTCTGCTTTTCCAGTATAGATTTGAAACTGTCAAACATAACCGGACTCATCAGCTTAAATCCAGCACTTACATACGCGTTTTATAGGTTTAGCTAGCATATATTGCTCCATAGCTCTTCTTCCCTTGAATTTTATCATAGATTTGTCAACAGACTGGTACTTACTAGGATTGAAACATTCTTTGAAGGTTTGCGAAAGTTTATCTAAAAGTTGTCTTATCTTCTATAATTTATCGTAATTTGGATCATCATTTTTTGGTTCTTTAGATTTATGTTGTTATGCAAATGAGACAGAAAAAACTAAAGCGATTGACAATCATGAGAGAACATATGTAAGCGTCTCGTAGCCGAGGATTGTCACTCCAATAATCACGATAAGATGGTAATTTTTTGATTCCCATTAGAATGTTAATACCTAAAAATATTTTTAATTCTTCTTTTGGAATGGGATTTTGCTGACTATTTTTGAGAGATGTATAGAGTGCTTTGATCTACAATATAATCTAATAGATCAGAAGAAAATAAATAAAAGAATATGTTAACTGGTAATTTCACTGTATTTGGAACGTTTAGATCAAAGGTTTTAGAAAACATAACATTCGATCTTGGCCGACTAACAGATTCCCAAACATGAGATTGATTTGAATCATCAACGTCGTCTACATCCATTGATTCTTCTTCGTTAGCATTATTGTCTGCAGTTAAAACTCTGTCATCCATAAGTAAATTTGAGTTGACAACCTCTTCTTCATTATCAAAATCTTGAAGACCATCAACCTATTCAGAATCGCTACGAATTTCGGTTGTAACAAAATTTTTTTTTCTTCCCATGTTTATAATTTTTGGTAAGAGTAAAACTTTGGATACTTTCAATGTGCAAAAACTTACTTATATTAGACAAAATATAAATTCTCGAAGACAAGTAAAAATGCAAAATTAGTTTTAGTTTTTATTGATACTTATAGCATTTACAAAATGAAAAAAGATCGTTAGAATTCATCAAATTATTTTTAAGGACTATAAAAGAATAATCATGTAAATTTTTTTTTATTAGAGGATGATGTGAGAAAAATCTAAAATTACTTCAAAATGTATCAACTTACTATTTTTAAACATAATTTTAATACTAAATTTGGAATAGAAAAATCAATAACGTAAATGAATAAATCGACAAATTTTCAAAATTAAAATGAACTTTTAAAATGTAATCTACAATTTCGACGATTCATATGTAAATCTAAACTTCATTCAATTTGTTTACTAAAAATAGTGATTTTTAAGCTCATACATCTAGTTTTTTGATAATTACAAACTACCATCTCGGATTCACTATTTTGAATTAAAAATTTTACTATTTTGACTTTAGATTAGTAATTAGAAACTTCGAAAACGTTTAAAATTGTTTTGATAGCGAAAATCTGAAGTTAAGTTGGTGGTATCCCACGTTACCACCGTGCAACAAAGGGTTAATAAACTGATCATCCGCCATAATTTTCTAATTTTCAGACCATCAAAAGTATTGTCCATCTTTATCTAAAACCATGACAAATTGTTGAATCTTACCAAGTTTTATGTGTAATGGAGGTAAAAGAACTTTCTTCGGGTCAGACAATGGAGTAGCTATAACGTTATTCTTCCCGACTTCAAAAATTATTTTTTCATCCCATGTATAATATGTCTAGTGTCTAGCACTGTCTCTACTATCCCATAAGTACAAGAAACATAACGTCTTTGTAAATCCAGAATGCTGTCCTAACAATATTCCAGAAACTTGCAAGTCACCACATATAAGTCATTTATATTTGTCATACTGAATTTTATTTAGTATAATTTTGAGATTGTCGCATGTTTCCTTCATTGTTATGAAGTGCGCTATAGGATCTAAAGCATTATGGTTGCTATTGTGTAGTAATAGAGATTTTAAACTTTTGTTTGATGAATCTATAAACAATCTCCATTTACAATCTCCATCAACCTTTGACATCTTTACACTACACAATTTTATCATCATCATTTTTCTTTTATTTCTTGTTCTACAAAAAGATATTTTAGTAGAGTTCGTCAACCGATTTATGCTTTTTAAGGCTAATTTTATTTGGTTACTCCATCATTATCACTTACATCGGATTCATCTTTTAAATCACTATTCAAATAATCTTGTTTATTAATTTCATCCCCATCATTCCCATGGTTGACATCGTCGATATCTTCCACATCATGATTTTTATCGTTGATGTGTGAGTCAATGGATAACTTCTCTAGAAGATCGAGCTCTTCATCGCTTTCCGATTTTTCGACATGTTTATTTACAGAAATAACGTCACAGTAATTTATTTGTTTTAACTTTACTATTCATTCAAATGATTGTGGTATTACAGAAGTAACAAGACTTTCTTCTGTTTAATTTATACCATTTCATTGGACTTTTATATCTAACCATATTATCTTGTTTGGTTCATTTTTTCAAAATCTTGTTCTATAAAAAGATACTTTAGTTCCCCATTACTTCAGGGTGAAGATAATTATAAGATCAAATGTAGAAAAATATGCATACTAATATTTAAACTACAGTATCCTGGGGTTTTAGTAGAATATTGATTAATTTTGATTTAATACAAGGTTACTTTAAAAAATAAAATATAATTTATTCTTATCAATACAGCATTTACCTGCTACTTCAACAAAAACTGTGACGATGACATTGTCCCTCCATGGAATATTCCGTTCATAATCGCAACTTTCTACACAATCACTTAGATAGTTTTACTGAAAACTGTGGAGATTATATTCAAGAACAGGGAGAGCGTTTTCATCAAGTTACTAAAGTAATGGAGATGGTAGGTAGGATACTAATGTGCTGGCCGACTGCTACTGCATTTTAAAAAGAGATTGTAAAACTACTGAGAAAAACACGTAAAAGGAAACCTTTGTACTAATGATTTCATGACAAAACGTGTAAAGTATATTAAAAAAAATTGGAATGAAGTTTGGTGTGTATTGCATGAATTTTGTAAATTTGTCCTCAACATAAACTTGATCCTGAGTTGATGGGATAAAATGGTTTCCGTATTCGGATTTAGTGACCCTAAAACATATGTATATACTGTTAAAACTTAATTGTCGTTACTTTTGTAATTTTGACCTAGCAATGGCCTTAACCATGAGGTAATAGGGTCAAACGGATCACGGATTCGGATTAAGCGATCCCAAAAATATAAAGCGTACATAGTCTGATCGGTGAGTTTGACCTTTTTTTGGTTGGGCTGTATAATTATATAAAAACCTTAAAGAAATTTTATTGATCAATTAAAGTTGCCTGGTGTTAAGCTGAGTTCTTTGTTAATCTAGTTTTATACACTCTTTGATCCTTCCGATCATACGCCAATAAATCTCTTCGTAGTCGCTTTGTGGAGACACTGCTTTTGCTTTATTTTGATTACTGTGGGATTTCATTATTTGACGCAACTCTTGATCAGATGTCTTTTTGGATTAAGGCGGGATAAGCACGTGACCCCTTATTGTAGGTTTTTGAATTAGATGCACACGAATACGAGGAGTTGTATTTTACAGCCGTATTCATGTATAAAATAATAAATATTAAAACTGCGTCCTTATTTATTTGAAATGTTAAAAACGCTTTAGTCTGTTCGCAGCGGCAGGGGCGAAGTATCTTTATAATATTCAGAGATATACATGAAAAGATGATCTAACATACAGAATCTATTGTGATCGTTGCATTGAGCGTTCTAAGTTCCAAAATAAAACAAGTAAAGATAAATGTATATTATGTACATATAATTAGAAGTGTCTGTAATTCTGCAAAATAGATATTATTATAATATGTACCTATTATAATAAGTAATAAGATACTTATAATAAGTTATTAAGAAATAATATTGTTTAGTTCCTGAAGAGGGCCATAATACATAGATGGCCGAAACGTTGGAAATACAAAAATTATTAAACGGATATACCATTACTTTCAATTAATTAAAATTATTTATAAATTTTTAAGTTAATAATTAAATTTATATTAAATTACTAGATAAATTTCCAAAATTCAAGAAATTTCATGTCATATTTTAATTTTCTTTATAATTTAATAATACAAAAATCGGGTGGTTTTCTTTAAAATTCATTACAAATTATCAAAAATTCAAGAAAATTCGATGCGTTGTAGCTTTTTTTAAAAATTGGTGATAAATTACCATAATTCAGGTATATTCAACGTAAAACTTTGTTTTTCGTAATCAATTTAATAATCCGAATATAGAGAGGTTCTCATTGAAGAAGGATGCTCACGACATATAGTAAATGTGCCCCAAAAGATAAACGTCCGAAACCAATACCATCAAATACAGCATAAAAAATATGGAATTTAAAAAAAATTGTTTCGCTAACTCTGGGGGAACAAGAGATACTTTGAAGTTTAATTTTTCATACCCCATAATTACTTTTTATACTACAAACTGTAAATAAAATCAACTTGCACAATATTTAGCAATCTAGCGAGGATGGAAAAGAAAGCTTGCTACAAGTACTTACAAATCCAGGTAAAACTAATTGGACGACACCCCTTAAACTGCCCCTAAATACGGAATAAGTGATGTACGAAACACTACATCTAAGGTTATTCAATAAAAAATACAGTGTTCACAATCTTTTTACATCGAATTGTCACGTCCAGACTTGTACCAACCACTATAAAAAATGTTACAAGAAGGCAAATGGTTAATAAACCATTCGCGTTCCTTTCGCTCTTGTTTGACTAGGACTAGCCTTACGTCTCCGGGAGTAGCGAGCGAAGTTATTTTGAGAGTAGAGATGCAGGATATAATGTGGGATAAATAAAATAATATATGTTTTATTTCGTATTAATCATGCATTATTTCTTTAAATATGTTAACATCATAATATGCTGTTTTTTTTTCAATGAACATGTGTAACTAAATTCTTACAGCTTTTTAATGGGCAAAAACACATAAAATTACACTATTTTATTATCAATTGTATAAAATTATTTTAGTCAAATAACAATTTTAAATTTGATTGAATAAACAATTGTACTGCGAACACGTTAACAGATTATAAAATGAAGTATACACAAGGTTATTTTTTTATAAACGTTAATAATTAATAATCAAAATAAGAATTATTATAAGTAAATGCAGATTAAATTAAAAATTGTTGTTGTTGAAAACATGAATTATTGTTAATAAATTGCAATTCAAACCGTAAATATTGCAAATAAAATGCAATGCAAAGAATAATTATTATTAATAAATTGCAGTATCAAATAATAATTGTTGTAAGAGAAAACGGTTGGTTCAGTAATTGAAATAACATAAAATATCAGGTTTGCCTTTACGAATAATACAAGCGTATAGATAGCCGAAAAGAATATACCTTAAGTACCCAAATATATATATATATATATATATATATGTGTGTGTGTGTGTGTGTGTGTGTATACGGTAGGAACGAAGGTCCGCCTCGAACGTGGATAGCGGTGTTAAATTACTGGATAATGTCTTGCTAGACCTGCGGGCGTCAACATTAGATGTGTATGTTGTTGGAGTCCGATGATTGCCAGATGTCGAAGTCGTAGTTTCTTGACTATGGCTCGTAGATGTCAACGATGCGTCTCGATCCCCGAATACAAGATCTCTCTTGATTTTGAATGCGTATTTCTGTAAAATCCGAGTAGCAGTGCCACGCCCTCGGATAAAAATCAAAGAGTTGACTAGCAGAGCTTCGCCTTACAAAAGCTTTAGAAGAAAAATTAGGAGTGTCTTTGTCTGTTCTGGGTCCTCTTTATATACTGTAAAAATCTGTGCATCTGTCCTTCTCTTACGCTTTGCCTTATATGGAAATTGCGTAAGTAGTTCTCGATTTTTCTGTGCTTGCACCCGATTGGGCCGTTAGATGTGCGTGATTAAAAATTATCGAATCCCGTGCATTTTCTGTATCGTTTCGTAGTTAATTCGGAGAATTTGCTGTCCCCCTTTTATTACTGCGACATTATCCAAAGAACGGCTTAATTTATTACTTCCTTCTAATGCTTGAGTTTTCTAGTCCATGTTTCCCATCGCCGGCTCTTCTCCGAGCACTGATTTCATAGTGCAGTACAAAAAAAAAACTCTTGCGCAACCCTCCGTTTCGATCTCACTATCGGCGATCCCGCTTATATGCGTATTGGCTCCGAATAATATCTTCAACTCTACTTATCAGTCTCTTTTTCGTTTGCAACACTCGTAATTAAATCTGTCCCTTAGCTCTATAAATTATATTTTATATTACTGCATTTACTTAGAATTATTCTTTATCAACCTTATTTCGTTTTTCTTCTACGCCATAATTTTATTCTAAACTTCGCAGTACTTTTACGAAAAATAATAATATAATTTTCGTCGGGACGCGACAGAATCAAAGAGCAAAATAAAGGGATATTAAAAAGTTATCAATGTATATAAAATTCAATAGGGCGACCCATCCTTTTAGCACGATTAGTAGAGGTAAACAAAATGGTAGATTTTTATGCGAAATAAATGATAAAATATTTCACCCCTTTTGCACAATATTTAGAAATCTAGCGAGCGTGGAAAACAAAGCTTGCTCCAAACACTTACAAATCCAAGTAAAACTAATTGGTCGACACCCCTTAAAAAAGGTGGGCATCCTCCTTACTTGATACATTATGATATTTAGGAAAAATGGATGCAATCTGTGGCTTTTTTTGAAAATTCCATAATAATCCAAATATAGGGAGGGTTTCATTAAATTTCTTTATAAATTTGATGCAACCTGTGACTTTTTTTGAAAATTTATGATAAATTATCAAGGTTCGGCGAAATTCAATGTATTTTTTTTTCATTTTTAATTCAATAATCCGAAAATAGGAGGGTTGGAGCGCGTATATATGTATGGGGTATTCCACGCGAAGTGGTCCGATTAAAATTTTAAAATGCACCAAATTTGGGTACACATTGCAAATATTTTTCAGAATACAGAAACAAATTTTTAGGTACTCGAATTTATTTGCTCATAAGTTATTCAAACCTCAAAAAGTGAATTTTTCCAAGTTTTTTTCAACACCAGCTGGGTTTACCGATATTTAACTCAAAATCTATCAACTTTTACTATAGAACATTATTTGTAACATTCGTTGCTAATTGTGTCTGGAATTATTCTTCTGGGTTAGAATTTCTAATTCCAAGGTGAATGTTATATGAACTACATGTCAATATTCAACTCAAAAAAAGTGCAAGTTTGCCAGAATTGATTTTTTTATCCATAAGTCTAAAAGAAAGCTTGGAGCAATACCTTTCAAATGGTCTGAAGCTTTTTTATGGCCTTTAATTCTGTAAAAAGTTATGATAATTTAAAGAAAGAGAAAAAATTCACTGATATTAACATGGTCATTCCCATTAAAATTTTTAAAAAAATTTCGTGTTTCTTTAAATTATCATAACTTTTTACAAAATTAAAGGCCATAAAAATGCTACAGACCAATTGAAAGGTATTGCTCCAAGCTTTCTTTTAAATTTTTGGATAAAAAAATCGATTGTGGCGCACTTACACTTTTTTTAAGTTGAATATTGACATGTAATTTATGTAACATTCACCTTGCGATTAGAAATTCTAACCCAGAAGAATAAGTTCTAGACAAAATTAGAAACGAATGTTACAAATAATGTTCTATAGTAAAAGTTGATAGATTTTGAGTTAATTATCGGTAAACCCAGCTGGTGTTGAAAAAAACTTGGAAAAATTCACTTTTTGAGGTTAGAATAACTTATGAGCAAATAAATTCGAGTATCTAAAAATTTTTTTCTGTATTCTGAAAAACAGTTTTAATGTGTACCCAAAATTTTGTGCATTTTACAATTTTGTTGGGACCACTTCACATAGAATATCCTATATATATTGTCACGCTGCACTTGGGATTAGGGTGCAGGTGATGGGGAATAATAAAAATAAGGAATATATAAAATAACTTAATTTATTATCCGATGCGATTTCTATAAACTAATTACGGGTGCCAGTCTCGCCCATTACGCGGGCTCAAGCTCGGCTGTGATCGGCTCAGGGAGGGGGCGAATTTAGGAAGGCGAGATGCGGCTCACTGCGGATTGCACGGGTGCAATCTATAATTTAAAGTCACGAATAGTTACCCGAATCGATGCTACTCGTCCGCGACGAGTTTAATGTCGACCGACAGCGCGGCTGCGATACGCGATCGCGGGTCGAAGCTGCTCGAATAAAGAAAGGGGGGGAGAAGGGGGAAAACCGCGATAACTCGCACACACACAATGAGGAAGCACGGGATGGAATTATGAATAAATAAAGGAGGCACAGATAAAGATGCACCAACCTTTGCTGCAATGCTGCTCTCGCTTAACTTTCGCTAAATAATTCGGCACTCTCGCTACACACGGTGATTCGCACACAGGATCGGACGTCGTGACGCTACGGCGATCGGAAGAGCTCTGCTCTCCTCGGCGTGGTCGACGCATTGCCCGTGTGCGCGCATGCGTCGCGACGGCCCACTTGCGGTGCGTACGCGGCCTTACTCGAGTGCGGCTTGAGTACACACCTCGTCCGATCCCGCAACAACAATAGTGCCGTTGACGACGACGTAAGCTGCCTGCCAGGTAATTATTCCTTTCGTTCCTTATTGTTCGCCCGTCGGCTAATAATCTCGGTGGTTACAGGGTTGCGGGAGGTGTATATACGGAGGACGGCTTGCTGCTTTTATTATTAATCTTAATATTGTGTGTGTGTGTGTGAGCACTTATAATGCTCACCTAACCTCTTCACAAGTCCTCTCCTATACACACTTATTTAAGTAAGTGTGTGCTCCTATCTGCTCCCTTATAGTGAACATTACTACATTAACTGGTGCTTACAGGTTCCCTGGATTATTGCTGGCTGACGGACTTCCTGGATTTATTGGCTTCTCCTTCTGGCTCAGTCTTCCTTGGCTTGCTGGGTACGCTGCTACTAGGTTCAGGACTTTGGGGCTCGCTGTCAACACCTCAGCATGCTGCTTCATTGGCTCTACGTCAGGCTCCTTCTTAGATTATTTGAAAAGTAATCTATGCTTCGGTGAACTCCTTCTGTGTCCTGCTCGGCTGCTCCCCTGTGTACCTTTGTTAGTGGGCTCGGTGGTTTGTTATAGTGTTAAGGAGCTCGGTTATTGGGAGGGTGTTGCAATTATCATTATAGGCTCTTAGGGAAATTAGGGAAATATAGGTTCGGTTAGGCTTGTATATGTGTGTGTGCTCGTACAGGGAAGGTAAGGTATAGCTATTTGTCGCTGTTAATGACATGCATTATTTGCATTGTCACAATATATATGTATATATTGTAACGGTAGGCGGTCCACGCGAGATGAAAATCATATCGATCGCGTGAGTTTACCGTCGAAGACGCGTCGGAGAGCCGGCGTGCACGACACACCGGCAGTATCGTCTCGCCGATGAGAGAGGCAGCAAGGTGTGACCAAAAAAGGCCCCGTAACGTGCCAACCCTCGAGCGAAGAAAGCGGAGGAGAGAGAGAGAGAGAGAGAGAGAGAGAGAGAGAGAGAGAGAGAGAGAGAGAGAGAACGTGCGACCGAGGGGACGACGGAAGAGAGGCACGCGCCATCCCCTCAGGGTCATCTACAAGAATAAAGTAAGTTCTGGCCAGGCAGCACCGTATTTATTACCGCCGAAACGCGAGCGAACACCGGTTGCGGGGTACGCGCGGTACCCCGACATAGCTAAACGAGAGCCTAGCCACTCTCGCCGCGGTGCTCTCTCTCGCCCAATAAACCACGCATACAGCAAACCGGAGTGCTTCACACTCCGGCGCGATTACAACCGGCGAAATTTACAGCGAAGCCATGTAACCCGTACCTGGCAAACCCAACCGCGTTCCCCGAGTAGATCGAGACGGCGTGTCTCGACACGTATATTGTGGCACATACGCAACCGTGTATTATATATTTTTATAGATTACCCGAACGACTTTATTTGCTTTGAACCAAGGTTTGAGCCTTGCCTTGGCTCATCCTGTTGTAATATATTTTACCTTTATTTTTTTATTTAATAAATTAACTCATTATCTCTAATTTCGAGTAATATTCAGTTAACCCGCGATCACTCCCTATCCCCGAAGGCGAATACCGCCATGCCCCGCGGGTGTCGTGCATTGCTTTGCACGACACACATCTGAGGAGCCGACCACGAGGATCGACGAGGTATGATACAAGTTAAACGAGATAAGTGTGTACTAGGTAAGTACATACATTGTACACAGGGCCGACGACGTCACTCGGAGCTTGAGGCTAGCTCTGGTCGTCCCGAAAGGTAATTTTACCGATTTACCAGCTGTATGGTGAGACAGCTGATCGCAGCGGTGTGGAGATTTCCTGTGCATTAAGTGCATGCACAGGACGAGTATAACCCTCCTGACGTATAAACCGACCCTGTTACAACTGGCGCCCAACACGTGAGTTTCCTTGAGATAGGGAAAATTATTGCAATTGACAACCAAAACGTGAGTTTCCTCGGAATAGGAAGAATCTTTTCAATTGAATTTTCGAGTTCGTACGTTGTTATACATATAAACCGCAACGATTGGTTGCGAGTACATTGCGAGTTCGTCGCGGCAAGCACATGTAAACAACAACACGAGTCGAGTACAATCGAACATAATTTTTTAAATTAACCAGAAATAATACTTATTAATTTCGATTTAAATTAAATTTAAAATACGAATTAGATAAATATTCCAATGTAATAGTTTATAACACATAAAAATTTTATAAACAAATTAAAGTTTTTCCTAAATTTTCCGGGGTAACTCCACTTACTACGGGATTTTCTGGATATTCGGGAATTTCTCAAATCTTCCGGGAAAACACCACTACTTACGGCATTTCCTGGATATTCGGGTATTTCTGAGGTATTCCGGGATAACTTTACTAATTACGAGAGTTCCAGGGTAAATCGGGAAAATCTGAGGTATTCCGGGGTAACTTCACCTACTACGGTTTTAATTTTAAAATTTGGTAGTTTCCACGTACACCTTTTTACAGGTTTTTACGTGTCCCCTACACCTTTATTCCATTTCATTCCATTTCCAATTTTACCCCCTCTTTACCCCACCTTCTCGCATTCGCCCGGGGTTATGCCCGTGGAGAGAGGGAAAACCTGTGGCCAAACCCGTTGGGATAAATGCCATTTTGGAAAACCTCCTCCGAGAAGGGCGGTGTATTCGAGAACAATTCTGTTTGGGTGGCAAGGTCACATTGCGTAGACTTTAACACCGAAACCGAATGTCTCACACCTCCCGCTCACGTTGTGGAATGTGAAAAAGCACCTAACCGATCATTTAAGCTAAGCCCGAGAATGGTCACCCATCCAAGTGCCAACCGCGCTCGGTGCTGCTTAACTTTCATGACCGGCCGAGGTGCGTTTCCGCCACTCCGCCACCGTGTCGGTTTACTACGGTTTTATTAGATATGTATGGAATTTGTGAGGTATTTCGTGATCACTCCACGTATTAAGGGAGTTCCTGGATATGCGGGAATTTCTGAGGTATTCCGGGATAAATTTACTAATTACGCGGTTTCCAGGATATTCGGGTATTTCTGAGGTATTTCGGGATAACTCCACTTACTACGGGATTTCCTGCCTACTTGGGAATTTCCGAGATTTTCTGGGACTACTCCACTAATTGCAGGATTTCCTGGATATTTTCGGAATATTTAAGGTATTTCGGGATAACTTCACTTCATACGGGATTTCCTGCATATTCCGAGAATTTCTCAAATATTCCAGGTTAACTCCTTTTAATACGGGATTTCCTGCATATCCGCAAATTTCTAATGTATTCCAGGATCACTCCACAAATTATGGGATTTGCAGGATCTTTACGGAAATTTTCAGGTTTTCCGGGACTACTCCACTAATTACGGATTTTTCCAGATATGTATGGAATTTCTCACGTATTTCGTGATAAGTCCACTAAATATGAAATATTCTTGATATTGGGGAATTTCTGAGGTATTCTGGGATAACTACACTAATTACGAAATTTTATTAGATATTTTGGGAATTTTTGAGGTGTTTCAGGATAACTCCACTTATTAAGGGATTTTCTGCATATTCGGGAATTTATGAGGTATTTCGTTATCACTCCACTTATTAAGGGAATTTCTGGAAATTTTGGGAATTTGTTAGGTATTTCACGATAACTTCACTAATTACCAATTTTTCTATATATGTTTGGTATTTCTGAGGTATATAGTGATAACTTCATTAATAACGAGATTTCCTGGTTCTTTTCGGGAAAATCTGAGGTATTCCGGAAGTACTACCCTTATTACGGGATAACCTGGATATTTCGGGAATTTCTAAGGTGATCTGGGATAACTCCACGTATGACGGGATTTCCAAAATATTTCGAGAATTTCTAAGGTTTTCCGGGGTAACCCCACTTACTACGGGATTTTATGGATATTCGGGAATTTCTGAGGTATTCCGGGATAACTCCACTTATTCCGGGATTTCCTGGATCTTTTGGGAAAATCTGAGGTATTCCGCAATAACTCTGCTAATTACTTTTTGTTTTAATCCGCAATTTTCCACTACTTATAGGGTTTCTTGGATATTTCGGGAATTTTGTGTGGTAATTCGAGGTAACACCAATAATTATTGGATTTCCTGGATATTTTGAGAATTTCTGAGTTATTCTGGGATAACATAAAAAATAACGTGATCTACTGGATATTTGACAAATTTTGTGAGGTATTTCGGTAGTAATTCGTGGTAATACCAATAATTATTGGATTTCCTGGATATTTTGAGAATTTCTGAGTTATTCTGGGATAACATAAAAAATAACGTGATCTACTGGATATTTGACAAATTTTGTGAGGTATTTCGGTATAACTCCACTATTTACGGGATTCTCTGAATATTTCGCGAATTTAAAAAAAATAATTTAAGTATAAATATTATTTGACTGAATGAATAATTCAATACATACGATGCATTAGCTGAGTTTGGTAATTTTGCATGAAATTTTAAGTTAGCTAACTCCAGACGTACTTTTCTACTCCAATGCAAAATCAACGATGTATTTTCAAATCATATCAAAAGCAACGGCAGACGACAAAACATTTCCTTTTATAGTGAGTCTTGTAAATCAACACATAATTTACGGAGTAATATATATAAAAATCGTCTTCTAAAATTAGAAATTAATGATATTCATATTCATTTAAATTATTTGTATAAATCTTTAAACAAGTTAAAAATTAAAATTATTAACACAAATTATCTTTGATTATTCTTCATAATTTCTTTTTACTAACTGAGAAAAGAACACAAAAAATTTTTGATAATATTACTAAAATACATAACAATAAATTATATAATTTAATTAAATATTGCAGTAATAACAGCACAAAAAACCAATGGATAAAAAACTTATCATCTAGTGCAATTCCTGAAAATGTAATAAAGGTAGCATCTCTGGGTTCAAAATTTAATTGCATTTCAAAATTTACTAATTATGATATTCTAACAACGATTAAAAATGTTGAATATTCCTTAGATAAAATTGAAACTAATACAGAAACTAAAAATGAAATTAGGGATATCATTGTAAATAACATAAAATCGGTAAGAAAAAAGTCTCCACACATAACATATCATGAACGAGAATTTAAAAACAATCTGAGTGAAACTAAATCTTTCTTAAAAGAAAATCCTAACATATTTTTTACACATGCTGACAAAGGCAACTTAACAGTATGTTTAAATAAAACTGAATATATAGAAAAAATGAACGCCTTATTATTAGACAATAATACATATATGATGATAAAAAAGAATCCGTTAAAAAAACTACAGTCAGATGTTTATTCTATATTAAAAGACCTTAATGATAATAAATTTTAAAAAAAAGAATACCATAAAAATGAATTAACCCAAACTAATACAACATTAGCGAAAGCATATGGATTACCAAAAATACACAAAGATAATTTTCCACTCAGACCAATAATTTCGACAATAAACAGTCCTACACACTATTTAGCAAAAATAATTTATAACGATCTAAAACAAGCAATACCAGTTCCAAAATCGCACATAAATAATAGTTTTGATTTAAAAGAAAAGCTTGAAAAAATATATATATACCAAACGGTTATGTTTTGATATCATTAGACGTTAGTTCTTTGTTTACAAACATCCCAAGTCATAAGGTTCTCAATAGTTTAGATAAACGCTTTATTCATATTCAAAATAAATGTAAAATCCCTTTCCATAATATCCGCAAAAATATAGAATTTTTATTTAATAATGTTTATTTTAGTTTCAATAATGTAATTTACAAACAAATATTCGGTATCATCATAATTCGACAATTAACATAATGGAAGATACTCAACATTTAAACCGTCAATACAGAAATGTTATGAATATATTTTAAAGAGACTAATGTACACAGACTATGACGTATATAGTTTGTAAACACACACCTACTTCGTTTTTGTATAAATACTCGTTGATATCGTATCAAATGTTATTCGACGAAGCTCACTTGGGCTGTAACATTATATTCATTATCAAGGTAAAATTTAATTTTTAATTCACAAGTAATGTAAATTTGATATAAATATTTATAATTTTGTCCAATAAATTCAGCACCTGAAGAGGTCTGCAAACCTAGCAGACGAAACGTTGTGCACATACATAAATAAATTGGATTTATTTACCATTGACCCTTTAGAATCGACTATTTACTAATACTTTAAAAGCAAAGTTTTTTGTTTATATGTTTACAAATATAAACAAAGTCATTTGTTTATGTTTAGTTGGTTTGTCCGGCATTTTGTTTTTTTACCAATCAGAGATCGTCTTACAACTAAAGTTACTTATAAAAGAAGGAAAGGAATAGAGAAGGAGAATTACACAATGATTCTAGCTTATAAATCTGTTTTAATTATATTTATTTATTTAAAAAATGATCGTACCATCAGAGCAAGTGATTCCTACCTTACCGACTGCGGGTTCTAATCCCAGCTAAATGTAGTTTTGCATAGGTTAGATGAATGGTAATATGGTAATCTATAATACCGACACCCGCTAGCCTTGCGTAATCAAAATCTACTATACCGACAGTGGTTAGGTCTAGCATAAGCAAGGTTATGTATGAATCTACATACACGAGTGTCGAAATCTACTATACCGGCAGTGGTTAGGTCTAGCATAAGCAATGTTATGTATGAATCTTCCTGCGCGAGTGACAAAATCGACTATATCAACTGTCGCAAAAGCGAGGTTATGTACGAATCTTTGGTACCGACCTACGCTAGCCTTGCATAATCAAAATCTACTATACCGACAGTGGTTAGGTCTAGCATAAGCAAGGTTATGTGCGAATCTTCGTACGCGAGTGACAAAATCTACTATATCGGCAGTCACAAAAGAGAGGTTATGTACGAATCTTCGATATCGATCTACGTGAGTGTGAGAATCCGCTACCGACGTGAGTTGGCGAGACTGATGCTAGCGCCCCCCATCCTCGTTGCTCCTTGCGGCGGCCTCTGCGTCGGCGTCGGCGTCTGCGTCATAGTTTTACTTACCTACCCAACTGTTGCTACAACGACATATAGGGGGAGAAATTATGTTACAAATTCATTTAAAGTCAGAGAAAAAGTTTAATTATTTAAGAAAGAAAGGAAAGGAAAGGTGAAGCAGTAAAGCAAATAAATAAATGTTTGCAATTCAATAATTTTATTTTAATTATTATTTATTTATTTTCAAATAATGGTAGATTAATAATATAATTGAATATATTTTTATAAAAAAAAAAATTTGGGAATGTGACTTTGCAATTGTTTACAAAAAAAATTTTTATTGGAAACTTACATCTATTATTATTATAAAAATTAGGAGAGAACGCATAGTAAAGAAGTCTAATAATTAAACTAATAATATAAAAATTTGATATAATTGTTTTATGTAGAAAATGTTTTGCACTCACAACAGTAGAATAAAATCTTACGTTAACTAATATTAAGTTTTGTTAAAAAATTAAATGAAAAATATTGATATAAAATAAAAAAATTATTAAACTATACAAATTTTATCAAGCACCCTCCAAGATATTGCATATATACTTCTCGAGTTCGTATTTAATTATGCACGGTATCATATGCTTGCTTATTTTCAAGCAGTAAATTACCAACTCCTGCTGATAAAAAACCGGCAAAGGAGTTATTAATCTCCAATACAATTTTGTCCCCATACTTTGTGTGTACCATCTTCATGGAAGAGATTTTATAATTCTCATTCTCAACGAGATCTCAATATATATAAGTACCTATAGTTATTTTCGAAGAGAGAATGCAATAGATTGCATATATTTTCAATGATGGGATCGTTCAAGGCCGTTGAATTTTGATACACCCAACGATATACTACAGCAGCGTTTTGCGCTGCACAATTTTTGGTCCAGCCTGGAGGATGGTGAGAGCAGGTTATTCCTTTTTGGAAACCTCCTCGGTGAAGAGAGGGACAGCGCACGTCATCTAAGTTAACAATACATTTAAAGAAAGGTTGTAACCATCGTTTTTTCGTCAATCCCTTCACGTAGATAACTGGCTCTCTGTAGTCTTTTTCTCCCTCCTTATGGACGTTTTTGTACAATATTTTAGGCACTTTGTAATATTCTATCTCTCCAGCATTCCATGAAAGTGCATGAAAATATTTTTCAAGTCAACAGTTTTGAATTTTATCAGGTGGTTTAAATGTATGCACCTCTGGAACTGCGTCTGCTTGATTAAGATTAATTACTGCTACTTATATCAATAAGCAATCTCCACCACTCTTAACCCATTGTATATTCATAATAAATTCGATTTTTTTTTCGTTATTACAAAATATAAAGTATAAAAAAAAAGAAGAATGTTAATGAAAATAATAATAATAATATATTGTGTATATATAAAACTATTAATATACCTTACGAATAAAAAAAAATTTTACTGGCGCTCTGAGTCTCAGCGTCAGAATTTATAGGACTCACATCTCATCTCCACTATGATAAAATATTACATTGATTTATAACAAGCGAAAAAGTCGAAATGATTTCAGTCTTTATTCGTTTCAGATCGAGTCAAGTCAAATTGTAAAATATTAAAATGGATAGTATTGTAGATGAAGTATTGCGACACGTTAGTAATATAGAAGACGCGTTCAAAATGATAAATCAGACTAACGCATCGAGTAATATGCTTCAGCGATGGATAAATCATTGTTCTATTTCCCTAAAAACTTTACGTAAAATTTTGCAAATTCAACATCTTCTAGTTTCACAAAAACAGTGTATTATACACGCGATTTCAAAACTGGAGTGCACTAAAGTGAAGCTGTATGCAAAGTGTAAAAAAGGTGGAGATTTAATGTAAACACCTTCTTCACCACTTAATAATCGCGTTCGTTGGATAGATATAGACAGTGCCTTTGAATAACGAATGCATACGAGTACAGTTGCAAATTTAACGCACATTGATATCAAATCTTTTCTTAATGACACATCCGTTTTATTTAGTAAACATGTTAAAAGTGTATTAAAGAGCAATAATAATGCTTCAAAAATAAATACAGTACTTTTATGTAAATTTAAAAAGTATGTGTTAAAAGATGGTGATCAGGAAGAAACAATAGATACAAAATGTTTTACAACACCAAACGTAGAAATTTTTTTATCTACATCAAAAAAACAGTGGTTCATAGACAATGTACAAATTCCTATTTTGAAAAATATGGAGGATTTCGAAGATCAAGATTCTGGCTGGTCATTGGATTCTATTGTTAATATTCAGATTAACATGAACAAATTTAATGCATTGCTTAGTGGAAGTTCTTACATACCTTTACCGAAATTTATACAAAATAAACGTGCTTGTGTTATTGTGCAAAATAATGATAATGAATGCTTTAAATGGGCAATATTGTCAGCATTACACCCATTTCCATACGACAATCATCCTTATAGAATAACTCATTACTTACCCTATATAAATGCGTTGAATATGAGTGGAATAGAGTTTCCAGTATCAGTGAAACAAATATCTAAATTTGAGAAACAAAATACTAATATATCAGTCAATCTATTCACTTCAGAGCATAAAATATTGTTCCTGTTTATTTAACAACTGAAAAAAAGTTACACCATGTAAACCTTCTTTTAATTGAACAAAAAAATCGAGATTTGGATGATGATGTTATTATGGATAGGACGCAATATCATTATGTGTACATAAAAGATTTGTCTAGATCAGTTGGAAGTTCCTTATCACGTAGAAAAAAAAAGTTTTTTATATGTGATCGATGTCTACATTTTTCTATTCTGAAACGAATCTTACGGCTCATGAGCAGCATTGTAATTAAAAATTTTAATTTTATTATTTATGCACCTTTTATTATTTATGCAGACTGCGAGTGCTTGTTACAACCTGTTCAGACTCGAATAGATGAGGTTGACAAAAAATTTGAGGCTATAAATAATACCATTTTACTTCACGAGCACAACATGTTTAGCATTGGCTTTTATTTAAAATGTAGCTACAACGATTCTATATCAACCTACAAATGTTACAGAGGTCAAAATCTAGCTCGTTGGTTCGCAGAACACTTAAAATGTTTAGCTGATAACTTTGAATATTTGTACCAATATCCTCAACCTATGGAAACTCTTACGACTGAACAAAACATTCATTTTGAGAAAGCTAGTATTTGCCACATTTGTGAAAAGCCTATAAATGAAAGAGTAAAGTGCCACGATCACTCTCATTTATCCGGCAAATATAGAGGTACTGCTCATGATGATTGTAACCTAAATTATCAAGATTCTCGAATCATACCAGTTGTTTTCCATAACCTTAGTGGTTACGATGCACATTTTATTATTTCTGACATATGCAATAATTTTCCTGGACACACAGATCTACTTCCTTTGACGAAAGAGCGGTACATTTCTTTTACAAAACATATGAAATACAGTAGTATTAAATTTCGATTTATCGATTTGTTCCGCTTTATGGCAGCGTCACTCGATAAATTAGCTTCCTATTTGACTGTTTATAAAATTGTACGTTCTGTATTTAATGATATCGATGATGAGAAAATTGCACTTTTGACGTAGAAAGGAGTTTTTCCTTATGAATATCTTGAATGTTGGGAGAGTTTGAGTGAAGAAAGATTACCCGATAAGTGCAAGATTTACAGTTCTCTCAATGATTTCACTGTATCTGATGAAGATTACGAGCATGCGCTACGCGTATGGAAAGCTTTTAGTATTACAAATATCGGTGAATATTCGGATCTTTATATGAAAACTGATATACTATTACTAGCTGAAGTATTTGAAAATTTTCGCGAGCAATGTCTAATAGCCTATAACTTGGATCCTGCACACTATTATACATTACCTGGATTTTCATGGGATGCTATGCTAAAATGCACAGGAACGAAATTACGACTTTTAACGGATATTGACATGGTCATTGAAAGAGGTATCAGAGGTGGTTTAATTCAATGTTCGCAACGTTATGCAGTTGCTAATAATGTATATATGAAAGAAAATTATAATAAAAATGAACAAAATGTTTAGCTAATGTATTTGGATGCGAATAATTTATATGGATGGGCTATGACACAACCTCTTCCACTTGATTATTTCGAATGGGTTGAAAATTTTGAAAATATGATTTTTTTATGTATAGAAGATGACGCTGAGATTGGTTATATTTTAGAGGTAGATTTAGATTATCCTACCGAGATTCGTGACATACATAATGACTTACCTTTCTGTCCCATGCATGCAAAACCTCCTGGATCAAAGCATGAAAAATTATTAGCTACATTGATTCATAATAAAAATTATGTGATTCATTATCGTGCACTAAAACAAGCAATTTCACATGGACTTACGCTCACAAAAATTCATAAAGTATTAAAGTTCAAGCAGTGTGCATGGCTTAAACCATATATAGAACTGAATGGTACCATGAGAGCTACTGCCGAAAACGAATTTGAAAAAAAAATTTCAAATTGATGAATAATGCAGTATACGGAAAAACTATGGAAAATGTACGCAAACACGTTGATGTGAAATTAAGGACTCGATGAAGTGGAGGATATGGAGCTAAAGCACTTATTTCCAAACCAAACTTCCACAGTAGTGCTATATTTAATGAAAACTTGGTAGCTATTCAACTCAAAAGAACTTGCGTCTTTATGAATAAACCAATCTACATTGGTCTTTCTGTACTCGACATATCCAAAACGCTTATATACAGCTTTGATTATGACTATATGTTGCGCATCTACAAAAAAATTGTAAACTGCTTTATACTGATACTGATAGTTTAATTTTTAAAGTTATTTGTGATAATTTTTACGAAGATATGAAATCAAATATCACATATTTCGATACTTCGGATTACGCAGTTGATAATGATTTCAAGATCCCTCTTGTAAATAGAAATGTTGTGGGACTTATGAACGATGAGTGCAATGGTAATATTTTAACTGAATTTATAGGATTTAGGAGCAAAATGTACTACACTCGTGTGAATGTATTAAGAACAATGTTATTAAAAAATCAATCAATTTTGATGACTACCTAGGCTGTTTGCAAAATTTAAAGGTGTTAAAGAAAAGACAATGCACTATTCGATCTAAATTATATAAAGTGGAAACTATTCAGGAGAAAAAAGTTGCACTAAATCCTTATGACGATAAAAGGTATTTGGTTGCAATACAGTACTTAGAACAATCGGTTTGAAGCCCAAACATGTTACCCATTCAAAAGTTGACTGTATACTCGATAAATTGAAAGATACAAAACCTCAAAAATCTTTAGCAAAACGAGAAAAATTTAAGGTTGGAGATAAAGTACGAATTAGTAAGAGTAAACACGTTTTTGTAAAGGGATATACTCCAAATTGGTCAACGGAGATATTTACAATTAGTCAAGTAAAAATCACAGTTCCGTATACGTATATTCTAAAGGATTATCAAGAACAACCTACCGCTGGAGGATTTTACGAAGAAGAGCTTTTAAAGACCAAATACCCAGACATATATTTAATTGAAAAAGTTTTAAAGAAAGAAGGAAATAATGTTTATGTAAAATGGTTAGGATTTGATGGTACTCACAATAGTTGGATTAACAAAAATGATTTGTAAATGTGTTTTATTATTAAAATAAATAAGACCATAAAATATTTTTAAACTTTTTTACTTAAAGATACATCTATTTTTAGCATCGGTGTAATAATTTTTTCACAATTTTTAATTCTTAGTTTAAATCGTTCACGATCACGAGCTACTTGCTCCCACACTCCACGTCGAGCAGTTTGATACGCATACGCCCATGCGTACATATAATGTACTATAACTTTATCTTGAAAGTGCACATGTTTTACACAAGTACGAATTTTCGTTTTCTGTTCAGTCTCCATCAATCTGCAAACTAATAATTAATATATTTAATGTTTAATAATAAAATATTGTATATAAATATATGTATTATAACCCATACCCAATTTTATAATGACCCCAAGCCAATGTTTCTGCACTATTTGCAACCAAATACCTTTTATCGTCATAAGGATTCAGTGCAACTTTTTTCTCCTGAATAGTTTCCACTTTATGTAATTTAGATCGAATAGTGCATTGTCTTTTCTTTAACACCTTTAAATTTTGCAAACAGTCTAGGTAGTTTAAAAGAATCTATCGTTCGTCCAAGTAATGTTTAATAAAAAAGTGTCCTTTATTGATCGTCACGAACCAATGGTGTTAACAGATGTTAAGTTAATTTACAAAATATGCCGACGTTTCGGACGTTTTTTCGCCGTCCCTTTTCAAGGCTAAAAAATTAATAATTTACAAAATATATAGATTAATACCCAGTAGTGAGACATCTACATCGATGTCACAAAACAATTCATAACTCACCAAATTCAAACAAAACTTAAAAAAAACACATATCACTCGTGTAAATCTCGCAAAAGCCACTCTTCCATTATTACATATCCATTCTATAAAAATTCAACACATCACGTTTAATTCTCGAATTAAAAACAATAATTTTCAGTAATACAATTAAAAAGAAGACAATTTAAAAACCTTTTTACTAATTTTCACCACCCGCGCTGTCTTCTCCAGAACACATTGTTTAAAAAATATATATATATCTATATACATAGGACCTCCCCGAAGGGAGTCCTAAGTCACAATTAAACTTCATAAAGTCCCCAGACCCGTGCCCAACCTCCTATCAATACATTTTACAGTATACACATACATATACACACACATATATATATGTACATATACTTAACATACATATATACATACATATATTCGCCCCATACATCAATAAATCCAACCAAAGAAGGAGGGGAACATTTTATATTACGAGGCTAAGTCGAGTCGAGAGCTCCCGCGTATCAGGCGAACATGCGCCGCGGAGAAGTGGCACGCCGCGTCAATCTTAATACAGCCGGGATTCCCCGGATCGCTCCGAAACTTAACGCGAGTCGCCCAACCTCCTCACTACACATAGTACGCTAATACCGAGAGCCAGTTGTTCTCAAGCCAACAACGCAATGGAGAGTATAAAAACATTTATAACAAATAAACAATATTAATTACAATATAGTTTCACAGTATTTAACGCTTCTTTATACATATTCTTCAAAAAATTCACATCTTCTATACGGTTAAGTGTGTTATCGTGTGTATAAATATTCAGCATCTCCGAAAACATTCGTTTTTTCGTATTACTCTCGATATCAATGATAGAAACCTTATTAAAATCAATGCTATGGTTAGTATTTCTCTTATGGACCGCTAATGCAGATCTTTCACTTTCATTGCGTACATCATTCTTATGCTCTCGAATTCGTGATTTTAATTTACGTTTACTCGTGCCAATGTATTGCGCTGTACAGTCTTTACAAGGTATTTTATAAACAATATTGCACATCTCATGTTTTTCATTTTTATCCTTGCCTAATTTTATAATATTGCTAAATTTATTGATCATGCGGTTTATTGGTAGAAAATCACACTTTTTTATGAGTACAATGAGGCACGGTGTTAAATCTTTAATAAAAGGTAAGACAACCTTTGGTCTCAAAATTAAATTTCTTTTTATAATGTTATTATTAATTAAAGTATCACTAGCATTATGTAAATGTGACAATCGTTTGTTAATGAATTTATTTATGAAGTCAAATGGATAATTGTTATTAAGTAAAAAGTTACTCACTAACACAATATTGCCATCATGAAAAATCGAATCCGATAATAAAACGGCCTTGTCAACCAAATTATAAACCATTGCTATTTTTTGGGAACGTGGGTGATGTGAAAAGTAATTAAGATAATGTCCAGAGGCTGTGTCTTTACGGTACCAATTTGTCTTGCAAATAGCATCATCGAATCTATGTATTTTTAAATCAAGAAACGGTAATTCTTTATTTATTTCAGTTTCCACTGTAAATTTTATAGGTTCACAATAGCTATTAAAAGCGTTCAATATCAGATCGATCTTCTCATGATTGACAATTAATATCGTGTCGTCTACATATCTTTTGTACAAAACAATATCCTTTTTGAATTTTTTAAGCAACAATTTTCTAAATCTTCTAATACCATGTCCGCAAACCACGGACTTGTGCAAAAACCCATAGGAGCTCCCATACATTTTTTGTAAATTTTATTATTAAATTGTAAGAAAGTTGAGTCCAAAAGTTGCTCTATCCCCTCCAAAAATTCATCTTTAACAATAGGAATACTATTCTCTATAAATTTCCATTTTTTAGATACTGCTCGTATAATTAAATCTCTCGGTAAATTTGAAAAAAGTGAGACAACGTCAATCGATACTAATCTGTAATTTCCAGGCACAATTAGTTTGTCAATGATCTTTTTTAATTCTATACTATTTTTAATACTTGATGCTGGTTTTGGAACGTACTTATTAAATAATTTACTAATTGCTTTATCAAAAGCATACGTAGGGCTATTTATAGCTGAAACAATGATCCGTATAGGTAAATCTACTTTATGTATTTTGATTAGCCCATACGCTTTCGGAATGTTTGTGTTGTCTAATTTTTGTTTAACGTTGTCAAAGCAGTTTTCTTTTTCAAAAACTCCCTTTTCCTCCCAATCTCTTATTAAAAGTTGAATTTTAATTTGTAATTGTCTTAGCGGGCATTTTTCAATAACTTTATAATATTTCCCATCATTTAAAGATGTCTCCATTTTTTCATTATATTTTTCTTTTTCTATGATAACGCAAACCGCACCTTTATCTGCTTTCGTAAACATCACGTCTCGGTTATTTTTTAAAAATTTACATGTATTATTATAATTTTTTAAAATGATTCTATCCGTATATTCAATGTGTCTCTTTCTTTTTATAAATTTATTTATATTTTCAATTAGTTCAGTTTTTAATTTTTCATTGCGTGAGGACGTTGCTTTAATATTCCTATTGTCACATGTATTATCATTATTATCATTCTGAGACTGGATGTGAAATTCAATGTCTTTAAGTACTTCAAAAGCAGTAAATTTATTGATATTAGAAGTAAAATTAAATTTTTCACCAAGACGTAATGTATCGCGGACCGCAAGAGGAATCTCCTTATCTGTGGTATTTACCACCCATTTTTCTCTAATATCCACATTGTCATCCACATTCTCATCGACATTCGTATTTTTATAAAACCTTCCTTCAAAACGCACATCTCTGTTTTTTAAATTATTAATCTTTCGGAGTTTTATGTTCGTTTGTTTCTTATGAAAAATATCCAAAATGTATGAACAGTACCTTTCAAATTTTTTTACAAGTAAATTACCTATTCTATTTTCTATAATGTTAATCATACTTTTTATTTCTTTATCTAAATATTTAAGATGGACATTAAAGTCATCAAAAACATTAAGTCTAGGTAGTCATCAAAATTGATTGATTTTTTAATAACATTGTTCTTAATGAGTTTAATTTTTTTCATAAAATCTTTACCATTCACACGAGTGCAGTACATTTTGCTCCTAAATCCTATAAATTCAGATAAAATATTACCATTGCACTCATCGTTCATAAGTCCCAGGATCTTGAAATCATTATCAACTGCGTAATCCGAAGTATCGAAATATGTGATATTTGATTTCATATCTTCGTAAAAATTATCACAAATAACTTTAAAAATTAAACTATCAGTATCAGTATAAAGCAGTTTACAATTTTTTTGTAGATGCGCAACATATAGTCATAATCAAAGCTGTATATAAGCGTTTTGGATATGTCGAGTACAGAAAGACCAATGTAGATTGGTTTATTCATAAAGACGCAAGTTCTTTTGAGTTGAATAGCTACCAAGTTTTCATTAAATATAGCACTACTGTGGAAGTTTGGTTTGGAAATAAGTGCTTTAGCTCCATATCCTCCACTTCATCGAGTCCTTAATTTCACATCAACGTGTTTGCGTACATTTTCCATAGTTTTTCCGTATACTGCATTATTCATCAATTTGAAATTTTTTTTTCAAATTCGTTTTCGGCAGTAGCTCTCATGGTACCATTCAGTTCTATATATGGTTTAAGCCATGCACACTGCTTGAACTTTAATACTTTATGAATTTTTGTGAGCGTAAGTCCATGTGAAATTGCTTGTTTTAGTGCACGATAATGAATCACATAATTTTTATTATGAATCAATGTAGCTAATAATTTTTCATGCTTTGATCCAGGAGGTTTTGCATGCATGGGACAGAAAGGTAAGTCATTATGTATGTCACGAATCTCGGTAGGATAATCTAAATCTACCTCTAAAATATAACCAATCTCAGCGTCATCTTCTATACATAAAAAAATCATATTTTCAAAATTTTCAACCCATTCGAAACAATCAAGTGGAAGAGGTTGTGTCATAGCCCATCCATATAAATTATTCGCATCCAAATACATTAGCTAAACATTTTGTTCATTTTTATTATAATTTTCTTTCATATATACATTATTAGCAACTGCATAACGTTGCGAACATTGAATTAAACCACCTCTGATACCTCTTTCAATGACCATGTCAATATCCGTTAAAAGTCGTAATTTCGTTCCTGTGCATTTTAGCATAGCATCCCATGAAAATCCAGGTAATGTATAATAGTGTGCAGGATCCAAGTTATAGGCTATTAGACATTGCTCGCGAAAATTTTCAAATACTTCAGCTAGTAATAGTATATCAGTTTTCATATAAAGATCCGAATATTCACCGATATTTGTAATACTAAAAGCTTTCCATACGCGTTGCGCATGCTCATAATCTTCATCAGATACAGTGAAATCATTGAGAGAACTGTAAATCTTGCACTTATCGGGTAATCTTTCTTCACTCAACCTCTTCCAACATTCAAGATATTCATAAGGAAAAACTCCTTTCTTCGTCAAAAGCGCAATTTTCTCATCATCGATATCATTAAATACAGAACGTACAATTTTATAAACAGTCGAATAGGAAGCTAATATATCGAGTGACGATACCATAAAGCGGAACAAATCGATAAATCGAAATTTAATACTACTGTATTTCACATGTTTTGTAAAAGAAGTATACCGCTCTTTCGTCAAAGGAAGTAGATCTATGTGTCCAGGAAAATTATTGCATATGTCAGAAATAATAAAATGTGCATCGTAACCACTAAGGTTATGGAAAACAACTGGTATGATTCGAGAATCTTGATAATTTAGGTTACAATCATCATGTGCAATACCTCTATATTTGCCGGATAAATGAGAGTGATCGTGGCACTTTACTCTTTCATTTATAGGCTTTTCACAAATGTGGCAAATACTAGCTTTCTCAAAATGAATGTTTTGTTCAGACGTAAGAGTTTCCATAGGTTGAGGATATTGGTACAAATATTCAAAGTTATCAGCTAAACATTTTAAGCGTTCTGCGAACCAACGAGCTGGATTTTGACCTCTGTAACATTTGTAGGTTGATATAGAATCGTTGTAGCTACATTTTAAATAAAAGCCAATGCTAAACATGTTGTGCTCGTGAAGTAAAATGGTATTATTTATAGCCTCAAATTTTTTGTCAACCTCTTCTATTCGAGTCTGAACAGGTTGTAACAAGTACTCGCAGTCTGCATAAATAATAAAAGGTGCATAAATAATAAAATTAAAATTTTTAATTACAATGCTGCTCATGAGCCGTAAGATTCGTTTCAGAATAGAAAAATGTAGACATCGATCACATATAAAAAACTTTTTTTTTCTACGTGATAAGGAACTTCCAACTGATCTAGACAAATCTTTTATGTACACATAATGATATTGCGTCCTATCCATAATAACATCATCATCCAAATCTCGATTTTTTTGTTCAATTAAAAGAAGGTTTACATGGTGTAACTTTTTTTCAGTTGTTAAATAAACAGGAACAATATTTTTATGCTCTAAAGTGAATAGATTGACTGATATATTAGTATTTTGTTTCTCAAATTTAGATATTTGTTTCACTGATACTGGAAACTCTATTCCACTCATATTCAACGCATTTATATAGGGTAAGTAATGAGTTATTCTATAAGGATGATTGTCGTATGGAAATGGGTGTAATGCTGACAATATTGCCCATTTAAAGCATTCATTATCATTATTTTGCACAATAACACAAGCACGTTTATTTTGTATAAATTTCGGTAAAGGTATGTAAGAACTTCCACTAAGCAATGCATTAAATTTGTTCATGTTAATCTGAATATTAACAATAGAATCCAATGACCAGCCAGAATCTTGATCTTCGAAATCCTCCATATTTTTCAAAATAGGAATTTGTACATTGTCTATGAACCACTGTTTTTTTGATGTAGATAAAAAAATTTCTACGTTTGGTGTTGTAAAACATTTTGTATCTATTGTTTCTTCCTGATCACCATCTTTTAACACATACTTTTTAAATTTACATGAAAGTACTATATTTATTTTTGAAGCATTATTATTGCTCTTTAATACACTTTTAACATGTTTACTAAATAAAACGGATGTGCCATTAAGAAAAGATTTGATATCAATGTGCGTTAAATGTGCAACTGTACAACGAACGCGATTATTAAGTTGTGAAGAAGGTGTTTTCATTAAATCTCCACCTTTTTTACACTTTGCATACAGCTTCACTTTAGTGTATTCCACTTTTGAAATCGCGTGTATAATACACTGTTTTTGTAAAACTAGAAGATGTTGAATTTGCAAAATTTTACGTAAAGTTTTTAGGGAAAGAAAACAATGATTTATCCATCGCTGAAGCATATTACTCGATGCGTTAGTCTGATTTATCATTTTGAACGCGTCTTCTATATTACTAACGTGTCGCAATACTTCATCTACAATACTATCCATTTTTATATTTTTTCAGTTTGACTTGACTCGATCTGAAACGAATAAAGACTGAAATCATTTCGACTTTTTCGCTTATTATAAATCAATGTAATTTTTTATCATAGTGGAGAGGAGATGTGAGTCCTATAAATTCTGACGCTGAGACACAGAGCGCCAGTAAAATTTTTTTTTATTCGTAAGGTATATTAATAGTTTTATATATACACAATATATTATTATTATTATTTTCATTAACATTCTTTTTTTTTATACTTTATATTTTGTAATAACGAAAAAAAAATCGAATTTATTATGGATATACAATGGGTTAAGAGTGGTGGAGATTGCTTATTGATATAAGTAGCAGTAATTAATCTTAATCAAGGAGACGCAGTTCCAGAAGTGCATACATTTAAACCACCTCATGTCTGGGAGGATCTAGATTATAACGATAAAATTGAAAACTGTTGGCTTGAAAAATATTTTCATGCACTTTCATGGAATGCTGGAGAGATAGAATATTACAAAGTACCTAAAATATTGTACAAAAACACCCATAAGGAGGGAGAAAAAGACTACAGAGGGCCAGTTATCTACGTGAAGGGAGTGACGAAAAAACGATGATTACAACCTTTCTTTAAATGTATTGTTAACTTAGATGACGTGCACAGTCCCTCTCTTCACCGAGGAGGTTTCCAAACAGGAATAACCTGCTCTCACCATCCTCCAGGCTGGACCAAAAATTGTGCAGCGCAAAACGCTGCTGTAGTATATCGTTGGGTGTATCAAAATTCAACGGTCTTGAATGATCCCATCATTGAAAATATATGCAATCTATTGCATTCTCTCTTCGAAAATAACCATAGGTACTTATATATATTGAGATCTCGTTGAGAATGAGAATTATAAAATCTCTTCCATGAAGATGGTACACACAAAGTATGGGGACAAAATTGTATTGGAGATTAATAACTCCTTTGCCGGTTTTTTACCAGCAAGAGTTGGTAATTTACTGCTTGAAAATAAGCAAGCATATGATACCGTGCATAATTAAATACGAACTCGAGAAGTATATATGCAATATCTTGGAGGGTGCTTGATAAAATTTGTATAGTTTAATAATTTTTTTATTTTATATCAATATTTTTCATTTAAGTTTTTAACAAAACTTAATATTAGTTAACGTAAGATTTTATTCTACTGTTGTGAGTGCAAAACATTTTCTACATAAAACAATTATATCAAATTTTTGTATTATTAGTTTAATTATTAGACTTCTTTACTATGCGTTCTCTCCTAATATTTATAATAATAATAGATGTAAGTTTCCATTAAAAATTTTTTTTGTACACAATTGCAGTCACATTTCCAAATTTTTTTTTTTATAAAAATATATTCAATTATATTATTAATGTACCATTATTTGAAAATAAATAAATAATAATTAAAATAAAATTATTGAATTGCAAACATTTATTTATTTGCTTTACTGCTTCACCTTTCCTTTCCTTTCTTTCTTAAATAATTAAACTTTTTCTCTGACTTTAAATGTATTTGTAACATAATTTCTCCCCCTATATGTCGTTGTAGCAACAGTTGGGTAAGTAAGTAAAACTATGACGCAGACGCCGACGCCGACGCAGACGCAGACGCCGACGCAAGGAGCAACGAGGATGGGGGGCGCTAGCATCCGTCTCGCCAACTCACTCGGTAGCGGATTCTCACACTCACGTAGATCGATATCGAAGATTCGTACATAACCTCGATTTTGTGACTGCCGATATAGTAGATTTTGTCACTCGCGTACGAAGATTCGCACATAACCTTGCTTATGCTAGACCTAACCACTGCCGGTATAGTAGATTTCGACACTCGTGTATGTAGATTCATACATAACCTCCCTTTGGCTAGACCTAACTACTGTCGGTATAGTAGATTTTGACTACGCAAGGCTAGCGGGTGTCGGTATGATAGATTTCCATATTACCATTCATGTAACCTATGCAAAACTACATTTAGGTGGGATTAGAACCCACAGTCGGTAAGGTAGGAATCACTTGCTCTGATGGTACGATCATTTTTTAAATAAATAAATATAATTAAAACAGATTTATAAGCTAGAATGTTTGTGTTATTCTCCTTCTCTATTCCTTTCCTTCTTTTATAAGTAACTTTAGTTATAAGACGATCTCTGATTGGTTAAAAAAACAAAATGCCGGACAAACCAACTAAACATAAACAAATGACTTTGTTTATATTTGTAAACATATAAACAAAAAACTTTGCTTTTAAAGCATTCTATGATTTAATTTGTATTGTTAATCAAACATTAAAAACTCTCAAACGTTGCACGAGAATCGTAACACAACCTCTCTCTCTCTCTCTCTCTCTTACGACCTATATCCAAGATAAAAACACCAGCATCCCCTTCTGACACGAGACCAATTGCTCAATTATCAGAACTCTCCAAATTATTAGAAAAAGTTGTCCAAACTCAACTTACAAACCACTTAGAAAAAAACAAGTTGCTATTCAATCGTCAAGCTGGTTTTCGCAAGGGGCATAGTACCCAAACAGCGCTACTTGGTATTTTAGAAGATGTCCGTGCGGCGATTGACAATAGAATGGTTACAATCTTGATTCTCTTCGATTTCTCGAAGGCTTTTGACTTGATCCCACACAATAAATTACTTAAAAAACTAAGAAAGTTCAATTGTTCCGATAATGTAATTCGCTGGTTCTACAACTATCTAAGAAATAGAACTCAAGCTGTGATTGATGATGAGGGTAATTTATCATCTTGGTTAAAACTACTTGCGGGTGTGATACAGGGAAGTGTATTAGGTTCTACTCTATTTTATACATTCATAAACGATTTGCCGCTAGTAATACGCTACTCAAAAATTATGATCTTCGCTGATGATACTCAGATATACCTCCACTGCCACCCTAGCGAATTGGCTGCAGGAATTGCCGCAATAACAGCTGATGCACAGGCATTGGCGGAATGGGCCTTATTGAATGGCTTAAAATTAAACACCGAAAAAACAAAAGCAATCATCTTTGGCAGTCGACCCTTTATATCTGATATTTATAGAGACTCTTGTCAGAATATTATCATCTCCGGCACTCCTATCTCGTTCGTTTCTGAGGTCAAGAATCTGGGATTGTGGATGACCTCCACCCTTGACTGGGATAAGCATATTCGCAGTGTCTCCCAAAAGATCCACGGTCTGCTCCATGCGCTGCGTTTTCACAAACATGCTCTGACTTTCGATCTTCGCAAAAAGTTAGTACAATCACTAATTTTCCCTCATCTGGATTATGCGAGTGCAACTTTTTGTAGCCTTGAATTTACGAAAAATTTGAAATTGCAACGATTGCAAAATGCTTGCACACGGTTTGTGTATGGAAACATACATCGAACTGCACACATAACCCCCTATCGAATAGAATTGGGATGGCTCTCAGTTGAGAAGCGTCGTGAATTCCTAACTATAATGCTAGCCCTAAAAGTCATATGCTTCAAAAATCCAGCTTACCTATCAGAAAGATTCATTTTAGCTGAAACCAGCTCACTTGTACGTCACTCTGTACGCCATCCACCGCAAAAACTGCTTTATAAAGTTCCTAGGACTGAGTATCTTAATAAGTCATTTACAATAGTCTCATCCAAACTAATCAATGCTCAATCCTCAATTGTACTGGATGCAAACTTTTTAAATCAAGCTAGAGCCTTTCTCCTAAAGGATTTCTTAGCAAAAGATAAAGCAGACTGGGAATCTAGATATAATATTCAAATAAGTCAGAGCTTAGTATAAGATAATTCTTAGTTTATAACTTTAATGTAATCTATTAAAATATGCGATGAAAGAGGCATGGTAGTTGCCGTAGCCTTCTAATTATAATTACATTGATATTTTCTATAGTTTAATATACATATAATATAAAATGTGTTATTGCGTATTACTTATTGTTAACTATTACTATAATATAAAATTTTGGAACAGCATGCGATTTTATGTAAAATATGAGCAGTCTGATTGTATAACTAGTTGTAAGAAATCATGTATAATTTTCTGAAAGAGCCATATGGGGTTATACCCAAAGGCTTTAATAAACTATCAATCAATCAATCAATCTCTCTCTCTCTCTCTCTCTACGTCGTTGATGAAGCTACAGTTGGGTAAGTAACTAAAACTACGCCGACGCCGACGCCGACGACCGCGGCGCTGGTGATTCTCTCTGCAGCTTAACCTAACTCTCAGTTGGGTGGGCAAGGAAGAGTTTTATTCTTGCTAGAAATTACAGGTATAACAGATTTCTTTCTTTAGGTTTGCAAACCGATAGAATAGTTTTTCATTTTAACGATTTTTTAACGTATATAAACGTACATAAATGTACATAAATGATATTTGAAATAACGATCGATAGGGTAGAATTCTACAAGGCTCAAGAGTGTCAGTAAAGTATATTTCCATCTTAACGATCATTTTAACCTATATAAAATAACATTTAGCGGGGATCAGAACCCGTAGTTGGTGAGGTAGAAATCGGCTTGACAGCCGCTGTGCTATATCTACTGAGGTACCCACATAACACAAAACGTTTTTAAAAAATGTTTTACAGAAATGTTTTCATAAACCTCTTACAAACATTATATTACTTTTAAAAAAACTTCCTAGAGACGATTAACAAATATATATTTCGTAATCTTCTAAAAACATCCTAATAATATTATAAAAAATGTCAATTAATCAGATTATTTAATATTTTTCAAAAGATATAAAGAACATTTTAAAAATATTTAAAAAAATATTAAAAAAACATTAAAAGTTTTGAGAAATGTTTTACGATGAGATGGTAACATTTCATTTTATGAAAAATTTACATGAAGTCAGAAGATTGTTAGAAGGACTTGAAAATGTTCCTGAAATAAATTGTTCCAAAAGTTAAGTACATTTTTATGCAAATGTTTATCCAAATGTTTTGAAAGGTCATATATTAAGGTTCTACGCAGAATTATTTCAGACCAAAAACAATTATCAAAAATGTGAATATAACCTTTTAAAAACATTTGCAGGAACATTTGCGTAAATGATTAATAAATGTTTCCTATAAATTATTTACAAAACGATTATGAGATGTTTTTAAGATGTATTTGTAGAACTTAAAAATGGAGAAAAATAACTCTAGGTAAAAAGTTTTTAAAATATCCTATAAACATTGGCTAGAATATATCTTTGATTCTTCTAAAAATGTTTACGAAAATATTTTTCAATATGTTTCAATGACGTTTTAATACCATTTCCACAAATGTTTTTTCGATAGAAAGAATTTCGCATAGAAACATTTATATAACCTTTTAAAAACATTTGCAGGAACATTTGCGTAAATGATTAATAAATGTTTCCTATAAATTATTTACAAAACGATTATGAGATGTTTTTAAGATGTTTTTGTAAAACTCAAAAGTGGAGGTATATAACTCTATAAGGGAAAAGGTTTTCAATTCATCCTATAAACATTGGCTGCAATATATCATTGATTCTCCACAAACATTTACGAAAATATTTTTCAAAATGTTTTAATAAAGTTTTAGTACCAATTCCACATATGTTTTTTCGACAGAAATAATCTCTCACAGAAACATTTATAATCCTTATAAATATATATCTAGAATCCCTTACAAAAAAGTCTGCAAAATGTGTACATAAAAATGTGCATCAATTTATAAAATCATGCATAATTGTATGGATATATCTATGCAAAAGATTGTTCCCTTTTTGTGTACAATATTATGCAGACATATGTGCACAAAATTGTGCATTAACTTCTTAAACAAAATTATAAATTATAATACACCTTACGAGAAAAGTATAGGAAAACCTTCAAGAAAAAGTTTTTCAAAATGTTTTTGAATATCTCATTATCATTTTTTACAATGTATATTTGCGACACAAAACTTTTTTCCAAAGATTACTAAAATGTTGGAAAATCATCTGGCTTAAAATCGACCAAAACCTTATTAAAGGGATTAAGCAAATATTGCTTAAATATTTTCGGAATGTGTTAAAAACATTTAACTGTACGATATTTCTTAATAGTTAAATAATCCAGTAATACATTCCAAGAACGTCAAATAGATGTATTAGAAATTCATTAACCGAAACGTTTTGGAAAACCTTCAAGAAATAGTTTTCCTTTTGTGCGAATCAAATATTAATTATCTAAAGAAGAAATGCTTTTAAGGTTATGTAAACCCATTAAAATAGAAACACTATTTCTTTTCTTTTTAAGCAAACAGTGTACTCCATCGAAAAAACGTTCTGTAACGATATTGTATTTGCATTGAAGATAGTCTATGATTTTTGCAAATTTTGTTAGGATAAATGAACGAGATTTTTGAGCAGCCGAGGACCATTGTTTTATAGCTATATATTACCGACCAAAAATGGTTATTTCTATATAATTCATTTTAAATTAATTATTTTGAAAAAATCGCTCTGTAACGGTATTGTATTTGCTTTTAACAGTATCTGAGATTTTTTTAAGAATTTAGTGTTTATAGTTTTTTTAATTTAAAAAACAACTTAAAAACATCTCATAATCGTTTTGTAAATAATTTATTGGAAACGTTTATATTAATCATTTACGCAAATGTTCCTGCAAATGTTTTTAAAAGGTAATATAAATGTTTCTATGCGAGATTCTTTCTATCGAAAAAACATTTGTGGAAATGGTATTAAAACGTCATTAAAACATATTGAAAAATATTTTCGTAAACATTTTTAGAAGAATCAAAGATATATTCTAGCCAATGTTTATAGGATATTTTAAAAACTTTTTACCTAGAGTTATTTTTCTCCATTTTTAAGTTCTACAAATACATCTTAAAAACATTTCATAATCGTTTTGTAAATAATTTATAGGAAACATTTATTAATCATTTACGCAAATGTTCCTGCAAATGTTTTTAAAAGGTTATATTCATATTTTGGATAATTGTTTTTGGTCTGAAATAATTCTGCGTAGAACCTTAATATATGACCTTTCAAAAACATTTGGATAAACATTTGCATAAAAATGTACTTAACTTTTGGAACAATTTATTTCAGGAACATTCTAAAAATCTTCTGACTTCATGTAAATTTTTCATAAAGTGAAATGTTACCAATTCATCTTAAAAATATTTATCGAAACTTTTAATGTTTCACACTTAAAAGGTTTTTGAGAATATTTTTTAAAATATTTTTAAAATGTTCTTTATATCTTTTGAAAAATATTAAATGATCAGATTAATTGACATTTTTTATAATATTATTAGGATGTTTTTAGGAGGTTACGAAATATATATTTGTTAATCGTTTCTAGGAAGTTTTTTTAATATTAATTAATATAATGTTTATAAGAGGTTTATGAAAATTTTTCTGAAAAACATTTTTTAAAAACGTTTTGTGTTATGTGGGTGTTGATAAGACAAAAAATGATAATATATGAACGATATAAAGATGCTTTACGAAGAAAAATGTTAATATAAAAAATAAATATAGTAATGATGGAAAAAAAGAAGAAAAACATTCAAAGAGAAAACAGCACACCATGTTAAAAAGGCAAACAATGAACAGTGGCGAAAGAAAAAATGAACGAATAAAAGATGCATAAATATAAACTTAATATATCATTAATATTCCACGTATTGCAATATTATTATTAAGAGAACAAGCCTGTGTTAAAATTGGAAAAGAGATATTCAATTTTATTATTTTTAGAGCAACTGAAAACATTTCTTAAGTTTTTAAAAAAATTATATTATATAACGGTAAGCGAGTTACCGATCAGGTGAGTAACTGAAAAGAGTATCGACAGCGCGGCGCGCGCAGAGAACGCGCGCGAGAATCGTGCGCAGTAGAGTATCGATGGAGAGTTCGCGCGCGATCGGCAACAACAACGTGTTGGTGTCCGAGATATACTGTTTTTACGGGATAAACAAGCGAAAGGACTGTTGTGCGTTGTGAGTGGGTGTGAGAAGCTTCTCCCCACTAACCTCCACGTCGACGAGTGCAGCAGCACCTCTCACAGGTAGTGAGAAAAGAGGTACGGTGTGTCCAACCTTCTCGACCGTTGGAGAGAGAGAGAGAGAGATACACGAGTACGAGCTCTCTCTCAGTAGCACAGTCGTTTCCCGCCGAGGCGCGATATATATACAAGCGGTAAGTGGTGCACCACACTTAGACCCGCGTGTCTACTTAATATTTCGCGTCCTGATTTCCCTGGTACGGTCCAGGTGAGGAAGCGTTCCTCCTTTCCCCCCTCTCGTGACAATACCCGCACGGATAGAAAGGTCGGTGGTTCGCGGGAACCACTTCACGAGAGAAGGCGCGCGTGACGTAGTAAGCTTCTACGTAAAAGCTCTCTACGTCAGTGATTCATACGTCACACGGTGTGACGTATGCCATCAGGTTAAGCAGCCGATCATATCCGGATCGGTTGCTCGTAATCGACTGATAAATAGATTTTTAACTGATTCTTTTCGCGCTGACCTCGGGGGTAGTCATCGGTACGACTCCCCGCAAATTGTTAAAGTTTATTTGTTCATAATTTATTAATATTTAATTGTTAATTTAATAAATTGACTCGGCGAGACAATCTTTCTCGCCGATTAACAATAATATCGATTATTGATAGTATTTTACCGGTTAACGTCCTATCCTACGAATACCGCCCTCTCCGGTGTTTATCCTAGTTGGCAATTTTGGGCATAGGGCCCAACACACGGTATATAAGTCAAACGGAGTGTTTGACGTTGTTAACGGCATTGCACGGGAATCAAAGGGATTCCCGGCCGCATCGTGGGACTGCACACTTAAGGTTGGTAAGTTGGGACAGATTGGGCCTAACCGTGGGCCTTACATATCCCCAGTACCCACCCCCGTTACAACTGGCGCCCAATACGTGTGGATTTTGGATACAGGACATCGGAAAAATCAACAAGCACGATATAGTTGTTCAATTGTTAATAATATTGTTAATTAACAATTGGATAACTCGCGTACAATAACGAGGTCAGCAGTCGCGTTTCGAAATTGTGAAGTATATTTCGGTACTCTTTCGTTCCTCCTCGAGGCGGGATTTGTTTATTAACAAATAGAATTGTTATAAACAAATAAAAATTTTTTTTATAACAAATAAAATTTTTTTTTATTTTTCTCGTCTCGACTACTGAGTAGTAGACACAGGAAATTGGTTCCTGGTCGAACATAGGTGGCGCCACTAGAAAAAGGTCGCACAAATAGGAAATTTGGTGGGTTTTCGAACGGAATCGATAGACCGACCAACGTTACTTGGAAATTGGGTAGATTGGACCAAACCAAGTAACTAGCGCCACCTAGAGGAACGAAAGAACGCGACACAGCGCGACATAACCTGGTGGCAATTAATCGGTCTAAATAAATTGTTTGTAAGTGTATGCAAGGTTTAACTGGTTTTTGCTGGCCAAAACAGGAAGCTTATAACCTGGCTCAGACCTTTACAAATTGTATTGTAGGTTATATTTTTGTAAGAGGTCAAGCGCGCGGTAACTTTAATTATTTAATTTATTTATTTATTGATTTATTTATATTTATTAAACTTACTTTTGGCATCCGGTTTTGTGCGTTAGGGGTTAGCTTAGGTAGAAGCAAAACCCAGTTACGCGGATTGGACATTTGGCAAGTAACGCCAAAGTTAAATGATTCGACAGCATATAACCTTGCACACACATAGTGCGTCAAGCCAGCGAGGGCTACTTACTGTGAAACGTATAAACGACGCTACAACTGAAGATGGCCGCTCAGCAGAAAGACGTCGATAGTCAAATCGATGCATGGATCGAGACGCTCACCAGGGAGCAAATCGAACTACACCTGGACGCCTTGAACCTAAAATCGACAGGCTCGGTTTCATAGGAAAGCCGAGCGACTCCACCAGTGGCTATTAGGAAATTATTCGGCCCAGGAGTTTAACCAGGAGGAAGACGAAGCCACAGCAGTTCGCAACCGTCTCCAACGGAGAAATAGGTGGCTGCAGATGCTAGGTGAACATCAAGACGAGGAGTCTGATGAACCTAGCCCAGATCAGGAAGTGTATCTGGTACTGCGGGAGAACGCTGCGGTTAAAGATAACCTGCACAGGACGGTGCAGGATTTCGATGACGTCGAGCTAGATGAAACGACGTCAGCCGCGACCAATACAGAGCCTCAACCCGAACGAGAGGAAGAATGGCTGTCATTGGTCTCAGAAGAGGGAAACATTTTTAAAATCCCTCGATCGTTCTCCCAGACCTTGGTGCAGCTTATCAAAAAAGTGAATGACCTCACTGTAAAGGTAGATAAGCTGATGTCCGAGCGCACTCAAACCGCTCACAGCACGAGATTGGACGGTGCCAACCATACGTGTTATGGTCCTGATGTGAGCGAGATAGGTGAGGCGCAAGTAAATGGCGAGCAAACAACGCGCAAGCGCCCCTCAGTCTAAGCCTGATGAGCTTGGAAGGGGGGGAATGCGCGCGAATCCCAGAGGATTCCTCAAGCGCGCAGCTCGCCAAACAAGGATCGGACATTTTCAGCACCAAGCTTCTCGACGTCATCGAGGTTAAATGGGACACCTCGGGACGTCGGCGGCATTGTAAGGAAGTGGCAGGTCAAGTTCTCTGGCGACAAGAGCCAGAGCATTGACGCCTTCCTAACCAGGATCGAGGATTGCAGGATCCTGGCCAACCTGTCAGAGGACGAGTTGTTGCCGTCACTCTCGGAACTTCTGACAGACACTGCCGCACGTCGGTACCAGAACGAGAAACACAAGTGGCACTCCTGGCAAGATTTCGGGACTTCGGGTAAACGTTGGTACGGAATGAGCCAACGTTTCCAGCAGAGGATCATCGCCGAGTCCAACGCACGGACTCAAGGACCCGATGAACCGGTTAGGGACTATATGACGTGCTCTATAGCAATAATGCGAAAGATAGTCCCTACGCCGACTGACGCGCAGCAGCTCGATCATTTGTATCGGAACATGCTGCCCCAGCTTCAACGGCTGTTCAAGAGAGCGGAAGTGAGCTCAATGAACAAATGCTGGACCTCGCCACGGAAGCGGAGCAGACGATAGAAGGTGAAAAAGTATATCGTCCACCCACCTACGGAGGAAGGGTCTCTGCTTCCTGAAATGCGTATAAGCCGAAGCGAAAAAAAGGTTCGCCGAAGGCTAAGGTAGCGGCTGCATGAGGTAAGCCCAGCCAAACCAAGCGAGCCAGACGTCGTCGACCGCATCGCAAAGATGCTGGAGGATTGCGCTGCGGCCATCGTCTCCCCAATTGGCGTCGACGACCGAAAGTCCAGTAGGAGAAGCCCAAGGTCTGGCTCCTAAGCAAGGCTCGCCCGCCAACCGATCTCGGAAGAGTAGGAGGTTTGGCAGACTAATGGCCCGAGGTAAGAGCTTCGGACACCGGCAGGAAAGAAGAGTGATAGTCCACAGAGGGAAAAAGTGAAGGAACAGCCGAAAAAACAGAATGGGCTCAACTTTCGATCCGACTAAGCCTCTTACCTGCAAGGGCTGTGGGAAAATTGGATATTCCCTCAGGTACTGTCCGGTGTGCTCGGGAAACGCCAAAAGGGAGCGGTTAACAGGGACGAAAACCGCGACCCAAGAGCTTGAGTCCCCGCTGTCCCAGGTGAGTTCGGGACAGGCCCGCTCCAACCGAGAGTATGGTCCAGAGAAGAGCGGAAATGGGCCTCAAAAGGAGGAACGGTCCCAAGAAGCCAGCAGACCACCTCATCCTATAAACCAGAGGATGAGAGCGGTGGTGGCTTCTCGTGGAGATTGAGGGCTTTCGTATAAGAGCCTTATACGATCGCGGAGCCTCCACGACCGTGATGGGACCCAGCGGTCTGCAAATCGCCGCAGCATTGGGCAAGGAGCTCATTGTGGCGAACGCCGGACGCGTCAAGATGGCGGATGGTAGTTACCAACCGCTAAACGGTCATGTGATCTTACCTTTCACTGTCGGGAAGGAGACGCGTGAAATAAGGGTAGCGATCATACCAAATCTTGGACGCCGAATGCTACGTAGGGGTAAATTTCGTACGAGCATTCAGAGCCATATTGGATCCGGATAGCGACCGCCTGTTCCTCAAAGACAGCAAGCAGTAGATCCACCTCGAAGTTGCTGGAATAGGGGTATGGCCACCCTCTCGTCCGCTGGGATAGCGGACGCAACCGAGGCAGAAAGGGAAGAGCTGCGAGAGCTTGTAAGCAAAGTGCTGTCTAATACTTCTCCCAAAATCGGGCGAACCCAACTCATCGAGCACTCGATTGACGTGGGATCAGCTCGCCCGATAAAGCAGAAGTATTACCCGGTGTCGGAGAAGATCAGGAGGAGATGCACCGCCAGGTCCGAGAGATGCTAGATTTAGAGATCATAGAGCCCCTCGAACAGCGGTTGGTCAAGCCCCGTGGTGATGGTACGCAAGGAGAACGGACTCACGTCGGTTTTGCATTGACTTTAGGAAAGTCAATGCGCTAACGAAACCAGACGCTATCCCCTCCCGTTCATGCAGGATATCTTACGCAAGTTGAAGAGATGTCGGTACATTAGTACTCTGGACATGAACTCAGCGTATCATCAAATACCTCTCCAGAAGGAATCGCGTCCTTATACGGCTTTCACAGTCCCGGGGATGGGACTGTATCAGTTTAAGCGGATGCCGTACGGATTGGCATACGCCGGCGCGACCCTTCCAACGCAATGATTGACCAAGTGGTTGGTCCTGATCTCGAGCCCAATGCCTTTTCTTACCTCGATGATATTATTATAGTCACCGAGACATTTGAAGGGCACAAGAAGTATCTCGAGATGGTGCTGAAAAGACTGGCCGAAGCTAACTTGACAGTGAATAAGGACAAGTGTTGTCTTTTGTCAAGATGAGGTGAGATATCTGGCGTGCTGGTCAACAGGGATGGAATTCGTCCCGACCCAGCCAAGACAGAGCCTATAAGGGTTTATCCGGCTCCCAAGAACCTCAAACAGCTTCGACGATTCCTCGGCATGGCGTCGTGGTATCGGCGTTTTATGCCGGATTACGCCACGATTGCCGAGCCACTTACCCGTCTAACAAAGAAGAACCAAGGGTACGAGTGGTTAGATGAACAGGAACAAGCCTTTCAGCAACTGAAGGCCCTGATCATGACTGCTCCAGTTCTTCAACGTCCCAGTGCAGATGGACTGTTTAGCCTGCACACGGACGCGAGCGATACCGGCATAGGAGCCGTGCTCGTCCAAGAGATAGACGGAGAGGAAAGAGTCATTGAGTTTGCCAGTCGCATTCTCACAGCACCCGAGAAGAATTATAGCGTTACGGAGAGGGAATGCTTGGCCGTTGGTCTGGGCTATTAATAAGTTCAGACCTTACATCGAAGGGTACCACTTCAAGTGATAACGGATTCACAGTATGTCTTCGCTGGTTGTGTAATATGAGAAATCCAACCAGCCGACTAGCGAGATGGGCTTTAGAGCTTCAAGCTCATGACTTTGTCGTCGAGCACAGAAAGGAGCTCTGCATCACGTTCCCGATGCCCTATCTCGCATGTATGAAGACGACGAGCCGACAGTAGCAGCAATGTCGTGGGCTCAATCTACTGAAGATCCTTGGTACCTAGACTGGATCAAGAACGTTTCCGACAGACCCCGTGATTTCCCCGACTGGAAAATAGTCGGAGGAAATCTATACATCTATCGCCCCGACACGGAGTTAGAGGAAGTGATGGATGACGAGCAAGCATGGAAGCTGGTCGTACCCGTAGAGAATCGTCACTCTATTCTGAGAGAGTGTCACGATGATCCCTCAGCTGGCCATCTCGGAAGAGAAAAGACATTCGCCCGCGTGGCCCAAAACTATTATTGGCCACGATTTTACGCAGAAGTTGCGGATTACGTCAGGCGATGTCAAGTGTGCATAGCGACTGGGACGACAAGCTGCCAGAGTTAGTCTTTGCACTAAACACAGCAGTGCAAAGTTCTACTGGATGGAGCTCGGCTATGCTGAACTATGGTCGCCAACCCGAGGCGCCTAGTACAGCTCGTCGAGAGCAAGACCGGCTTGCCCAGCAACAGTTTGAGTTCCGTCGACTGCAGGATTGGAACGACAAAATCAAACAGTTGCCAAGACTGCACGAGAACGCAAGTCGTCAGTCGGCTGCCAGCAAGGCCCGGCAAGCCGAAATCTTCAACTCACGACGAAGGCCGCGGAATTCGAGGTAGGAGATCTGGTGTGGAAACGCAACCGGATCCTCTCGTCCAGCGCACAAGGTATCTCGGCTAAGCTTGCTCCGAAATACACAGGGCCATATCTGATCATCAGTAGGAAAGGCATGAATACCTACGTTATACAGATGATCAAGGGGGCCAAGAGGTATCTCATATAGAGCATCTGAAGAGATACGTCCCCGAAGATGATGCTGAGCCAAACGATGAAGAGCAACCTATGAGATCTTAACCGTCGAGGGATCAACAGGTGAAGTGCGACCCACCTGTAGCGAGCGAAGCCTCCCCTGCGAGGGAGTATAATGCGAGCGAGTCACCTAGCGAAGGGACTCGGTTGTAAACCGCGTAAGACGTCGCGTACGTCCTTAGATAGGGCCCCCGCTACCAAACGACCACGGGGTCGTCCCCGGAAAGCGAATGCGACCGTGCGACGCGATCCCCAGTAACACGGCAATTAGATGCGCAGCCAGAAACTGTTCCCCTTAGACGAGGACGAGGGCGTCCTCGTGGATCGAAATCCGAATAAAGAACAGTGTCGTTTGAAACGATGGGCCATAACCTGAGATCGTAATTTTTGTTGCAGATGATCATTGAGGTTGAGCAGGAAGTCCTGGAGTTCCTCCTCGCCAGGATGATAGACACCCTGGCCAGCCACGGCGAGATGCAGACGGCGGAAGTCCTGTCTGCTGTAGTTGCTGCCGTAGATCATCGGCAGCAACAGCTCCAGGAGGAGCATCGCCGTGGCCAGGAGGATATCGCCGCCGTCGTCCTAGAAGAGGTCCTGGAGGACGGTCAGGGCCAGGACACGGCCTATGTAGCGACCCCTGCGGACCGCTTAAGACAAGCGAAAGGGACGATACCCATGCCCTCTCCGCCGAAGCCAGCACCCGCGACTGAAGAGCGGATGGAGAAGGAGGGCAATTCGGTATCGGATCGTCCGCAGGGGGAGACTGAACCGGAACCGGCCAACACCAGACCCCAGCTCCGTCGTCCTCACTCCAACGGGTCCCAACCCGCAACCTCTGCGGTGACAGAGGAGCGACCCAAGACGCAGGAAGAGGAGTGGCAGGAGACGGAGGCTGCCCTCAGGCACATGAAAGCCCTGAGGGTTCAGCTACGGGCAGCCGAACAAGAGGCCTTGGCGAAGTTCGATGCTTTTGCCGAGGCTCATCCGACGGCTCCCATCACCAAGGGTGTCTGGGCTGAGCGAGTTCAGGACCTCAAAAGGGAGCGAGAGGGTCCTGGCAACGTTCCGTGCTCATGCAGCGCGAGGCCAAAGAAAAGGCGGACGGCGGAAGAGAGGAAGCGCGAGGAAGAGCGCCAGCAGCGGCTGAGGGCTGAGGCAGCCTATAGGCAGGCTGCTGAAGAGCACCGGCGTCTCTCCAGCAGAAAGCGGATGACGCTAAAAGAAGAGCCGCTGAGCTGGAGGCGCGGCTGCAGTCTCAGTCCTCCCCGAGCGGAACGAGCGGTTACAAGGAACCGAAGTGTCCGCTCTGCCGCTTGCAAAGGGGTCGTTGACCCAAAGAAATGCCCTCGCTTCAAGGCGCACGCCGAAATCAAGGCGGGGCGCAGAAGGCAGGGCTGAGAGCCATCAGGAGGCAACGGCCCAATCCTCCAAATGTAAATAGATACTTTTTGTTTTTTATTAAAGTTTTATAATAAAAAAAAATAAGGTGTACCTCCTGATATTTATCCTCTTTCCTGTCCTCGCGGTACAGAGTCCACATACAGAGTATGCGGATTCTGGAAGGGGGTATAACGGTAAGCGAGTTACCGATCAGGTGAGTAACTGAAAAGAGTATCGACAGCGCGGCGCGCGCAGAGAACGCGCGCGAGAATCGTGCGCAGTAGAGTATCGATGGAGAGTTCGCGCGCGATCGGCAACAACAACGTGTTGGTGTCCGAGATATACTGTTTTTACGGGATAAACAAGCGAAAGGACTGTTGTGCGTTGTGAGTGGGTGTGAGAAGCTTCTCCCCACTAACCTCCACGTCGACGAGTGCAGCAGCACCTCTCACAGGTAGTGAGAAAAGAGGTACGGTGTGTCCAACCTTCTCGACCGTTGGAGAGAGAGAGAGAGAGATACACGAGTACGAGCTCTCTCTCAGTAGCACAGTCGTTTCCCGCCGAGGCGCGATATATATACAAGCGGTAAGTGGTGCACCACACTTAGACCCGCGTGTCTACTTAATATTTCGCGTCCTGATTTCCCTGGTACGGTCCAGGTGAGGAAGCGTTCCTCCTTTCCCCCCTCTCGTGACAATACCCGCACGGATAGAAAGGTCGGTGGTTCGCGGGAACCACTTCACGAGAGAAGGCGCGCGTGACGTAGTAAGCTTCTACGTAAAAGCTCTCTACGTCAGTGATTCATACGTCACACGGTGTGACGTATGCCATCAGGTTAAGCAGCCGATCATATCCGGATCGGTTGCTCGTAATCGACTGATAAATAGATTTTTAACTGATTCTTTTCGCGCTGACCTCGGGGGTAGTCATCGGTACGACTCCCCGCAAATTGTTAAAGTTTATTTGTTCATAATTTATTAATATTTAATTGTTAATTTAATAAATTGACTCGGCGAGACAATCTTTCTCGCCGATTAACAATAATATCGATTATTGATAGTATTTTACCGGTTAACGTCCTATCCTACGAATACCGCCCTCTCCGGTGTTTATCCTAGTTGGCAATTTTGGGCATAGGGCCCAACACACGGTATATAAGTCAAACGGAGTGTTTGACGTTGTTAACGGCATTGCACGGGAATCAAAGGGATTCCCGGCCGCATCGTGGGACTGCACACTTAAGGTTGGTAAGTTGGGACAGATTGGGCCTAACCGTGGGCCTTACATATCCCCAGTACCCACCCCGTTACAATTATTATCAACTTTTATTTAAAATTTTTTGTCAAATTTATATGCAACAAAACTATATTAATTAATTATGAAACTCCGTTCTCTGATATTTTTCCATGATGGACTATACCGCAGCATATCTCAGGAACTACTTCATCGAATAGGCATATGCCTTTCCTATACTATCTCTATCTCATTTTGTTTGAAGTTGACTATATATATCAAAAGGGAGAAGACGAAAATTGAGGAAAGGAAATCAGCAAGCAATATCTTTGGCATTGATTTTCTTGATTGTGCGTAAATGAATTCGTGTAAAACTCGTTGTACAGTAAAGATTAATAAATAAGGAACGTAATGCGTGGTCAATAGCACAAATACATAATGTAATAATGCAGCGGTTAGAAAAGTAAAAATCTGGGGGGCTAGTTAGCTGTATATAATGGCTCTCGCGCCTATACTTGCGTCAGGCGCTATCGCGCCTTTTGATCCTTATCATTATCCTTATTACTAATACTATAATGTTAACACAACATTTTCACTAAAATACTTAAATTTAGAATGATAAACTTAGTTTCAACTTTAATATTCGCTTCTTTATCACATATACTTAATCAGTCTTTTTGATTGTTAATCTATTATTTGCTTATAAATTTATAATAATCATTTAACGCTTCGAATATTATAAATATGTTTATCACATCAACTTAATCCTTCGTTTTCATTATTGATCTATCTAACTTTTCTAACTATATTAATGCGACAATCTTGGGTCCCCTTAAATATCTCAATTTAGGATAAAAACATACTATATATTTTGAATATGTTGAATGTGTTGAATATGTTGAATAGGTATTGGCATACCAATAGTTGTTACATCGTAATCGTTAATATCAGCTGGAAGGTTAATTGAATCTTCATCCTCGTCAAGCAAATGAGTCTCATTATTTATTTTATATGTTAATTTGCATCCATCCTTAAAATATTCTTTTAATACTGTTTTTCTCAAGGTGTTGTGATGAATTGTAAAATGATGAATATTACCATCATGATTTATTTTTATCGTCCTGCCTAAGTCAGTTGAAGTGGAGTCTAAATCCATGTTAAGACTCTGTAAAAAAAAATATATAACTTAACCTAACCTCATTTATTATTAAATAGAGAATATTTTTATTTATTTTAATTATATGAATACTATACCTTTTCAATGTACTTTATCTCTCCAAAATCCACAAAAGTCCTCAAAACTTCTTCTTTACATTTTAATTATGTAAAAAACTCAGATTACAGTAAAACACCGCACACGTCGTGCTTAGTTCCCACATTTGCACACGGCACGACGTTCGTACAGCGCTCGCAATCGGGGCACGAACGCACATTCGACGGTGGTGGCGCATAGGCGCTTCCGTACACTTGTATGCATGCGCGCGGTATCGGCATGTCGCGCGTGCTTCTCGCTGCCTCTCTCAAGTTCGTGCGGATTGGAGAGAGAGAGAGAGAGGTGTAGTGTTGTTTACACGATGACCTGGTGCGAACCGACGGTGCTGGTGTAAATGGATTCATGCGGGTACCGAGATCGTCAGCTGAGGAGTCTTCTCGTGGTGTGAGGCCATCGTCCGTTTCATCCCTTCTTTCATCTCCGTTGTCGGCTTCCATCATCTTCAGGTGTATGCAGGTAAGTATACTATCCATCTCATGTAAACATAATTAAAAATCCATAACCAATCCCATTAATATCTCCTTTTTAATATTCTTTTTAATACCGGTGACGAGAATGGTTCGGGCTAAGTTATTTACCATTATTTTATTTATTCACTTGCCAATGTTTACCTTTTCCTAACCTCTCCATGTCACATGTTAATCATAATATTAACCCTACTCTATTATCTTACTGTCCTTTATTTATTATATCTTTTCCTCCTATTAATTTTAATCATTTTCTTATAACTAAATTTAACATAATTTTCTATATTTACAGGTTTTGACATGGACAGGGAGGATATTGACCACGAGTACTCGGTTCCAGTGCAGAAGTGTGTCCCCACCAGGGAGGAGGAGTCTACGTTATAAGGTAAGTTAAATTCCAATTAGTTAATACTATTCGATATATATTTCATTCTTTGTTTATGACTTTCAGGTATTCATCCCAAGGCGTGTTCGACCTCTCAGGACTAGACAGTGGGACTTCCTCGCTTTATTAGTGACAAGGAGTATAAGAAAGGTGAGCATGAGTGATGCACAAGCATTGCTCGTGCAGGTATGAATATTATTTGTTTATCTTTATATATATTATTTCTTTCTATATATCTATGTTCTATCCGCATATTAATTTTTATTTATATTTTTCAGGTATGGACAACGTTCCCTCCTTTCCTTATCCTATCCATCAATTCCCTTTTTAATTTAAGAATTTATATTAAATATAGTGAGGTACTACCTCACACTATCTTTTAGTTTCCGGGTTGAGTTCCTATCAACACTCTTTTTCGAATTTTAAGCAATCAAAGTGAAAGTAATTTTCATTACAAATATTGTTAGATATCGAATAACTTCCGTAAAAGTGGCCATTGGTAAGTAATAACTTGGCTTTCTCCATATTTTTATACGACAAATGACATGCCAAGGTTAGGATATTTCCCGGAGGTTAAGTACTTTCCTTGTCAGTTAAATTTAGTAATTTTGTGGCAAAATTTTAAAAATATGATGCTCTACAAAAATCTGCGAATTTTCGATAACGACGAAGAATTTACAAAAAGATATTAATAGAAAAATTTACAGCAATGATATAAGAAAGAAGAATGTACGATTGAATAATAGTGTTATTCTAGCACCGAGAAATGACGATGTAATTGAACTCAACTATAATATTCTAGAGATAATACAAGGAGACTCTTAAGAATATCTAAGTACAAACACCACAGAAGATACAAACAGAATTTCTTAATTCACTGATACCAAATGGACTGCCGCCACATAAACTTTTATTAACGGTTCGAGCTATATCGTGATCCTTTTAAGAAATTTGAACCTAAATGAAAGTTATATGTAACAGTACAAGATTAATTATAAAAACATTTCTGAAATATTCTATTCAAGCAGAAATTACAAGTGGTAAAAATATTGGACAATTAGTTTTTATACCACGCATAACTTTGTCACCTTCAAAAGAAAATATTCCGTTTAATATGCGCAGGAAACAATTCCTTATAAGATTAGGCTTTGCAATGACCATTAATAAATCTCAAGGTCAATCATACGAAAAAGTTGGAGCTTATTTATCAACACCAGTATTTAGTCATGGACAACTATATATTGCACTATCAAGATCGAAATAAAAAAAAATTGAAAGCATTTATTACTAAACAATGCTTTCTTAAATGGAAAAGATAAAAATAAATATGAAAACACTGTTTATATCAAAAATATGTTATACAAGGAAGTACTATAGATATTGATGCATGAGTAATAAACAATAATACGAAAAATTAAAAAATGTCATAATATCGCAAAATATGCATCATTATATACAAATTCTTTGAAAATCACGTGAAAATGCAATAGATAAAAAAATAAATGAATCGGCAACAGCATTTTCGCTAATGCCAGCGCTGGAGGATGGCATAGAAAAATTAATTTTAACCCAATCTATATAAGATAACTTATAAAATAAATAAATGTTGAAACTAATAAATTGTCGGCATCAAATTACATATTTATTTAAGTTTACTTATAAAATAATCAATTCTAAATTAATAAATGGTCTGCATCAAACAATATAATTCTGTCAATCTTCATTTATAAATTTATTTTATCACTTAATAATAAATACATAGTAGTAGAAATTAAAAACATCAATTGTCTATCTTAATCAAAAAATTTATACAAACAATCTTTACAAATAAATTGTCTTTTTAACATAGCCATATTTTAAGCAAAACTTTTTTTAAATATTTAAATATTCAAATAATAACTTTTTGAAACCATTTCAATGTATATTTATATTATAGTTTCAAAAATGCACATAGACGTAAAATATTACTCCGCAAGTTGCAGAAAGTTCAACAAAAAAATATAAAGAGAGCAAGAGAGAGAGAGAGAGAGAGAGAGAGAGAGATGGAGAGAAAAGCACAGCGAGAGAGAAAAGATTGATCAGCGCCAGCCGGCATTTGCAGGCACGAGCGTAGCGAGTGACTGATGGCCGGGGGCGGGCGCTGATCATCTATATTAAAAAAAAACAATATGTAATTATAATAAGAAATAATAAAACACAATGATTTGAGTACACACAATTATTTCTTAATTCATTTGAAAACAAAAAGAAGTACCTGCGATGCACAAACAAACAGTACAATTTTATTTTCTAATTAGAAAATTCACATACGTCATAAAAAAAATATTCGTAAAATTATAATAATGAAGGAATCAATTAATCTTTAGTTTTAGCACTCATATTTACTCTAACAATATAGATAATTGTGTCGCCGGCGACTTTCAATACATCACGTGCAGAAACGAATCTTATTTCAAAACACGAACGGGATTGTTTATTTTCAAAGCATCCTACACGCTTCGAAAATTGAACTTTCCGCACGCCAGTATTGAAAAATTATATTTAATCAAATTCTATGTTTTTTACATAGAATTTGTTATTGTATCGTAAAGTACTATATACTTTTTCAACTTAATGCCTAAAAATGACATGAAAGAATAAGTTTTACTTTAGCAACAAAATAGCTTTGCTACAATATATTTGGGACACTGTAAAGCACTAATATTTAAATAATTATTTAATTAAGGGGGTGCTATACTCAATAAAAAATTCAAATTTCGCGCCACAAAAAAGCAGACGAAAAACATTTTTTTTTTATTTTAACGTTGCTCTTTTTGTGCTCCCAAACCGGTTCTAACCAGCGACGGATGTCATACGATGTCTTTGTTAAGAAAGCACGTGTTGAAAATACATTCCCCAGTGATGCTTGTATCAATCGGCCAGGGCCGGGAATCGAACCTGGGACCTCCAGATTACGAGCCCGACGTCCTACCGACCGAGCTCGAATCGAAAAACATTTGATTTACTTATAGTAATTAATAAAATCAAAGTTACGCAAAACCAAGAGTTTTTTCCCCTTGTTATGTAAATACTATATAATCATTTTACAAAGTTTTAAGTTATTATAACAATTTATCGCCGAGAAAATCTTGAAACACGCAATTTTCTTATATTTTTCAACGTTTTCTCGTCGATATATTGTTATAATAACTTTAAACTTTATAAAATACATACATAGCAAGGGGTAACTCCTAGTTTTACGTAATTATGTTTTTATTAATTGCTATAAGTAAATTAAATGTTTTTTCGTCTGCTATTTTGTGGCACGAAATTTGAATTTTTAATTGAGTATGACACTCTCTTAATATTTTTTCCTCACGGCGTGCGGAAAGTTCGTTTTTCCGTACGCATTTGCGTTCGGAAAGTGGCCTATAACTTAACGCGAAAGATATTTACTAAAAATGAAATTTTTTGTTCAGAAGGTACGAGTTATTCATATAATGCTTCAAAATTATGTTGATTTCAACTATATATTTGAAATTAAATCTTAACATACATTTTTTTAATTCAAACAATATGAAACATAAATTACAAATAACACAAAACAACTTTGCATAACTCAAATTATCTCGGAAAATGATTCGATAATATATTCATTAACATATTAATATGCTCACTTTTTGAATATATTAATAGTAACATTACAATTCTTAAAATTAAAAGAAATATTGCTGTCTGATTCGGTATCATTCGATAAATTTACCACCATTGAATTATTATCAACATTATTAGGCTCATTATAATTTTGTGATAATGCTGGTGATGGTGGAGGAGAAAAATTTATTTTATTTGATAAATTATCATGAACTTTTTGACGCTTGGGTGTCTTTTCCGTTATGGCGGTAGAAGTTGATGCTTTCGATTCTTCTGCCCCAAGATGATCTCGTTTCGATGAAGATACACTTTGTTCAATTTGTTGCCCTATTTTTCTTTTATTGCTAATTGAATTTTCAATATAGCCTTCTGCAACAGAATTGGACTTCCATCCACCGTGTCTTTTGAGCGTTGTAATGTCCGCCCCAGCATCAACAAGCAAAGTTGCTGAAGTTCGTCTAAGCGAATGGCTAGTGTATCGTTCAAAATCTGGCAAATTCAAAAATCGAGCAATTTCTAAAGGCATATTACCAATTGTATTAATACCAATTGGCTGCAATATAAAGTTACCTTTCCTAAACAGTAAAAAGAATCTATCTACATTCACACACTCTTTTGATCGTTGGTCAATATACTTCTTGCAAGTTTCATAGAATTTCCTGTCACAAAAAAGTTTCATGATCTTGTACATTTTCTCTCTTTAAATAAGTCAACTCTTCGCGTCTGCAGGCCCCCATAACACCAAAAATAAGTACAACCTGTAAAAATTACACTACTATCATACATGTATTTATCACTATTTCTTTTGCAATAACATAAAATAAAATAAATTACGAGTTACACAAAACAACTTTGCATAACTCAAATTATCTCGGAAAATGATTCGATAATATATTCATTAACATATTAATATGCTCACTTTTTGAATATATTAATAGTAACATTACAATTCTTAAAATTAAAAGAAATATTGCTGTCTGATTCGGTATCATTCGATAAATTTACCACCATTGAATTATTATCAACATTATTAGGCTCATTATAATTTTGTGATAATGCTGGTGATGGTGGAGGAGAAAAATTTATTTTATTTGATAAATTATCATGAACTTTTTGACGCTTGGGTGTCTTTTCCGTTATGGCGGTAGAAGTTGATGCTTTCGATTTACTAACTTTGTTCACTTTGTGGCCCTAGTGCTATTGAATTGTCAATATAGCCTTCTGCAACAGAATTGGACTTCCATCCACCGTGTCTTTTGAGCGTTGTAATGTCCGCCCCAGCATCAACAAGCAAAGTTGCTGAGTTCGTCTAAGCGAATGGCTAGTGTATCGTTCAAAATCTGGCAATTCAAAAATCGAGCAATTTCTAAAGGCATATTACCAATTGTATTAATACCATTGGCTGCAATATAAAGTTACCTTTCCTAAACAGTAAAAAGAATCTATCTACATTCACACACTCTTTTGATCGTTGGTCAATATCTTCTTGCAAGTTTCATAGAAATTTCCTGTCACTGTGAACGATCGTTCAATGCCAGTTTTCGTTTCGGAATAGTAACCAATAAAAAAGTTTCATGATCTTGTACATTTTCTCTCTTTAAATAAGTCAACTCTTCGCGTCTGCAGGCCCCCATAACACCAAAAATAAGTACAACCTGTAAAAATTACACTACTATCATACATGTATTTATCACTATTTCTTTTGCAATAACATAAAATAAAATAAATTACGAGTTACAAAAATAATAATCAAGATATAATTAAAATACATAATTCGTATAATATTCTTATTATAATGTTATTTCAAAAATCATTAAACGCAGTTTAGAAAATCGAACTAAATTTATTTACGTAAAATAAACGAGTTTATAATATTTCAATTGAAATATAATATTTATTTTTGAAATGTAAATATAACATAAGAAATTTACCTTCATTACTAAATAGTCATAGTCAGGAGCTTCGTCAATGAATCTTTTAACTTCCGTTGACGTGAAAACCTTAGCTTTTTTAGATCTATATCCAATATTCAATTTTTTTAAATAAGCCAATAATTTCTGATATTTTCCAATATCTACATTTTCATAAGCTTGAATTGTGGCTTTCAACATAGAAAAACGTACCCATAAAGACGATGGCGCTAAATTTTTGGAAAGCTCAGAAAAATACGCCAAAAGAACTTCTTCTTTGAATGAAGCCGTATTTTTTGATTTGCGCCATTCTTTGAATTGATTATACGTTTGCGTGTATCGTCTTTTAGATACGTCAGGTAATAAATTTAAGGTTACATTTTTCGCCACTTCCAAAAGTTCATCTGGCACTGTATCATTAACATCGACACTTGAATTCTCACTTGAATCACTATCAGAACACATTGTTCAGAAACACAAACCCGCAGAATGCGAACAAAACAAAAACAAGTGCGCTTCCTATAATCGATTCATACTGACTGTTACATATTAATCAAAATATTGTTGAACTTTCTTCAATTTGTAAGGAAAATAATATACGTACTACGCATGCGCAATGTGACGATAAAATTACGCGCGACGTTTGAAACATATAATATATTAATCAAATTATAATCGAACTTTCCGCGACTTGTGAGAAAAAATAATATACACTACGATTGCGGAAAGTAGGCTACAACATCACGCGCGTTGCCGCTCTCGCTGCGCTCGAGCGTCAAACGTCGCGCGTGAAGTTATAGCCCACTTTCCGCACTTGTAGCGTAATGTACTAATAAATAATTTCCGTAGTGCTCGGTTAACCCCATACTGATCGCTTAACACCATTTTACGGTACATTAATACGTATTACATTGATATATGAGTGAAATCTGTCAATTTTGATAAACTAACTCTAATATATTATTGTAAATAAAGGTTTTGGTTCAAAAAGACTGATAGTTATATATTATACACATATAATTGTAATATATACATTTGATGAAGTTTCGATGAACGTTATCCCTCTTCATTTAGCTAATGCCATTATGTATGTCATTATTAATTACATCTTTCTTTTTTACGAACGTACAAATTATATAGAAATTAAAAGAAATTTTTTAATATCGATTGTTGGTGAACAAACCAAGTAATTATTTAATTGGCGTCGTTTTGATGGAAGCTCTCCATTCTCATCACGCTAACCTTTAGAAAATCAATCATTTATTAACAACTTTCTACACTTTTCTATTTTAATACAATTTAAATAGATATAGATATATTTACTATTTGGTCAATTATTGCACATATTTGTCATCAGGTATAATTTTTGTAGTATCTCTAATGTGTAGCTCTATAATTAAACACAAAAGCAGTAGCAAAACAAATATTTTCATGTTAAATTTGCACAAAGATTAAGGTTATGTTTATTACTACACCTTTCTTTTCTGAATCCTCCATATATGACATCATAATTTATTCATAATGTCACGTACGATTCAAGGCCGGCTTGAATCATCGACCGAAATTGCGAAACTCCCGAACCGTTGCTACACGCGCTCCGTGAGCACAGGAAGCGCACTGACCCCCCGAAATCATCGTTGACAAGACAGAAAATTGTCAACGGGGAACGGGAGCAGGAACTCGGGCGCGGCAGAAAGGAGCAGAACAAGAGCGCGAAGCGACAAGACAAGACATACTATTCACGGTTCCTTCAAGATTAATAAGATTCACAACTGATATCCGATTCTTCATTAGAGTTCGTCGATTAGACGAACCAACGATAGGTCCACCTATCCTACATACGTAAGAGAAAAATTGGCATCTCTTGTGGGGACTATCAGAAGAATCGTCGAAAAACTATTGATCTGAAGAACGAAGGGACACGTTACACACTGTATATACGCATTCAAAGGAATTCGTGCTTGTCGCTGACGTCTGCTCCAACGCAAAGGTATCTACCAGTCACAGCATTGCTTGTCTCAAAAAGCATTGCTTATCATAGACACCGTTCATCATTAAGGGCATGTGTCCCAACACGAGCGCCTGCTCCACCGCTGGAAGGGCATCTGTCCCAATAAGAGCACCTGCTCTACCGCTGGAAGGACATCTTCAACGTAAGGAGCACAGCGCAAATTCAGTCGTTAAAGTCCATTGAACTGACGTCATATACAATAGTGACACAGTGACACAATGATCCAGTTATACTTAGTCAGCATTCTGTAAGTAGAAAACCTTATAAATTGTCAGAATTCCTTGTCATTGCGCGCAATTAATCAACTTTTCGATATATCTTGTAATCGTGCTATTTTATAAACTCAAGCATACAAAATTAATTAATCGCGAAAATATCCACGAATTACTAGTAAACAGATAATAATAATAAAATATATATATATATACTTGCGAATATAATATTATCCTTATATTATCATTACAATATAAATTGCCACCCAGGCGGAAATAAAACAATAATTGTAAAGGATTAGTAAAAATTAATAACTTTTATTAATAATATATAATGCCCGGATTTGAGACTGTATAGACTTTTATAAACTATTATCAGTTTTTATTACTTTTTATATTTTTTATACTTTTTTCTTGAATTATGAGTACTTCAGTCTGACAACAAAAATTAATTACTTAATAACTATTATTAATTTTTCCGAATCATTATTGTATTTTTATAATAAATTGAAGATTTTATTTTGTATAATTTATTATTACATTTTTCTTTTTGTGAAATCGTGACTCTTTACCCCAATTTATAATAATTTACTATTAATTTAAATTACTTTTACACACATACATTTTTACAATGCTGTTATAAATGAAAAAATTAGAAAAAATTATTAACTATTTACAACAATTTTTATGAAAATTAATAAAGATTAATAACTTGTCCCAAGTCTGGACATTAATAATTTTTATTGGTTTTTAAATAGTTATTGGTTTTTATTATTTTCTCCTAATTGTTTCAATTTCCACCTGTGCAGTTAGTGCATCGCCTATTAGTTGTAATATAAAAACAACAAACAGAAACAATAAAAATATAACAAATATTCAACAATAAATATGCCGTCATCCGGATTTTTCGGTAGGAGTCGTAGTGAAAAAAACCTAGCATCTACTGAAACTTCTCCAATACAATCGAGCAATACCTACCACGACTCCACTCCTAACAAATACATCACGAATGAAAATATCTCAAGCAACAGCTTTAATCCCAACCTTTAACGGCGACACAGATAATTTGAACCCATTCTGCACCGCAACAAGACAAGCACTTAGTACAGTCGGAAGGGAGTACGAGAGGTACATCCTACTAACATTGGCTAGCACTTGGCGGAAACCCGTTCTCAGATTTCCTGAGTTGGGTGAGGGTGAGTGACTCGACCCCCAATTCCGAGAGCCCGATATATACCTCCTACAATAGTGGAGGAAGAGGACTGCCACTAGTGCGCCTCGAAATCGAGCTGTTTCGTCGAGCCTGTGTCGGCGATTCACTGTTTAACTTGCTATATTTGGTTCACTAACACGCTTAGTCTTTGACAGACATGCTGTTAACGATTATTCTATTCATCTGGGCGACTTCGTCAAGGGAGACTCTACCTAGGGATGAAGGGACGGCCGCAAAATCAAAGTAGATACCTTTCGGGGTGTACTACGTGTAGCGTCAAAATGCTGAGACGGGCCTTTCAAAGTCCGTCTTGGGGCACATCCGGACCAAAGTAGTTTCTCATCCAGACGATAAAAGTTGCCGGGATGTCTCACAGAAGGGTGTCCCTTTCATCAAAAGAGATCCTTGTGTATAAAGTTAGTAAGTCGAGTTGTGGTATACTTCCGAACTGAAGACTTTGCATAAGGTGAGATGTTAAACACCATAACGTACAAACCTTTTGGTTTGTACGCTTTTTTCTCTTGCAAGGGATTTTTCGAATGGTATCCCTTGGAAAGCTTGTGGAAGGATTGTCGAATGTTTTATCCTTCACAAGCTATAGCCAAGCCTTTTGGCTTGTACGCTTTTTTCTCTTTCAGGGGATTTTTCGAATGGTATCCCTTAGAGAGTTTGTGAAGGGAGTGACGAATGCTTTACCCTTCACGAACGTTCGAACGTTAGGCCACCTACCGCAAAACCTCCTCGGGGATCCGGGGAGTAATAGGAAGATGTGCTTCGGCATGTCGACAGTTAGACCAGGATGACTTTACTCTGGTACGCAGGGACTGGGATCCGAGCCCCACGTTGGCGTACCTCTGAGTTAAAGTGAAACGCCAGTGTGTCCCCAGTATTGGGTTGGACTCTGCGCGAAGCGAAGTTGACCCGGATGCCGCTTATGTTCGAAAGCGGACGACGGCGGTGAGCTAAACACCGCCGCATTCACACCGAGAATTACGACTCTAGGCTAGCCGTCGCAAGGCTGTGGGCCCTCGTTAAGAGTTTCGGTACACTGATTTAAGTGGCCTTAGATCGCGGTTAACCGATCCCAAAGGCGACTCTTGACGACTTTTGTAACTCAAAAAAGTCATCGAAATGCCGAATCGAATTCGAGGCGCTTGGGACTATTTCAGAACAAACCTACTTGGATCCTGAGGGGTTGCCAAAGTCGAATGACGGAGGAACCAGGGCGATCAAATACTGTCAGCTAGACGGTGCAATGTTGCCCTATGGAAAGGCTCTAAAACAGTCATAGAATACATAACATTGACTAGCAAGCTCACCGGAAGGTTATACATCACGCCTCGCCAGTTACGAGAGTTTAGACCCCGTTGAAAAGGTTCCTAATAATTCAGTATTGATTCTGTGATGAAATAATTATGGAATTAATAAATAATATCTACTCATATTGATCAAAATCAATACTGACTCAGTAGTAAGTTCTTACCAAAACGCAAAACTGATTTCTTACTAAATTAGTACAAAATCAGTAATGAATCAATATTGTGTCATTACGGAATCAGTACTGTATCAATTTTGCTGTTTCCCCGGGTCGCTGATTGACAATTCTGATTTGCGCAATTACATCATCGGCGATACCTACGTTGCTATATTGTAGTGTAAGGTCAGTTAGAAGTCCTTCCATCGTTGAAAAAGTTCCTATTGATTCAGTATTGATTCTGTGATGAAATCATTATGAAATTAATAAATAATAGCTACTCATATTGATCAAAATCAACTGACTCAGTAGCAAGTTCTCACCAAAACGCAAAATGATTTCTTACTGAATTGGTACAATATCAGTAATGAATCAATGTTGTATCATTACGGAATCAGTACTGTATCAATTTTTAAATTATTCAATTAAAGAAGGGCAACGTGCCCTTAAAAATTCAGTATTCAATCAATTCAGAATCAGTGTCAAATCAATATCCTGTTAAAAATATTCACGCTGATTCAGTACTGATTTCTCTAAAAAATAAATAAAATAGAATTTTTTAGATAATTCTCTAAAAAAAATTAGGTAAAAACAAATAAAATTGTCAAAAATACATAAAATATATAAAAAAAGTATTACACATTTTTCTGATTATGTTAGTTATTCACCCATCTACTTATTAACCCCGGTCAATGCTGCTTATCTTTCCTGATCAATCATTTCTCAGTCTACTCTCAATGCTACATTCTCAAACAATTACAAAGATAATAAAAACATATTTGTAGACATTTCAAAAAGCCCAGTTAGAATTTATTTTAATGCTATTAATTTGTATGGAATAAACATATATTTAAAAATATGGACAATTTCATACAAGTTAAAATTTTAAAGTACATATCAGTACCATATTAGAAGAACAATATATATTTATTAATATATTGCAGCAATTTCATATTAATTGTAACTAGGCTTTTTGAAACGTCTACAAATATGATTTCATTTTCATTGTAACTGTTTGTAAATGTAGAAGATAGAAAATAGTAAATCATGCAATAGAATATATTAAAATCAGTATGGAAGTATTAATATCTCTTTAAGATTATATTATTTAACATTTCAAGTACATATATTTCATTAATTCAATCACATTAATTTCAATTACACTTTAGCAAGTCTTATCTTACTTTATAAAAACTTACTGCAACACAAAATACTGAAATTAAAATGGGTCATCAAGTTTTCTGTTAAAAAATTTTGTATATTTACTCAAAAAGTATACTACACAAAATTTATTTCATAATTGTTAGCGCTGGCGTATCTTGCATCAATAAATAAACAATATAATATTAATAATAATATTCATTTGTGCATATTAATGTCTCTATATGTATTGAAACATAAATATCTCTTTTTTATTGGTTTAAAATTATTTTTTGTATTTTTTTTAAACCAATAAAATAGAGATATTTACGTTTTAATACATATGGAGAAATTAATATCGTACAAATGAATGAATATTACTTCCATACTGATTTTAATATATTCTAATCCATGATTTACTATTTTCTATCTTCTACATTTACAAACAGTTACAATGAAAATGAAATCATATTTGTAGACGTTTCAAAAAGCCTAGTTACAATTAATATGAAATTGCTGCAATATATTAATAAATATATATTGTTCTTCTAATATGGTACTGATATGTACTTTAAAATTTTAACTTGTATGAAATTGTCCATATTTTTAAATATATGTTTATTCCATACAAATTAATAGCATTAAAATAAATTCTAACTGGGCTTTTTGAAATGTCTACAAATATGTTTTTATTATCTTTGTAATTGTTTGAGAATGTAGCATTGAGAGTAGACTGAGAAATGATTGATCAGGAAAGATAAGCAGCATTGACCGGGGTTAATAAGTAGATGGGTGAATAACTAACATAATCAGAAAAATGTGTAATACTTTTTTTATATATTTTATGTATTTTTGACAATTTTATTTGTTTTTACCTAATTTTTTTAGAGAATTATCTAAAAAATTCTATTTTATTTATATTTTAGAGAAATCAGTACTGAATCAGCGTGAATTTTTTTAACAGGATATTGATTTGACACTGATTCTGAATTGATTGAATACTGAATTTTGAAGGGAACGTTGCCCTTCTTTATTTGAATAATTTGAAAATTGATACAGTACTGATTCCGTAATGATTGTGACGGAAATCGTCACACAATCTATTCACGACGAATAGAGTACTTAAATTCGCGAATTGTAAGTCGTCGGAGCCTTTCGTATGTCAAGGCCAACCGACGACACTTGTTTACTTCTCTACGAATGTACAATTACGCGCGCGACAATACGTAGGGATGGGAGCGCGAAAGAGTGTGTGAGTTTCCCCACTCCCATCCCTTTTTCGGGAAATTAGGCGATCGCCTAATCAGTGTGTAATGATCCGTCGACCAAGACGGATTATTGTTTTGACGTGATCGCGTACGACTCGTGAAAGCCGAGAGTGCGCCCCACCCCCCTCCTGCATCGAGCTCTGTGAACGGTTGTTCCGGAGCAGAGCTAAGTGCGGAGACCCGGGTGGACGCACGCGTGTCCCGTACCGTTTGGTGTGTGTTTGTGTGAGTGTGTGAATTAAGGACGGGGTCGTGCGCGAGTGATACCGCGGATCGCGACTCGCTCGCCGCGGCAAGGGCCGCCTTCACCACCTCAACCACCGGTCGTCCCCTTGTCAAGGAGGTCGACCAGTCGCCGAGGATCGGCTGGGCCATCCCCGAGGAGCGTCACCGGTAAGTGACATTTATTATCGTGACCCTCCCTCTCCCTTGTGTGTGTGTGTACCACGGGAGTGTGTTTGAGTACAACGGTACTCGAACAGCGGTTCCTGGGAGCGAAACCTGTCGCAGGCGAGGATCTCGATCCGACAGGTTTCCCGGGACTTCCGCCCGCGCGAAATAACTTTGTCGCGGCATACGGCCTGAGTGGCCATTTGTTAATTAAATAAATTTAATAAATGTTTTATTAATTTTTTATTTTAATTAATTGTATTTATATTTATTGTTCTCCCCGCTCCCGCCGACATCCTTTAATTTTATATCGTGTCGAGGCAAGGAGGATTGCCCGAATCCTCCATACCGATCGTCCCAGCGAACTCGTGTTCCTGGCGACAACCCGCAGTTCGCGATAAAATAATTAATTGTGTGCGCGGTATTGGGCAACGCGGCCCAACGGTTTTTATTAATTATATAAATTAATTAATTTTACCCGGGCACGCGAATACCACGTCACAAATGGCGACCGTGACAGGACGTTCGGTTTCGTCCTCACCGTTTTAAATTAAAGTAAGATTTTGTCGGCCATCTTTTCGCGCGCGAGCAGTGTCGCGGCGAAACGGAGCGGGTTGAGTTTTGAGAGAGAGAGAGAGAGAGAGAGAGAGAGAGAGTGATTTGTACGAGTTAGAGAGAGAGAGAGAGCACGAGAGACGGCGTGTGAGACGCGTCTCTATACCGGAGTATTCCCCCTCTTGCTCGGGTATCCGAGGAGAGGTATACACCGGTATATCGGGAGAGAGTTCGCGCGCGACCGTGTTTAGCCGGAAGCGCCCGATCTCACCGAGATCGGTCTCTCCCGATCGTAAGCTTGACGGGAGAACTTTGCTTAGCTTATGTGGGAGCGGCAGAGTAGGGAGAGAGTAGCTTGCGCCGCGGATCGCGGGCAGCGAGAATCCCCCCCGAATAGCGCAGAGGAAAGACTTCGCGAGAGCCGATCATCATCGGCTCTCTCCGATTGCGCCCGCGAGTGGGAGTGAGAGAGAGAGAATCCCTAGTCGCGGGGGATCGGAGTAAGATGCTAGGTGGGCTATAGGTGTGTGAGTGAGAGAGATAGCGCGATCGCCTAGCCCCTTCGCGTGTATAAGTCTTCGCAGCTGGTTTCGCCGATAGAAACCACTGCGGCGAATTATTTTTATTTCGTTTTAATTAAATAAATTCGTTCCCGCGTGGGATTTATTTGAGATTTATGGTGTGAGAGTGTTTTCAAATAGATCCTTTCGGGAGAGGTAGTTGCCCCACCCCCTCCCTTTTTAAGAAAATTTAAATAATTTAATTCTTTTATACGGGACGCGGCGAAACAATTATTGTTGCTTTTTTTTGAGTTCGAGAGCGAAATTTTTGTTGCTTTCTCCCCTCCCTGACCCACGCATATATTATATATAGTAATTATAATTTAATAATTGTGTTTATTATTTATTACTATTTATTCTTATAATATATGTATCATTTTATTTGTTTGTGAATAAAATATATTTTACAACTGTTGTTAATTATTTAGACTTGTTTGCAAGTTAAATAATTAACATTAAGTAACTTTGTGTGAATCAGCCGCAAAGTTACAATAGTTGTAATATTAATTATTTAAACTCGTGTGTGAGTAAAATAATTAAAATTATATTTATTGCGATTATCTGACAGTGATTATTCAATTTAATATTTTGTATTTATTGAGTATTACTGTTCATGATATTTGTAACATATTTTTGTAAATTTTTGAGTGTGAGAAAATTTTTTTTTATAACTCGTGTTAGTTGTTTAGACTTGTTGCAAGTTAAACAATTAATGTTAAGTATCTTTGTGTGATTGTTCCGCAAAGATGCGAGAGTTGTAAAATATAATTATTTAGACTCGAGAGTGAGTTAAATAATTGAATTTTTTTGCATGTATTTTAATGATCGGCATTTAACCTAATATTTCGTATTCGTTATTTGCTGTGAAATTTTAATATATGTTAAAAACTTTCTTTTCTCTTTTTGTGTGTTTAAATTATATCTCCACACATTTTTGCCAATTATTTAGACTTGTTTGTTAGTTAAATAATTGGTTATAATTTTCTTTTTGGTGTGTTTGAGTAAATTAATTCGGTGTATAAATTTAATTGTTTAGACTTGTTGGCAAGTTAAATAATTAAATTTTCATTTCCTTTTCGTTCAATTTATTTAAAAAAGGAAATATAAATTATTTCAACTTGGTAGCAACATAAATTATTTATTTAGTCCTTCTTAGGATAAAATAAATATATTTCGCTGAAAAATTGTCGTTTGGGACGACAATTAGTGAAACAATTATTTTGTTGCAAACCTACCGTTGAAATAATTTAATTAAATTTGTGTTTGTTGTGTAGTGTAAATTATAAAGGAAATTTTTTTTGTTGTTTTGGGCTTGGAAAAATCAAATAATAAATAGTGTCTTGGTGTGTGTGAATCACAAGACGCTGTATTTATTTTTATATTTATTTTAAAATTAATTATTTAGGCTCGTTAGTGAGATAAATAATTTAATTTTTTCTTTGTCTTTTCTTCCTTTATAATTTGTTGTTCTGTATTTATTAATAGATTGAAACTTTAATTATTTCATTTTCCATAACAAAATAAATTCTTTTCGCCAGTGAGGAATCTTTTGGATTATAACTGGTGAGAGAGATATTTTGGGAAATCGTTAAATTTACCATTACTGGTAAATTACCGACGATATTGAAATAATTTAAGGATTTCTTTTTGTTAATAATTAATTATTTTTGCTTGCAGAAGCAATTGTATAGAGTCTTGGTGCGTGTGAGTCACAAGACACTATTATAAACATTAATTATTTAGACTTGTGAGCAAGTTAAATAATTAATTTTAATTTGGTGCAAGTGTTAAGTGTGTGATTTGTCACAACTTTAACCAACAAAATTTAATTATTTTGTCCTTCTAAGGACGAAATAAATATATTTCGCTGAAAAATTGTCGTTTGGGACGACAATTAGTGAAATAATTATTTTGTTGCAAACCTACCGTTGAAATAATTTAATTAAATTGTATTTGTGTAGTGTAGGAATTTTTGTTGTTTGGGCTTGGAAAAATCAAATAATAAATAGTGTCTTGGTGTGTGTGAATCACAAGACGCTGTATTTATTTTTATATTTATTTTAAAATTAATTATTTAGGCTCGTTAGTGAGATAAATAATTTAATTTTTTCTTTGTCTTTTCTTCCTTTATAATTTGTTGTTCTGTATTTATTAATAGATTGAAACTTTAATTATTTCATTTTCCATAACAAAATAAATTCTTTTCGCCAGTGAGGAATCTTTTGGATTATAACTGGTGAGAGAGATATTTTGGGAAATCGTTAAATTTACCATTACTGGTAAATTACCGACGATATTGAAATAATTTAAGGATTTCTTTTTGTTAATAATTAATTATTTTTGCTTGCAGAAGCAATTGTATAGAGTCTTGGTGCGTGTGAGTCACAAGACACTATTATAAACATTAATTATTTAGACTTGTGAGCAAGTTAAATAATTAATTTTAATTTGGTGCAAGTGTTAAGTGTGTGATTTGTCACAACTTTAACCAACAAAATTTAATTATTTTGTCCTTCTAAGGACGAAATAAATTCCTTTTAAAGAAAATCTTTTGGATTTTAATTAAGTAAATTAATTTTGTTGGTACACTAGTCGGTGCATTTTTACAATTTATTGTAATTAAGCCGACACCAAATTTTTTTTTTACTCGTTGAGAGTAATAATTATTTTATTGTGGTGAGTCCAATAAAATAATTTCCAATTGAAAATTGGATACTTCCGAAGTATTTGAAACACTAGGGATTTCATCTGAAATCCCGGTTGAGAGTACTTCTCCCGACGTAACACGTCGGCTGCTGCTGGTAAAAAAAATAATGGCCAGCAGCTATGAAGCCCGAATGGCCCAGCTTATGCGTGAATCACGCATAGCTAGGGATATTCGTCGGGAAACGAAGAAGCTTCCGATTGAGGCAGTGTATGCCCAATTGGAGCACCTGAGTTTAAACGCAAATGGCGAAGAGGCGGAGTGCCGCGAACGCCTTTTGCGTCTCCGGATAAGATGTGTAGACATTAATCTGGAAATACCATGGTTCCCTGAATACGATGAGAATGTAAGGGCAGAGCCTGCACATAAACCTCTAGTATGTCAGGAACTGTGGGAAATTAGGAAACCTCATTCCAGGAAAGGGAGTGTGGTCCCATCAGGAACGGAAGTTTCCTGCGAGTCCGAAATGTCGGATCGCGAAAGGGTTGTTAGTGACAGAGCACCTATCCCTGAAGTAGATGGAGCTCTGTCACCAAGTGGTCTGTCCAGAAACTCGCCATTGAGTACTGCACAAAGCCCGAGGGTGGCACCAACAGGTGCTATACCTAAACGGTTTGGTGAGGTACTGGGAGCAAACATGACCACGACTGCAATCCCTTATGTTCCTGTTTCGGTGGCTGCAACCTCGTGCACAACCACTACGTCGACGGTTACGACCGTGACGACTGCTCAACTCGGAGGTTTTTATGCACCCGCACATTACCTCCCAATTGAAGAGCAGAGAAACAGCGGACATCTTGGCACTAGAGAGAGTGAAGTGCCAACACAACATTTTGACTTGGGTTCGCAGACGGAAGCCGACCGTCGTACGTCACGAGGATACACCTCTAGACAATACGACAACAGGCAACCTGAAGCTAATACAACCGAACGTCAATTTGTTAATGATAGGAATGGATATGACCTTCCGAGAAACCGAGGTTTGAACAGAGACGTCGTGAGACCTCTTCTAAGACTTGTGAAGGACAAGATAGAAGAGAGAGGCGTGAGTACACGACTCCAAACAGAAATTCACGACACCATCGTTCTGTGAGTAGAGCCTCAAGCAGCGATGAACGTCGTGAAAACTGTACGGAAAGACGTACTCATAAACGTCAGTCCAACCGTAAACTCGACAACCGAGCGCAGCCGGAAATTCCGGAGCAAGGTCACAGAGAGAAGTCGGACAGACGTAGAGAAACGCCTCGAGAGAATCGTGCGGTGGCCACTTGCGATCAGAGTACTCAGACGGATTCGTCCGATGGGTATCAGTCTGATCGCGAACCTGCTCGTAGGAGATCCGATTCTCGTAGGGCGGCTGAAGGCCGACAAGAGAATAGGAATCCCTCTACCAGTAGGCGTAGGAGTTCCCGGACGGATAATAGAGATGACCGTCGGGAAAGAGAGTCCTACGAAGCCAGGCCAAGGTATCGTGAAGACGATAACCGAACGCACGATCGGACAGGGTGCGCACGAGAGCTGCGTATCTGGAACATGTCCTTTGATGGTGAGACCAAAAAGGACGCGGAAGAGTTTCTGAACCGTTTGCATGACTTCAGAAATGACAACGAGTTCTCAGATCGCAGGATGTTCAGTGCCCTGCACAATGTGTTCTCAAAATCAGCACTGTTCTGGTATAGAACAGTTCAGCCATCTCTTCGAGATTGGCGTGATTTTGAAATCGAGTTCCTAAATGAGTATGGCCGTATAATAAATGACGAAGATTTACTCATGGAACTTCGATCAAGAACACAAAATGAGGGAGAAAAGGCTACGACGTTCTTGAACTGTTTCAGAGCGATCGTGAATAAATTTAAATGCCCTCCCTCATTAGAACAACAGGTGAAGATGGCCTACTCGCAGATGAGGCCAGATTACCGTAGGTACATACCAGTACGACAAATCAGGAATTTCTCTGATTTGACAAGCTACGGTAAAGAGTACGAGCAGCATTTAACATGGGACACGAAATTTTCCAGTTCCAACGTTAAACGCGAGAAGCTCGTACCAGAAGCTTTTCCGAAACAGAGTGGTGCAGCACGAGTTTCGGGTAAAGTGGCGACTGTTACCGAAAAGAGTAAGGATGAGTCTTCTCATTCGGATAAACAGTCGTCTAAGAAAACTATTAAGAAGAAGAGCAAGAAAAGTGCGAAAAACTCGCCAAACTCTTCTTCGAGCGAATACGAAGCAGCCGGTGTGTACGGTACTTCCAACGTCGCTAATAGTTTTCAGAAACGATACGGCAAATCGAATAATGGAGTGAGTGCCCCCAATTCGAAATCCGTATCGTACGTGCCTGTTTCTCAACAGTCACCTGGGCAACAAAAACAGAGCTCGGGCAAAAGAGAAAGACGTGTTTTGACGAATTCTCAACTGCCCCAGCAAAATGCTTTTGTCCCACAAATGGCACAAAACCTGGTGAGGTATGTGCAACCACAGGCGACGGCAGTAAATCCAACGAACCTGAGCACCAACTTTGTCGGCGTGTGTTTCACATGCCAAAAAGTCGGTCATAGGTCGTCGGATTGCCCGAGCCGAACATGCTACCGATGCGGAAACATTGGGCACTCCGCTGAGCAGTGCTCTACCGAATTGGTAGCAAAGGAGTGCCAGCTGTGTGGAACTAGTGGCGTTACACTCCAAACATGTCCTAACTGCGTCAGATTCCTCCAAAACGTGGGAAACCTGAACGCAGGGCACCCGAGCTGCCCCGGGCGCCCTGCACTGCAGTAAGTAAACCGCATGGTTTACAAGGGCAAGAGTTTAAGGTTGGAGAACCCTCTAAACTCTTTAAGAAGTCTAGCAAATCATTTGCTGACTTCTCTAAAGTCCTTAACGGATATCAAATTCCCTCTCAGACCGAAGTTGGTGTCGAAAGTAAGTCTGAGTGTAAGGATCCTAAACGTTCTGGGGATTCGACAGATGGAAAAGTTCTTAGAACACAACCTGTCAATCCCACCCGAGCTTTGCAAGGTAAAACAGAACAAGGAACCTTATTAGACCAACAAAAGCGTGAGGCTAAAGATTGGTCTAAGGAACTCCAAAGGCAAATATACTCTGATAGCAGAGATATTATTGGTGAAGAAAGCGTAAAGAGATCGTTATCTCAGCCGCTTAGCACCATCGGAGTGAACGACCTTGGTTGTTGCTCATCGGCACCCCGTTGTGACACACCTAGTAATGAGGACAAGAAGCCCTTGGTGGAGAAGGAAATTGTCCTCAACAACGAGCCCTTGGTGGAGAAGGTAGTTGTCGATGGTGTGCATAACATGAACCGTACAAGCTCGTTGCCGAGAAGTACAGTTCAGGGGGGGGGGCAGATGCCGTACCAAGTACGTCTAAAATGACGCACACGGCATCGACTCCTAACGACGATAGTCAAACCGATCAGATAATTGCTGGAATCCAATCGGATAACCGGCTATAATTTTGGTACGACTCGGTGGAAAGGACTTTAAAGCACTTTTCGATCCTGGCGCCATGGTCTTTCTTGTACGATCAGATGTTGTCGAACAGTACAAGTTTAAATGGAGACCTGTCAAGGTTATCGTGAAAGGTGTGGCTGGACCAGCTCTTAAAGTCCTTGGCCTGATTGACATCCTATTCTGTGTAGAAGGCCTTGATGGCAATATCCAACTGAGAATTGTAGAGAATATTGAGCATTCCATCATTCTCGGTATGGATTTTCTACAACATTGGAATATGGAAGTCAAATTAGGCGAAGCTATTTGGCGTATTGGCGAGAGTGATTGGAGACACTTCGTCAGAGATACATCTCATGACATCGATTCGAGGATTTCCGCTGAATGTGCTGGTATAATTGAGATACAGGACGACCAGCGGAAACAAGTCAAAGAGTTAGTTGAAAGCCTACTCTTGCCCTCGGGAGACGTCCACGGCTTTACGACGTTAACGGAGCACCACATAGAGGTTGAGCCTGGTGCAAGACCGGTTCGTCATAAGCCAAGACGTATGTCTCCCAAGGTCCTCGAATTTGCCCAGAGTGAGGTCAAAAAGATGTTTGACAAGGGCATTATTGAACCGAGTGCGAGTGATTGGTCAGCTGCTCCGGTCATCGTTCGAAAGGACGAAGGAAGTTATCGCTTCTGTATCGATTTTCGAGACCTTAATGCAGTCACAAAACGTGATTCTTATCCAATTCCTAATATGGATACCATATTGGATAAGCTGCATAATGCGAGGTATATATCGAAAATTGATCTTAAGAAAGCGTACTTCCAAATATTAATGGCCGAGGCGAGCCGGCATTATACTGCATTTGCTGTACCAGGGTCGGGGCTGTGGCAGTTCACGAGAATGCCTTTTGGCCTCATGAATGCTCCTATGACCTTTGCACGGCTTATAGATGCAATTTTCGGGCCTAAGGTGGAACCTCATGTGTTTGGTTATTTAGACGACTTGATCGTCATTACCGAAACTTTTGAGGACCATCTGAAATGGCTCGAATACGTACTAAGGACGTTTAATGACGCTGGACTCGAAGTGAATCGAGAGAAGTGTGAGTTCTGTTGTTCCAGCGTAACGTTCCTTGGGTACAAATTGGACGCGGACGGCTTGAGGCCTGACGAGGAACGAGTCGCTCCAGTCCTTAATTACCCTACTCCTCGTAATGTCAAACAGCTGAGATCCTTTCTCGGGATGGTAGGCTGGTACTCTCGATTCATTAATCGAGAAGCTGACATTAAAGCTCCCCTTACCAAGTTGCTGCGTAAAGACCAGGCTTGGGATTGGGGCGAGGAGCAGGAGGAGGCGTTTCGTCAGCTTAGAGTTGCGTTAGCTGAAGCGCCTGTACTAGCCCGTCCAGACTTTTCTAAGCCATTTACCGTCCAAAGTGACGCTACTGACTTAGCAATAGGTGCGGTGTTGACGCAACTGGACGACGAGGGTTTCGAGCATCCGATTGTCTACGTCAGCCGATTATTAAATCGCGCTGAACGTAATTACATGACAACGGAAAAAGAATGCTTGGCTCTCATATGGGCTATTAAGAGATTGAGACCATACATTGAGGCCTATCGATTTACGGCTGTGACCGACCATAGTGCTCTCATATGGCTCAAAAATCTTAAGGAGCTGTCGGGTAGGTTGGCACGATGGATACTTGAAATGCAGCAATGGGACTTTGAAATAGTGCATAAGAAAGGAGCCTTGCACTATGTCCCGGACGCGCTTTCTCGTGCCGTCAACCCAGACCCCGACGAAGAAGAGATTGCCTCGTTCGAAGTAATTACAGACCCATGGTATATTGCTAGATTAAACGATGTACGCTCATGCCCTCAAAGATTTCCGGAGTGGAAAATTGAGGATGATATGCTATATCGTTTTACAAGTGATAAACTCTTAGACTCTGTAACAGAACGAGAGGAAGGCTGGCGTCTTGTGCTACCCTTAGAGCAGAGGAACCGAGTTCTAGTAGATTCTCATTTCCACCCAGCTATGGGTCACATGGGAATTGAAAAAACTTACGAACGCGTTGCAAGAGATTACTACTGGCCAGGTATCTACCACGATACCCACCAATTTGTCTTACGGTGTCTGATATGTCAGAACTATAAGACGTCTCAAGCAGGTCCTCAAGGCTTATGATTTAAATTGCCGTACACTTTCCTAAGGTGCGTAAGGCATGTCTGCTTAACTGGCACCAAAGTATGACAGACCCTTTGAAGTTAAAGAAGTACTATCTCCAGTAGTTCTGAGACTAGAAGAGTCTGGTCGGAAACGGACCGAGGTACACATATCCGATGTGAAGAGATATGTACCACCTCGGGTTGCCATGTAAAGCGGTAGGGAAAACGTATCGACGTACGTGAGAACAGTCAACGAAGGCTGGGCTTGGTGACTGTATGCCACGTCAATATCATCCGAAGCACGAAGAATCAGTGAAGCAGCCTCCAATTGAAGAAAAGAAGAGAAACGTACAGCGCGCAGTCGTGGATAGATTGTGCCTTTCTTTCGACTCGGCCTTCCCGAGGGAAGTGGTGTCTAGGGGGGGGGGGGGGCTTTGTGACGGAAATCGTCACACAATCTATTCACGACGAATAGAGTACTTAAATTCGCGAATTGTAAGTCGTCGGAGCCTTTCGTATGTCAAGGCCAACCGACGACACTTGTTTACTTCTCTACGAATGTACAATTACGCGCGCGACAATACGTAGGGATGGGAGCGCGAAAGAGTGTGTGAGTTTCCCCACTCCCATCCCTTTTTCGGGAAATTAGGCGATCGCCTAATCAGTGTGTAATGATCCGTCGACCAAGACGGATTATTGTTTTGACGTGATCGCGTACGACTCGTGAAAGCCGAGAGTGCGCCCCACCCCCCTCCTGCATCGAGCTCTGTGAACGGTTGTTCCGGAGCAGAGCTAAGTGCGGAGACCCGGGTGGACGCACGCGTGTCCCGTACCGTTTGGTGTGTGTTTGTGTGAGTGTGTGAATTAAGGACGGGGTCGTGCGCGAGTGATACCGCGGATCGCGACTCGCTCGCCGCGGCAAGGGCCGCCTTCACCACCTCAACCACCGGTCGTCCCCTTGTCAAGGAGGTCGACCAGTCGCCGAGGATCGGCTGGGCCATCCCCGAGGAGCGTCACCGGTAAGTGACATTTATTATCGTGACCCTCCCTCTCCCTTGTGTGTGTGTGTACCACGGGAGTGTGTTCGAGTACAACGGTACTCGAACAGCGGTTCCTGGAAGCGAAACCTGTCGCAGGCGAGGATCTCGATCCGACAGGTTTCCCGGGACTTCCGCCCGCGCGAAATAACTTTGTCGCGGCATACGGCCTGAGTGGCCATTTGTTAATTAAATAAATTTAATAAATGTTTTATTAATTTTTTATTTTAATTAATTGTATTTATATTTATTGTTCTCCCCGCTCCCGCCGACATCCTTTAATTTTATATCGTGTCGAGGCAAGGAGGATTGCCCGAATCCTTCATACCGATCGTCCCAGCGAACTCGTGTTCCTGGCGACAGCCCGCAGTTCGCGATAAAATAATTAATTGTGTGCGCGGTATTGGGCAACGCGGCCCAACGGTTTTTATTAATTATATAAATTAATTAATTTTACCCGGGCACGCGCATACTACGTCACATGATACAACATTGATTCATTACTGATATTGTACCAATTCAGTAAGAAATCATTTTGCGTTTTGGTGAGAACTTGCTACTGAGTCAGTATTGATTTTGATGAATATGAGTAGCTATTATTTATTAATTCCATAATGATTTCATCACAGAATCAATACTGAATCAATAGGAACTTTTTCAACGGGGCAAGGACTTCTAACTGACCTTACACTACAATATAGCAACGTAGGTATCGCCGATGATGTAATTGCGCAAATCAGAATTGTCAATCAGTGACCCGGGGAAACAGCAGGAGATTACGGTCTGCGAGTACAGAAACTTAACAACCGACTGTTGACTATATACGAATCGACATCTACACTGGACTCCAATGATTGAGGCACTCGTCGGAGAAATGCAAATAGCGAAGCCTTACAGCAATTCATGTTTGGGTCAACTCACCCAGTAGACCAACAAGTTCGCAGCGAACGACCGGAATCCTTAACTGAAGCAATACGCATAGCAGTAGACTTCGAGTGCAAACAAAAAGCACGAAAGAATTCTTCCTTACAGGAGCAATCAGATACATTGCAAATCACCACTAGTCAATATCCAACAAACACCGCCATAATAATAAAAATGCTGTCCGAGGCATTAGGAAAAAAAATGCACGTATTGCCAAAGCAGCACTCATATAGAACAGGACTGCCGCAAAAAAAAAGATTGAAACCTTACTATGTGACTATTGCAAAAGAGTAGGTCACGTGCTCAGCAAATGCAACACATTAAAATGGAACATACGCACCAATAAAATCGTCTATAATCCAAACAAAAATCAAAGCATATCCAAGTCATGCAACTATCCAGAATGGAATCGAATGAGTGATATGCGTTTCGAACGTCTCCAAAGAAGTAAGATTAGAGAATCAAACAATTTCCTTCGCAGCCGAAGAAACAATAGAAATTCCTGCTCGCATGAGAAGAATAATTCAAGCACGCACAACGATTAACGAAACAAAAGTCGGTTGAGTTCCACTAACCCACGTGAAAGATGCATTAATACAACAGAAAAAAACGATACACATGCAAACACCAATCGTGAGCCTCATTTCTTGCGAAACATCCAAACCCCGGTTTACACCAGAAACCGAAGAGGACGGCAATTAAACAAAGGAATACTCTCAAGAAGCATGCATTAGACGCCTTCTCAGCGAAACACCAAAACGAAGAACACAGAAATACTTGATTTAAATGAAATGTAACTACATAACGACTACAAGAGAAATGAAAGGGTGGAAAAAATCCTGCAAATAGCGGACCTCCAAGGCCTTAATCAAGAAGAAATCGAGCATGTTAGGCAAATTATCAACGAATATCCAGATGCATTCGGCCTAGAAGGGGAACCTCTGCCAGCAACGCATCTCCTTCAACACTCTATTCAACTATCCACACACGAGCTCGTCAAAACCAAGAGGTATAGATACTCACCAGTGTTAAGAGAAGAAATGGAAAAGGAAATTGGGAAACTTCTGAATCAAAACATTGTAGAGGTATCCACCTCCAATTATTCGTCACCCATGTGGATAGTCTCAAAAAAACCTGATGCACAAGGAAACAAAAAATGGAGACTGGTCACTGACTTGCGACAGCTGAATGAAGCAACCATAGGGACACGCGATTAATTAAGAAACAATACTTAAAAGGTGTAGTAGACACGCAGAAGGCTAGTAAAAGACATATCAATCACATAGATTTAAGAAAAATTGAAATGTCAAACAATATGTTAACAGACATCAATAATCGGTTTAAAATAGACAAAATAGAAATAGGTAGCATAACCAGCGCATGTGACAACGCTATTCAATTATTTGAGTGTAAAAATGTTACTATTTTTAACAACATCTCTTGTTATGCTAAATTCTTAAAAAGCGAAAAATTTGATTCATTATGTACATTGGAATTTGTTAATTGCAAAGCGCTAATGCCCAGCATAATTCATGAATATTTGATGCGATCCAATTCAATTAAAACATTCTTATTAACTGATTGATATAGCATCGATCCTCGGATGCATTTGGTCAACTTTATTGAATGCGTATGTAATGTAAATAATTCAATCACCGA